>CM051706.1:2388829-2401329 GCA_028022725.1 Lycodopsis pacificus | reverse complement strand
AGTCTGCACTGAGAGGAGAGGAGAGGAGAGGAGGAGATGAGACAAGCTAGTCTGCACTGAGAGGAGAGGAGAGGAGGAGAGGAGACAAGCTAGTCTGCACTGAGAGGAGAGGAGAGGAGAGGAGAGGAGAGGAGAGGAGAGGAGAGGAGAGGAGAGGAGAGGAGAGGAGGGAAGGAGAGAAGGAGAAAGGAGACAAGAAAGGAGGGAAGGAGAGGAAAACCAGATTAGCAAGAAACTATTTAGAGTTGTGCAACTGATATAAACTCATATGTGCAGTTGATTTAAATAAATAAACTGTCATAATAATAACAATAAAATACTAAATTCAGTGAAACATATTTTATTTTTTTGTCTTTACTCTTTTGGTTTAGTTTGATTTTAGTATGTTTTGCAGGAATCAAACTCTTAATATTTGATTAAACATTAAAGGACATTTGACTCTCCATAATCTTAAGTCCCAAATAAAAAACATTTTGAATTTAAAAAGTAAACAATAATATTATTCGAGACACAGATGAACTGCGTACTAAGAAAACTTTGAGGGGGAATGTATTAAAAGATATTATTTATGCAACAATGAATGACATTACCATTTATCTTGATTACACAAGAACACAAAATCATAATAAGCACAAGCAAAAGTTACAAATAGGTCCACTTACTAACTGTCCAGAGCTTTCAACCTCATGTAATGGTCTTCAGTGGACTTGGCTTCAGCATTTTCTGTCAGACTACTTTCAAGGTTGAGAACAAACTTTTACGCTCAATATTGAAGCAGATGAGGCGATCTATAATACATTGTTCATGCTTCATTTGAATGTAGAATACAGGCTTCTTTTGTTGGCATTATGCTACCTTCATCATCATCATCTTCATCATCATCATCAGTAGAAAAGCTTGTCAACAGCTCGTCTGCATGATCCTCGGCTGCGGTTTCCGTCTGCAGTTGCACCTCCTCACATCGTCCACCAGGTGGCGCTGCTGCCGCTTCAGTGGCATTTGACATTAAATTGTTTAATGTTTAATGCCCAGTGGCATTAAACATTTCTTTAATAGTTCTGTTTCCTTGATGAGTCCATGTAGCAACAAACACAAATACAACAACAATATATACAATACGAGGACACAAGTCACAGGTATAATCGTTGCAGTTAAAACCTGTCAATGTGTCAAGAAAGCGAAGAAACTGAGGAAATCGATTTTAATTGATTTCGCTTAAAATCACAAAGTTGCATCAGCGGGTTTCTTATTATTTATAATACACAAAACCCTCCATCCTATGACCTCATTTGCATAAATAAAGGTTACATTTAAAAGATGTTTTAAAAGTGCAATTGCAATATGTATAGTGGCAGTGCTGAGTAAAGTTTAAATATATGACGTAAGCGTGTTCGGAATAAAGACATAAAAAATAAAACAACTCAGCTTTTACCAGACAAATTCACCACTTTGTGTCAAAACAGGACAAACACGTCAGATTAGATTCAACGATGTTGTCACAGTACAGAGTTTAGTTACTGAGCCAATGAAACGCAGTTTAGCATAAAGAGTGGAGAAAAAAACAGTAAATTTAAGGTTAAAAAAACACAAATTCCAGCTGTTCTGGAGCTTTCGATCATATCACATGATCTTCATCTGCAGATTTAGTTTGCACTCACAGGACTTCTCATCCATCCGACTGTAAAACATTCAATTCAAATGTTCATTCGTGACCTGAAACACATAATGTCACCACGAGGTCCGTTCAGCATCTCTTCCGGAGCTTTTGATCACTGAGAGAAGAAACAGATAATTCCGTTTTTCACAACTCATTCTGGCACAGCTGAATTGTTGCATAATCTTTCTACACAAACCGTCCATGATGCACCGTCACCTGACTTTTCTTATAGCCTCTGTGTCACGAGCAAATCACAAGACTGGAAGAACTGCAGTGTGAGCATCATTCGATATTTATCCGTCTTTTATTTCACATTAATATGAACGGTGTCCTCGTGTTGTGGCTGTTTAAAAGCTGTCTGCAAAATGCAAAGAGAAAAAATAATAATGTTTGAAAAGCAATCAATTGTACAACTGGAGCATCATCATCTGAGCGCGTTGCATCATCATCTGAGCGCGTTGCATCAGCATCCTGCATCAGCATCAACCCTGCAGCTTCTGTCAAGGTCGCCAGCGAGAGGCATCATGGGAAGGCGAGGAGGACACCGAGAGCGCGAGGGAGGGAGTGGGGTGATGGGGGGGGTGTCACAAATCCCTCACGACCCTTTAGGACCCGCCCTACCGCGCATGCGCCCACGGTTTCGTCATCTAAACTGACCAAGTAACCGAATAAAGGTCCGCGTCCATAATAGGAGGTGGTCGCGCGCCTCGCCACCACCTCACGGGATGCGGTGATGATGCACGTGAGTCACGGATTTCTGCACGTAGAAGCGGAGGGGCGGGGCCACGTCACGGCATCCCAGCATTCCAGTTTTTCATAGGTTGATGGAGCAGACGGGAGGGGGGGGGGGGAATGAAATAATAAAAACATTTACGTGCGGTTTACGTGCGTTTCTCCTCGCTGCTCCCGTCTGAGACGAATTCCGAGAGTAGAGGAGGGAGGGTGCTCTGCTGCAGCTCACCGACGGTTATCTTTGTCACGACAGGTGAGTTCTGCTGCATTTGTCACGTTTCTGCTGCTTTTATGCGTAAAATCTCCTTTCGTGGCCCAGTTTCTGTCTCACTGAGACAGAAAGAGGTCAACTGGACAATGAGTCTTCTACATCCACGTCCTGTTCATAGCTTTACATAGTGATCAATACAAACTGCAGGATATCGATGAGTAGTGAGAGGGTGAAGGACGGGAAAGCGGTCGCGTCCTGCCCGGCAGAGCCGGCTGGTACCACGGACAGCGCCTAATGTGGTGTGTGTTTCTTTTCCTGCAGCTGTGCGCGCAGCCGGGCGGGTCCTGCAAAGCCTTTTTCTCTCAACCACCACCTGAAGATCTGCATCCCGACTGTCTACCAGAAGATGGAAGGAAAGGCAAGTGATCTCTGTCTTTCTTCATATCTATTGAGATCAGGATGTGGTTTTGTTTAGAGGTAGATTATTGGTTGTTGTTGTTGTTGTTGTTTTTAAAGGAAATGCATTTTATCATTGTGACTGCAGTCTGTGTTTACCACTCTAGAGTTCACTGGAGTTGTGATGTGTGAATGCTGCACGTGTAAGGAGTGTTTCTACATCACGGGAGAGGGCGTTGTGAGTCTGTATGTTTGCCATTACAACTCTGTGAGTCACCCACTGCTGCAGACGTGAGACACATCATGTTTGTGACGCTCTCTTCCGTGTGCATGCCTTCGTTTTGATATTGTGGACCAAAAACAAGAGACAGAAGAGAAAAATCATTTTAATTTGACTCATTTATCAAGCAGGCAGCTTTGGATAGACTTAGATTTAGGATTCAAGGTTATGAAGTAATGTTCAAATTGCATTTCTTCTGCAAACACAGATTCAACAAAATATCTTGAAAAGCGACAGCAGAAAATATTCCTGCAATGCAAAGCAACAGAGTAAACACTGAATATGATGACAGATGCATTAGTGAGAAGGCTAGCAGAAAATAGACCAGAATGCATTGCAGCTACAAGACACCTCTTCACAACTAAAGAAACTCACTTTGTCTCTCTTACTATGCCGACACTCTCTGCACGTATCTCTGTTGTTATACTGGTATATTTTGTATTCTTCTTTACTGTCATCCCGTGCAATATTTCGTGCAATATCCAATACGTTTAAGTATTATCTTACATTTTACATTTTTACCCCGCCTGTATATACTGGTATATATTTTTGTATTCTTCTTTACTGTCATATTTTTATTACTGTTTACTGTATTTATACTACTTGATTTTTTTATCTTCATTTATTACTTGTGAGCAATGCTGCTGTAATCCTGTAATTTCCCCACTGAGGGACTAATAAAGGATTATCTTATCTTATCTTAACTTATATTTTCTCCATAGTTGTTTTTGGACCTTTTTGCAGTCGTTTTAAGTGTCTTTGTAGTCACTTTGTGTCTCTTTGTAGTTTTGTGTTTCTTTGTAGTTGTTTTGTGTCTCTTTGTAGTTGCTCTCTTTTTGGCCATTTTGTGTGACTTTGCCATTGGTTTGGTCTTTCTGTGGTCATTTCGTTCTGTAGTTGTTTTGAGTCTCTTTGTGTTCATGTCATGTCTCTTTGTGTTCATGTCTCTTTGTGTTCATGCCTCTTTGTGTTCATGTCTCTTTGTGTTCATGCCTCTTTGTGTTCTCATTGTGTCTGTTGCAGCTGTTTGGCTTCTCTTTAGAGTTGTTTTGGTCTTTTTGTGTCTGTAGTTTTATGATTGTGTGGACATTTGGAGTCTCTTTCTGGTAACTACTTGTCTCTTTGATTGACATTTTGTGAAGGCCAGGGGTCCTTGGCACTTTGGGCCCCTGGGCCTGAGCCTGGTAGACCCCGTCAGAAATCCATCCATCCATGAATGACGTCTAGTAGTACATTTAGTCATTGTATTGGCACATTTGTATTCTGTAAATGCATCGTCCTGTCGTGCTCTGACTCGCCGTCCTGCTCTTATGGCTCGTGCTGAATATTGACGAGCTCATCGTCACACGACCCTCCCGTCCCGCTGAGTCCAGCCTGAAACGTGATCGAATTCATCCACAAAAACAGCTCGGTACATCCACCCTTCCTCCTGCTTTCACTCCAAAGTCACATGTAGTTACTGACTGTGTGTGTGTGTGTGTGTGTGTGTGTGTGTGTGTGTGTGTGTGTGTCCACACCCACATCATGACCCTGCTGCATGGGTGCATGCGTTACGTGCCGTGGTTTCTTTTCAGCCTGTGTCAATAACAATCTCACCTCCAGGCTGTTGCCACAGAAACGAAGGAAGGAAGGAAGAAGGGAGGGAGGGAGGGAGGGAGGGATATGGACACTCGTGGATGGATGGATGGATGGAGGGGGCAAAGTGAAAGGGAGACAGCTTTATGGAGGCGAGCAGAAAGATAACGACATCGATTTCAGATAATAAATGAAGAGTGTGGAGTTTAATAAGGAGAGTTAGATCCGTCGTTTTTCATGTGCAGACACCAGAAAAAAGAAATCCTGAGTGTTCCAGCTCAAAGGCCACACACGTATTCGGCTGGAATGGTGTCATCGTGACACCGGTTACCATAGTAACGCAGCATCTGTTCATCAAATGTGGGAGCTCTGCAGCAGGCGGCTAAACGCAGAAGTTCGTCTGGAGCTTGGATCCATGCCTCGTGGAACATCCTTCAGCTTCTATTCCTACAGTTCTGTCGTGTTTCGGCTCTTTCTTCAAACGTTAAACGTTCCTTTTCATGTTAGGACCTTTGATGTTAAAATGATTGATATCCAATAATCTGTGATATATCATAAGATTAAAGAGGATTTCAGCTGTTTGAACAAAGGATTTTTTTTACCAAAATAATAAAACCTGGTTGCACTTCCCAGATGCCCAGAAAGATCTGAACAGAAATGTTAACGTGTCACTAACAAGCAGCTGAATCTGTATTTTGCCCGTCACACACTGTTGTAATCGATCCCTATCTGAGACGTTTAGGCTGCCGTCATGTGACCAATCACGAGTCACTGAGTCACTGTGACTTGACAAAAAAACAAAACAGAGACGGACACAGTCGACGAGGGAGACAGAGAGAGAAGAGGAAGGTGAACTTATACAGCCGTGTGTGTGTGTGTGTGTGTGTGTGTGTGTGTGTGTGTGTGTGTGTGTGTGTGTGTGTGTGTGTGTGTGTGTGTGTGTGTGTGCGTGTGTGTGTGTGTGTCACAGGGTTGGCAGATAGCCGTTTGCAGTATTCTGAGACCACAATCAGCAGCATTTGGGTCATGTGACGCGGCTCATGGCTCTTTCCTTTTCTGTCTCATTTAATTGACTTAAGTGATGATGATGATGATGATGATGATTTTTAAAAAGGATGATGAAGTTCCAGCTAACGCTCTAATATTGACTATAATTCATTATTTGTGGCCTGATTGCATTTGAAAGAGAGATTTTAGGTCATGAATTGAAGAAAAAGGACATTATAGCACCTGTAGCATTGGGGCTGAGGCGATATGCAGAAAATCAAATGTTACAATACTTTTTGACCAAATACCTTGATATCGATATTGCGACGCCATTGTAGGTTTGACTATTGGTGCTTTCAGACAATATTTACACAATAAGATTTTTGACAACTAATAATCAGTGATGAGGATATAATGACTAAGTGGAAAATAATAGAACAGCTGGAACAGTCTGGGCAATTCAGAAAACTACGGTGTTATCGATATCCAAAATCGATATTGATGTAAACATTGTTTATCTCCCAGCCAAACGTCTTTGGACACAGACTGGGGATTTAAAATAGAAATGATGGAATCTGTTTTCCAGATTACTTGGTGAAGGTACAGCATTCGTTCTGAACCACGATATATATTTTATAGTCTTTTTTTAAATGTTGTTATAATTCATCTTTACTGAATTTTAAGAATTTATTGATTAGAGAAAACATAAAGACGAGATTCTGAGATCCACAAGAGCAGACATCAGTCACCAGATAAACGTAGCGGCTGTTAGTCTGTGTCGGCTAACCGGATTATTGATCGCTCGTAAATGTGACCGTAATCCTCAGGGAACGTATTCAGGGAACTTATGCAAATGAAGGGAGGCAACAAAAACAGCGAAAGGGCTTTTAGGCCGAAGAGAAGACTTCATTAATCTTGAGAGCTGGAAAAGAGGTTGATTCACCGGATGAACGCAAAGATCTGAGATGTTTACGAGACAAAGACCGGGAGGGTCGAGGAGTGACTGACTCCTGCTGTAGCTTTGCTTCAGGCACAAACTAGCATGTCACAGGTGAAAGATTCTGTTTCCTCCTCCACCTCATGCGTTATGGTCACACATCAGGCGTCTTGACTCATCTCACGGCTCGCTGCTTCATTTCAAGGCTGAAACGGGGAGTTTCTGAGATGTTTGCAGAGAAAGCAAATGTGACATTTTTACAACCAGGGTCCCTAAAAATATAAAGCGTTTCCATTTCACCTCTATCTACTGCTTATTTAGTTTTATTACCTTATCTCTGGCCTTCGAATCGACTGCAGAACGTAAGATAAAGCTTTCCCAATCGCTCCTTTGAATAAACCCACTTTGCCCTTCAAATCATTTCCCATCTCGTCCTCTGATTGGTCCTCTGTGGCCGACGCCCATCTGGCTACAGTGAATCCTGAGAAGTGCAGTCTACGCTAATATTACCTGACCTCGTGCCGGTGTTGTCGTACCAAGGGCAGCGGATCACCTGAGGCCTCTCCGGGCGTCCATACTGTCTCATATAACAGCTGCACATTGTGCCGCGTCAGCAGCGAGTCCCTTTCTAATACTGACTTACAGACATCAGCAGAAACAAAGACACACTGGCCTAATTTAGGCTGCTGTGATATATATATATATATATGAGTATATATGAGATTCATCTGGACGCTTTTAATGACCTTTGTTGACCTCCAGTACCTCCACTGTTAAATGTAAATGAACATTCCTGATAATGCTGGAGAAACGAAACCACTTTCAAACACCAGCCTCCATCTGCTGCTTGAACATGCCACGAGCGCATCGTTATTCCCTATGAATGCATGTGATGGAGGCTCACGGAGGCTCAGGGGTTAATGCATCTCACCGCCATGACGCCAGTGAAATGGAATATTTGAAATATTCAAACGAGGCATTATGTAACGTTAACTTTTGGTGATTTTAGGAGAAACCTACAGACGCAAACACATAAAGTAGCAAAATCAACAACTACATGTGTGTTCTGGATATTTCATTTCCACTCGTCTGAAAGTCATGGAAGCAAAATAAACTGAAATCTCAAAATTGAGCAGAGCAGGAAAAACAACTTTCACTCAACTCGTTACTGACGACCGATGCTGATGTTTACATGGAAGCATTGAGAGCCGATGTGTCGTGAGGAGTCCAGTATGAACATGATGTCTGGTATTATTGTTCATGCGTCACTGACCTGCCTGCCGTCGGCATCACAGTTTTATTGAATCTGTATTCCGGCCGCAATTACTGTAAATCTCATTACGAGCTGAGATTTCATGTTGATTATGTCTCTCTCTCTTCGTCCCCTTCCTCTACTTTCATCTCCACATCCGTCTCCATCTTATGTTTGCTTCCGTCACGCTTCCTCCTCTTCCTCTTCCTCCTGACATGTTCTCTCTGGTCTCTCTCGCGCAGGAGAAGCAGGTGACGGGTTATCTCCTGTTCTCGCTCGGCACCGCTGTCATCGGCTCTCTGCAGTTCGGTTACAACACGGGAGTCATCAACGCTCCGGAGCAGGTTGGTGGTCAGTTGGTGTTTCACGTCACAAGTCTGCTTGTTAGCGTCTCCAGATGTGAACCACAGCTATTTGTAAAGGTAAACATCTGCAAATCATGTGACGTGAAGTCAAACAACCCAGCTGCTGATTGATGCCTGAAAAACCAAAAGCAAAGAGATACGAGAGGATTATTGAGTAGAACAGACCTAAAGCTTCAAGACTTTCCCCACTGCAAGACGTCTGCTTCTACTTAGAATAATACTTCTTCTACTGACGAAACTACTTCTACTTACAATACTACTTCTACTACTGCAAGACGTCTGCTTCTACTTAGAATAATACTTCTTCTACTGACGAAACTACTTCTACTTACAATACTACTTCTACTACTGCAAGACGTCTGCTTCTACTTAGAATACTACTTATTCTACTGATGATACTACTTCTACTTACAATACTACTTCTACTACTGGCAAGACGTCTGCTTCTACTTAGAATAATACTTCTTCTACTGACGATACTACTTCTTCTAATGACGATACTACTTCTACTTACAATACTACTTCTACTACTGCAAGACGTCTGCTTCTACTTAGAATACTACTTATTCTACTGACGATACTACTTCTACTTACAATACTACTTCTACTACTGGCAAGACGTCTGCTTCTACTTATAATAATACTTCTTCTAATGACGAAACTACTTCTTCTACTGACGAAACTACTTCTTCTACTGACGAAACTACTTCTTCTAATGATGATACTACTTCTACTTACAATACTACTTCTACTACTGCAAGACGTCTGCTTCTACTTAGAATAATACTTCTTCTACTGACGATACTACTTCTTCTAATGACGATACTACTTCTACTTACAATACTACTTCTACTACTGCAAGACGTCTGCTTCTACTTAGAATAATACTTCTTCTACTGACGATACTACTTCTACTTACAATACTACTTCTACTACTGGCAAGACGTCTGCTTCTACTTATAATAATACTTCTTCTAATGACGAAACTACTTCTTCTACTGACGAAACTACTTCTTCTAATGATGATACTACTTCTACTTACAATACTACTTCTACTACTGGCAATACTTCTGCTTCTGCTTTCAATAATACTTGTTCTACTGACGATATTACTGACAAAACTACTTCTTCTAATGATGATACTACTTCTTCTACTGACGATACTTCTGCTTCTACTGACGACAGTAATGCTTCTATATACAATAGTACTACTGTTGTTATACCACTGCTATTCAAGCTGCTAAAACTGCTGCAACTACTGACAATACTACTACGTCCACTGTTATCCATTCTGCCAGTACTACTACTAACACTACGATGACTGTCCATTCTGCCAGTACTACTACTGACACTACGATGACTGTCCATTCTGCCAGTACTACTACTAACACTACGATGACTGTCCATTCTGCCAGTACTACTACTAACACTACGATGACTGTCCATTCTGCCAGTACTACTACTGACACTACGATGACTGTCCATTCTGCCAGTACTACTACTGACACTACGATGACTGTCCATTCTGCCAGTACTACTACTGACACTACGATGACTGTCCATTCTGCCAGTACTACTACTGACACTACGATGACTGTCCATTCTGCCAGTACTACTACTAACACTACGATGACTGTCCATTCTGCCAGTACTACTACTGACACTACGATGACTGTCCATTCTGCCAGTACTACTACTAACACTACGATGACTGTCCATTCTGCCAGTACTACTACTGACACTACGATGACTGTCCATTCTGCCAGTACTACTACTGACACTACGATGACTGTCCATTCTGCCAGTACTACTACTAACACTACGATGACTGTCCATTCTGCCAGTACTACTACTGACACTACGATGACTGTCTGCAGACCTCAGTGCTCGTCTGTCTTCATCTGTCTGTTCGTCTCTCCCTGCCACCAAGAAACTGCGCTCTTTCTTCAACGATACCTGGGTGGAGCGTTATGGCGTGCCCATCACCCCGGGGGTCTGCACCATCGTCTGGAGCGTCTCCGTCGCCATCTTCAGTGTGGGCGGCATGGTGGGCTCCTTCAGCGTGGGCGTCATGGCAAACCGCTTTGGCAGGTAGGGAATCGAATGCCATTCGGTCTGTTGAATGCACAGGTAGAAATGTCTGGTTTGCATCTCGATCGTCGGGGTTCTTCCGGGACATAGCCGACGTCATTATCCGGTGTTTGCTTCTGGAGTTGTGTTGTTCCCTTCATGGCTCTGTGTGGTTCCTGTGTGGTTCCGCTGAGCTGTCACGAGCCGTTAGTCCTAATGGAGCACGTCTGTCTTTAAGACCGCTGCTCGGCTCTAATGTTCCTCCGTTTGCCTCTTGCCGGATGTTTTGACCGCTGCCATGAATGCGTTTTCCACATCGAGGTAAAGACATTTGTGGTTCACATGCAGTGGACACACATTTGGCTCTTTCCCACTCTTGTTTGGGGAAAATACACTTCTCTACAATTAGCTTAGCTTAGCATAAAGACAGAGAGCGGAGGTAAACAACTTCGCTGGACTCCGTCCAATGTTTGTGTCAAATTAAACAAACGAGATACAGTGTTTCTAAAGTCAGGCTAGCTGTTTCCCCCTGCTTCCAGCCTTTATGCTAAGCTAAGCTAATAACTATTCACTCTCGCGCCCTACTTAAAGGGCCAGTGTGTAACTTTGAGAGGGATCTATTGGCAGAAATGGAATATTATATTACTAAGTGTGTTTTCTTTTGTGTAGAATCACCTGAAAATACGAGTAGTTTAGTTTTCATTGCCCTAGAAGGAGACGTTTATATCCACATACAGAGCCGGCCGCCATGTTTCTACGGTAGCCCAGAATGGACAAACCAAACACTGGCTCTCGGTGGGGCCATTTGTGTTTTCACATTTTTACTTGGCACATGGGAGAAGTTTCAGTTTGTTGCAATCTGCAACCTCACCACTCTAGATGCGACTAAATCTCACACACTGAACCTTAAATTCAAAGAATTTAGATTTAGAAACATTGGCATTGTTGTCTCATTCGCCGAAAGAGAGCGAATAAGCCGAAAATGTTTATTTAAAATAGCTGTAGCTCAGAAAATCCAGGACTAAACAACGCACAAAAGACAAAAATACAAACTACAAATAAAAGACAGATTTCCTGATATCCTTTATCTTCACAAGGTCACACACTCTCATGAACACACATGTGTTTGCCCTGTAAAACTGCACTTCAGTGAACTAATCAGATGGGGAAGCAGCTGACATTCACAAACACTGACGCAGGTCAATCAGTCCTGACACGCATCAATGGCAATCCCTCAATTAATCAATAAACTCGTCAATCTTCTTCAAGCACAAACCTCTCAGCTGCGTGAAATATTCAAGAAATGCAATCGATTGGTTTCTGGTAAAGGGACACAAATGCTATTTTTCGTGTTTTTTTGTAAACCTAACTGTGGTTTTGTTGTCTAAACCTAACTTTCCTTTTTAACTGTATGTAGTCCCAAAAAAACAAGCATTGTGATTATTTCAAGAACTGCTTTGAGCTCTTCCCAAAACTAAAACCATTTTTTTCCCAGTAAAATGAACTGATGCTCTCCTCCTCCTCCTCCTCAGGCGTCGCTCCATGTTCCTGGTGAACTGCCTGGCGGTGATCGGCGGCCTCCTCATGGGCTTCTCCACCATCTGCTCGTCCTATGAGATGGTGATCGCCGGCCGCCTGGTCATCGGCCTGTTCTGCGGCCTCTTCACCGGCCTGACCCCCATGTATGTGGGCGAGGTGTCGCCCACGCCCCTCCGTGGGGCCTTCGGCACTCTCCACCAGCTCGGCGTGGTGGTGGGCATCCTCATCGCTCAGGTCAGCAGGAACCTCACATTTAATGACCCAACAGATGTGGATTCATATCATCTCTTACTATATGATCCAGTTCGCTGCACCGCAGACTTTAGATGGATGAATCCGCTGTGCTGTGACTCTGATCCAGCTGTTGTGGCTCTTGGTGTTCAGGTCTTTGGTCTGGAGGCTCTGCTGGGCTCAGCCAAGCTGTGGCCCCTGCTGCTGTCCCTCACGGTGGCCCCGGCTGTGCTGCAGTGCATCCTGCTGCCCTTCTGTCCGGAGAGCC
>CM051706.1:2313829-2383829 GCA_028022725.1 Lycodopsis pacificus | reverse complement strand
TCACAGAGATTTCAATGTCAACTAGAGCTACCGAGAACAGCAGCATCATCATCAACTTATAGGCTTTCACCTTTAAAATGTCACGCTTTCTGCTTCCGCAGACCGTTTCCTCCTTCTGTTAAATCCTCCGTCCCGTCGCCGTACACCACGACAGATTTAACTTACTGTACATTCCTAGGAATTATTAATAATTAACATTCATTCAAAGGGTGATTCTTTTCGCAAGACAGCCGTGTGTCTAGTCAGGGCGACGCTTTCGTCCAATATTGCCAGGCTGTGTTAAAGGAGCGCTGCTACTACCGGGTCAAAGGTCAAAGGTCCGCCGCTGCAGAGTGTGCTGCCTCCGTGCAGGTGTTTCCAGACGCGGATCGGGACGATGCAAATTCTGGTGTTCCTGTTTTTAAAGTGCAGACGGGCGTTTTAGCGAGTGCTTTAGTGCAGTATAACGTTGTGGTTTCATGCAGTGATGTTTAACTGTCAGTCTTGGTGTTTCTTCGGAAAGTGTTCTCAAATCACAGGTCTAAGAAAAGGGATTCTTAAAATGTTCCGCCTTCAGCCGTCGACTATGAGCTTTTATTTGAGCGATGCCAAAGTTGTGAACTCTCGGTGAACGCGTGTCGCCTCGGATGTTTCCTCTGGTTCTTTAATTCAGGGAGAGAAGACGAGCAGCTTGTTGTTGGATCATCAGCTGATGAAGTCCAGTTCGACATTTATTACATTATTTCTTTTTAAATTGTTAAAAAAAAAATCATGAACTCGTCATTGGTTGAATTTCTATTGTGATTTATGAAGAGGGAAATATATAGAGGCCAAAATACGTTGTTCAACCTCATTATTGCTTCATGGTATTGGAACAATGACGGTAACCTCACGACTGTGACGGGACCTGTGGACAAAAACATTCTGAATTATTTTAATGTAGATCACAGTAGGGTAACGTGCAATATACATTTTATTCTGTCCATGAAAAGATGAGTATTTATTACCTTAGAAATAGATTTTTGTATAAAGTATATAATTATAAGACACTAAAGCTAGTTTAGAAACATAATGCGTTCCAGCCCGACTGAAGGAAAGAGTCTGCAGTGAGCTGCATCTCATTGCTCTATTTAGATGCACTTTGTCAGCAGCATTAGAGCCACAATCACTGCACTCTATTCACCTGCGTGCACGTCTGGCCACGCTGCTGTTAGAGGAGAGTCGTAGAAGATGTGCAAGCGATGAAGAAGCTGCAGCCTGAACACTGTAGCAGCTTTATACTGATAAAGGGGAAGTGATAATACTGTACACACAACACTTTAATGGAAGAACAACTTTTCATGAGAATAACTACTGATTCATATTTACAGGGAGAAATGGCGATCAACGTTGTGTTGACCTCATGATTACACGAGATAACCGTTTGGTTTGTCAAATCAAAACGTGTCATTCCAGAAGGAGGTATCCTCCTTTAAACACATGACTGGCGGCATAATATTAATACGTCATGCTTCATAACATCGATCTGAGGCACCTTGAATTTAACAGATGAAAGTTTAGTCTTCAGATAATATTCAAAATCAGAGTTGATCTTTGGCAAGAATCACAATTCTGCCTTCAAGTCTTATTGTTTTCAGACACTACGTGATTATTATGAGGTTATTTAGTCAAAGCATTGAGAACATTTCTCACTATTGTGAGAGATGAAACATCCATCGAAACTTAACTTAACTTAACTTAACTTAACTTAACTTAACTTAACTTCCATAGAAACATGTTAATGTATCGTTTGTGAAGCAGAGGCTTCCGCTGCGTTTCTGGCTTTGTTCGTCGGTCCAGACGTTCTCTACGTCGTGACGTTCTCTACGTCGTGACGTTCTCTACGTCCAGACGTTCTCTACGTCCAGACGTTCTCTACGTCGTGACGTTCTCTACGTCGTGACGTTCTGTACGTCCAGACGTTCTCTACGTCCAGACGTTCTCTACGTCGTGACGTTCTCTACGTCCGGACGTTCTCTACATCGTGACGTTCTCTACGTCCAGACGTTCTCTACGTCCAGACGTTCTCTACGTCGTGACGTTCTCTGCGTCCGGACGTTCTCTACGTCGTGACGTTCTCTACGTTCAGACGTTCTCTACGTTCTCTACGTCGTGACATTCTGTACGTTCAGACGTTCTCTATGTTCTCTACGTCGTGACATTCTGTACGTCCGGACGTTCTCTACTTTCGGACGTTCTCTACGTCGTGACGTTCTCTACGTCCAGACGTTCTCTACGTTCTCTACGTCGTGACGTTCTCTACGTTCGTACGTTCTCTACGTCGTGACGTTCTCTACGTCCAGACGTTCTCTACGTTCTCTACGTCCAGACGTTCTCTACGTCGTGACGTTCTCTACGTCCAGACGTTCTCTGCGTCGTTATGTTCTCTGCGTCGTTATGTTCTCTGCGTCGTGACGTTCTCTACGTCGTGCCGTTCTCTACGTCCAGACGTTCTCTACGTCCAGACGTTCTCTACGTTGTGCCGTTCTCTACGTCCAGACGTTCTCTACGTCCAGACGTTCTCTACGTTGTGCCGTTCTCTACGTCCAGACGTTCTCTACGTCCAGACGTTCTCTACGTCGTGGCGCTTTCTCTCAACAGTCGGCCATGTTGTCAACATTTACATATTCATGCATCACCAACATTGCATTACGTACAGTGTGTTTGTTCGGTGTGTAAGTGTTTGACACAAAGTATATTTTCTATATTCTGTCGTGACTGTAGCTGTGAAAATAGCTTTTTAAAACGGCAGTAATTCACTCTGCACTTTGACAACGTTTATTTATTCACGCTTTATTCATTGTTTGGGGAAGATATCAGTCTGCGGTTGACGCCATGTTGTTCATCTGTTTCAAACCCTTGTGGACAACATAAGATAATCGGTTTGTCAAAAACCTGCCCGGTAACGAGTGAGTCAGAGATCACAAATGAATCTCACACACTTCAGCGGCAGACTGGTTTGGTTTGACATTTGGTGACTTGACATCCAGATTATAAGCTGTCTGGTGTGAACGCGCTCTCCAAGACGAAGGCAACTCAGAGAATCACAAACGTACGTGAACGCATTTGAACCAAACACGTGGACCCACGCTGCTCCACTCCATAGCCATCGACTTTATGCATACGAAGATATAGAAGAGCATTCATTTGTAAATATGTATTTAAAAGAAAGACGACTATTTATATGTTGACCTGCATGGTGACGCGTGTGTGTGTTGGGATTGTTCTTCCTTTGGGGCGCATGTGTTCGTTGTGCAGAGGGGCGGGACATTGAGGGGAATCCCTCTTTACATCTGCAGCTGTTCCTTCTGTGTGAACAAGATCACCGACTGACACTTCCGTCTCCTCTCGTTCCATTTCCGCGTCTTTCTCGTCGCTCACTCACAGCCGTGCACGTTCATCTGTGTGCCTGATCAGACCGCACTCGGAGCTGCTGACGGTCGTTGATTTATTTCAGGTTTTTAACAGTGTGAAGAGCCGAGGAGTGAAGCCCAACGTCAGCGTCTTTTCACTTCAGACCGCTTCTTCTGCATTCAAACCCGGCTCTGGAATGAACCATTCAGTGTCACAGGCTTGACCTCACGGTCGCCGCGCTTTGGCTGACCGTTTGTTTGCGTGTCATTTGTTTGCTCCTGATCCGTGTGTTAGTCGTGTGAATACATGTTTGGGTGTATCGCGTACAGTAAGTCAGCTGTTTGTGCCTCTCTGCAGCTCAGGCTGTTGTTCTGTGTGTGTGTGACCGGAGCGCTTTTAGACTCAAACTACCATCGTCTGTACGCGTTGCTGTTTCCGTGGCAACAGGTGACTGAGACGAGACTCCGTTGCTTTCAGGATGTACTAACTCGACTCCGCTCGTGAGGTTTGGGCGATGAACCGCAGCTTTGGTTTGTGTAATGTGATGGACGTGAGCTGGTAACACTGTAGCTTCAGTGTGAATATTTCTCTCTGTGCCACGCTGCCCAACTGTTTCTGTTTCACCTGTGTTTGTATTGTACATAGCAGATATAATGTTGTTCAATAAAATAGTCATCATGTCACGACACATGGTGTGAATGTGTGTGAAGATCTTTTTTTTTTCTCTTTCTAGGATTCTACGAGTGACTTGTGTGTGTTTACGGTGCGTGAACACACTATGAGTGTACTCATCAGAACAAAACAGCTGGAGGGAGATTGCTTTTTTAAGTAAAACCCAAATCATGTCAACTTGGGCTGAGAAACTTAAGTCTGCAATACAAACTGGGGGTCTGGAGTTGGGAAAAGGTGCGCTTACATAGTCCAACAAAAGATTGTGGAGTTGCATTATGGGACGTTTAAGATTCAGAACCTTTTGGGAGTTTGGCCCAAAAACTAAAAATCACAATATCTTCTTCATCTTCTCCACTGCAGAATGTTATAATCCAGCTCACACAGATGGAGTGAGACTGCAGGAGTGCTGAGACATCGGAGGTCCTGTCGCCACATCATGAAAACACACAAATCCACTCCAGGAATGTTTATTTATGTTTTAAATCTCTGACAAAGTCTGATGTGATATTGAGATGTTCTCAACCAAATACTTAAATACCGACAGATATGTGCGGATTGAAACACAGGATAAGCCCCCTGCACATGATACAAGCAATTAAACAGTTAAACATACAGACCAAACTAAAACAGAGTACATCAACATTTAATAGTGAATAAATACAACCTCCAAATGGCAACAAGGTAGCCAAGTGCATATTAACAAGAAAATACCGTAAGAACCATAAACTTTATGACAAATTGGGATTTAAGGGCAAATGTTGGCATTATATATATACATATATATATATACATATATATATATATACATATATATATATACATATATATATATATACATATATATATATACATATATATATATATACATATATATATATACATATATATATATATACATATATATATATACATATATATATATATATACATACATATATATATACATATATATACATATATATATATATATAATTGTTTGTGCTCCAAAATCAGGAAATGAATGTCTCTAACACTAAATGATGGATGATTTCCTGATTACGCTTTATTATTATTATATCGTTGATACTGTATAGATGCGGTATTATTATAGTTTTTTGTTGATCTGTTTTTTAATTAGTTGATTTAAATTCATATAAACTTATTTTAATGTATTAATATGTAATATTTTCAGGCTCATCTTGGGTTGGTGTAAAAACAGGTCCATAACTACATCAAAATAAAAGTGAAAAACTAATTTGCATATTAGGAGGAGAAGGGGTTCTGAAGTCCTGCACGGAGTCCCAGAAGGTCTCGGTCCCCGGTCCCGGTCCGGGTCCTGCATGGTCCCGGTCCGGGTCCTGCATGGTCCCCTCTCGCTCGGTTCCTGCTGCTCCGTCATCCCGTTGCGCCGGAAAAGGCAGAGCAACGAAGAAGAAAAAAAAAAGGAGGCGTTGCCGTCCAACAAACACCATCAGCTGCAAATTTATGCAAAACAGTAAAAGCCGTGCTGCTGCTGCTGCTGCTGCTGCTGCTGCGGCCGAAGCAGAAGAAAAGACGCAACCAGCACGGAGCTCCGCAGCCCGTCCAGCCGCCCGGAGCCGTTCAGCAGCGGGCAGCCGGTGCAGCAGGAGGCGGAGAAACCGCGGACCGGTGACGGTAAGCACGGACCCGTTGACGAGAGCAGACAGCAGCGGCAGGCTAACGGGATGCTAGGAGGAGTAGCCTCCGGTGAAACATGGAGGGTGACGGTAGCTGCAGCTAACACCAGCTCTGTGTCCTCAGCTGATGCAGGCAGCTGAAAGAGGAAGCCGCTTTCTTTTTGGCTGGGACAGTGTGTGTGTGTGTGTGTGTGTGTGTGTGCGCGCACGTGCATGCGTGTGTCTGTGTGTGTGTGCGTGTGCATGTGTGTAGGAGGTGTAGGGGTAATAAAGATGCTGCAGGGGTTAAATGGATACACCAAATAGGCCCACAATAAATCCAGATGTTCAACAAGGAAGAGGAAAACCAACAATAAATATTTAAACAAAATAATAGAAATAGAAATTTTAAGTTTAGGAAAGATGAACAGAGCAAATATTTATTTTTAGGCCGGTGCTGATTTTGTAAGGAAACATAAATTAAAGGAGACAGAGAAAAAATATTGTCCACATTTGTGTATTTGTAATGCTATATATATATATATATATATATATATATATATATATATATATATAGCATTACAATTATTATATAGCAATTATTATATAGCATTACAAATTATTATTTTTAAAACTCTTGTTTGCTCTACAGACTTTTGCAAAGAACGTGTTTTTAAATGGTCCTCTCATATCTGCTGTAGTGGGCTCATGTGCAGTTTTAAAAACTACAGATTAAAAAATACATCAATGTTTGTGTTTGTATCGGCTGTAAATAAATGTAGTATATGTCTGAGGTGATGGAGGAAAGGTGTCAGCATGATGTGGTTTGTCTGCAGAGCACTGAGAGGTTTGTCTTACAGTGAAATGTCTCCGCGTGTTGATAAGTCACAAATTTACAAACAAACAAATCTTCATTGAAAAAACTGTTTAAAAATGCTGCAAAAGAATGACCGTTTTCTTTGCATATTTATTCATTGCAGTCAGTTATGCTGTTCATTTGTCATTTAAAAGCCTTTCCTTAGTGGCTGACCGTGTTTTAACAAGAATCCGGATTCACTGTGTTCAGTGTCCAGCCTCCATGTTTAGAAGAGAACACTGAATTGTTGTGATGTGATGCAGAAACAATGGACTCCTTTTACAGATGTTGGTAGTGTCAGAAGAAAACATGAGTATCTGTCAGCGTCGGTCTGAAAGTCTCTCCATCAGTGAGAGCATCAGTCGGTGTTCACGTCCACCACCACTGAAATATCGAGTCGCTTTTACAGTTTGTCACCAAAAGTGACGGCTGGTTTTTCATCAGATAAAGTGTGTGTGTGTGTGTCTCTGTGTGTGTCTCTGTGTGTGTCTCTGTGTGTGTCTCTGTGTCTCTGTGTGTGTCTCTGTGTGTGTGTGTGTGTGTGTGTCTCTCTGTGTGTGTGTGTGTGTTTGACTGATGGACTGGTCCTCTGTCTCCTCAGCAGCCATGGAGACGGATGGAGAGCAGAACCAGCAGGGGGCCTCGACCAATGGGAGCGCTGCATCTGGGACGAGCTCCCGCCCCTCTCCAATGAACTCCATGTCTCTGTATGAAAGACAGGCGGTGCAGGTAGGTGTGTGTGTGTGTGTTGACAGTCAACATTGGTGCTTTTTTTTTCCTCTCGACAAAAGACGTTTCAGAATCATCTCTTATGAATCCTTTGAGTTTTGGCTGAAACAAATATTATTCATTAGGGAACGCAATTAGTGTTTCCTAAAAAAAAGAAATGTATTCGATCCCAAAAGGTATGTTGGGATCGATTATTTGGCTTTAATTATGTAGCGCCAGCTTTCACATGGCTGAAGCTGTGCGGTGCAGCGAGGCTGCTGTTGACGGAGGCTCTGTGTAATTTCCCAGGCTTCTGTCGTCCTGCGCCGCCATCTGTCTTTGTCACCCTGCGCACACTAATCCAGCCGGCCGCTTTCATCTCTCAACGTATTACTGTACGAGCCTCTGCTCGTACATCAGGCAGCTGGCAGGAGGCTTTACAGCATCCCTCCCTCTGCGCCTCCTCTGCCCTCGTTTCTCTTCTCTCTTTTTCACTCCTGCTTCTTTTCCTCTTTCGCTGCCACGTCGTCATCTTCTCCATCTCCCGTTCTGTCATCATCCTTCAGCTCATCCTCCGTGCTTCCTCTCAGTCTCGTGTCCTGCTTTCTTCTTCTTTCTTCATTTGCTTTACCGCCCCATGATTGTTGATCTGCGTCCTCTCCTCCTCCTCCTCCTCCTCCTCCTCCTCCTCCTCCTCCTCCGTCCAGGCGCTGCAGGCGTTACAGAGGCAGCCGAATGCAGCCCAGTACTTCCAGCAGCTGATGCTGCAGCAGCAGATCAGCAACGCGCAGTTTCAGAACCTGGCAGCCGTGCAACAGGTAAAGGTGTGTGCGTGCTGTGTCGTTCATCATTTCGCCCCCAATGCATGTCACAGCCTGGCATCTTTATAAGACAAGAGATTCACAAATGATTTCAGAGAAAGTCCGAATGGATGAGAAAAGAAAATAAGAAACTTAATGCAGTAACTCAGGAATCACAAACGGTTTGCTGTGTCCCTGGTCAACATGGTGTCCTAGTGACCAAAACAAAGAGCAACGTGTTGCACGCTGCCCCATCGGCTCCTTCCGCTGCATCTTGAGGTCTTGGCAGCCTCTACAAACATCCTACTTTTTTGAGTCGACTGAAACCCAAAGCTCTTCTTCTTCCTCTTCCTCCTCCTGCTTCCAGGCTACTCTGGCTGCCAGTCGTCAGTCAAGTCCGTCCAGCAGCGGCTCCTCTCAGACCACCAGCGCCACATCTGTACGTACCCGTGCACCAACACGGCGGCTTTCTGTCACTCACAAGCTAAGAAACCCGGTGGGGGGGGGGCGGGGGCGTAGCTAAAAACGTAGTATTTCAGCTGGAGGGGCGTGGCCTTGCAGGACGTAACGGTGCACGTTGGATTGAGTGAGTGCAGTTCATTGAGCTACTTTATATGAGAACCTGCGTGCACCTTTGTGAGACAAACATTCATTGTTTTTATTATATTTGGGGGAAAAAAGAAGTTTGACTGAGCGACAGTTATTTCTGCTGCTTGGAAAATTAGGCAAACTAGCTGAATAATACACACAAACAATATGAAGCAGTTTATTAGATGTGTGTCAAGTATGAAGACAAACAGTCAACAAAATATCGAGTCATGTTTTCCTATAACTTGTATTGATCCGACCTATGTACATGATCGTCTTCTTTGTCTGGTTGGAAGATACGGAGTCGATTTGTGTTTGACAAACTTCAGTCCGTCTACCTGTCAACATGTTTACCATTGGTAATTTACCATTACCATTGTTTCGTGTCATTTTGAGGATTGATCAGTCGTCGGGTAGTCGTCGGGTACATCTTGTGTATCGTCATGACATTTATTTAAATCATCTCCGTTTAATAAGCGCGTGGTCTCCGGTAGAAAAAGGCAAAGATTAGGTTCATAAATAACTTTTTAGATGACGGTTTTGCTCGTTTCTCCACAAAGTGACGTGACGAAATGCATCGTTTTTAGTCTCAACATGTCGTCCTGATTGAACCTTTTTAAAGTAATGCATCAAAACAAAAGAGACAAGAATCCTCCACATTGAAGTTACTCTTCATCGTTTGTCAGGCCAGCGTAACATCTGGATCTACGACCAGCAGCCGTCCTATGGGCGGCCCGGCCACGTCCGCAATCAGCCAATCGGTGCTGCTGAGTGGGACGGCGGGGGGGCAGGGACAAATGTACCTGAGGGTGAGTCATGGATCACTTTTAACTGTATTTAGCGTGACAGGATGCAGCAGCTGCATTCAGCGAGATTCATGACGAATCACTTTGTAGCAGTTTAGTGTCCTCTGTAGATGCAGCCTCCGTTACCGTTAGCTGTTAGCTCAGTTACTCCACCAGTGTCTTACTTCCTGTGTGTCTGATGGGACGTCCCGTCGTCCTGCAGGTCAACCGCTCCCTGAGGGCCCCCATCTCCTCGCAGCTCATCTTCATGCCCGGCAGCACGGCAGCTGCTGCCGTCGCAGCCGTCACCCAGCAGCCACAGGCTCTGCAACAGAAACAGGAAGTGACGCCGACTTCCTCCTCCAGCGGCCAATCAGATAACGACCAGGTTCGTGGAAATATCTTAACGATATGAGGAGAACGTTCTGCTTTCTCTCACTGATTCTTATCCCTTTTGTATTTGCTCTTTCCCTCCAGGCTCAGAATCTAGCCATGCGAGGTGTGTCCAGTCTCAAAGGTGTTAAGACTGAAGCCCCAGAGAGGAGTGACTCAGGTAGGCTGGTGTTTGTGCACCACATCAGGTCATAATGTCAATGTTGTGTTCAGTTGATGCAGGTTTTTTTCTGTCTCCTCAGCTGCCTACTCCTTAGTCCCGCCCTCACATCAATCAAACTCCCAGTTCCCCCTTAAGCCAAGCCAGCCACAACACCAGCCGCCCCACATCAAAATCCCCACGTACCCTCAGCCCACCAACCTCAAAGCCCACCCCTCCTCCTCCTCCTCCACCTCCTCCATCCCTCTCTCCCAGCTCCTGCTTCACGGAACCCGGACCCTCACCACGGGAACCACAGCGCCCACGGCGGCGCACACTCTGGTCCTGACGTCCAGCGCGGGATCCCCGGCCCACGGGTATCCCATCAAACCGGCGGTGAGCGCTCAGACGCTGGTGGTGCAGCCCCTGCAGAAGACGTCGCTCGGCGCCGAGAAATCGGGCCACGGCAACGGACCCGTCCCCATCCAACCCAAAACTCTGCAGGGGCTCCGCCTGCCGCTCCAGCTGCCCTCGAGGAACCCGCCTCCCATCCTGCCCGCCCCGCCGCCCGTCAGCACCTCCGCTCAGCCGCCGCCGCCGCCGCCGCCGCACATCCCGGTCCAGATCGTGGGCGCGAGGCAGAGCACGCTGGGAAGCACCCAGGCTCTGGCTCTGGCCCGGGGCAGCTGCTGCCATGACGGAGTCACCGCCGCCGTCCTCGGCAGCTCGTCCGGCCTGCTCACCATGGTGGCGTCCATCGCTTCCAGGGAGGGCGGGGTCGTGGGCCGAGGGGCGGGGCTAAAGACGCTCCAGTCGCCACATGAGGCCCCCCCGTTGGCTCAGGTCTCTCAGGTGCATCCGCAGTCCAATCAAAGCTCCGGACCGAGTCGCAACGGACCCCTGGGTTCGATCCCGGCCTCCGCCCAGGCCCCCGCGGTGTCCTCCCCTCCCTCCTCGATGTCTCGCTCCGCCCTCTCCCTCCCTCTGGTGACGGAGGAGCAGAGAGGAGCATCGGCTGCTCCGACCACCAACGGAGACTCATCGGGAAGTCAGACAGCACAGGTCAGCCGATTCCTGTCAATAAGGCACGACAGCGTGGACCGTGTGTTGTTCGTGGGATTTAAATGCGTGAATTAAAGTAACTCCACCTTTTGATATTTTACCTTCGTGCTTCTGACTTGTGTACTTATCATTTTTTATAAATTTGACCGTCTCTTTTTACTGCTGTTCTTTTGTCTTATCTGTTCAAAGTGTTTCTTTATTGTTGTTTTTTAGGTAAAGCAGGTGACGGGCTCACTAAAGAGGAAGTCCGACTCCACTTCAGCCAACGACGAGGACGGCCCCTCCCCTCCACGGCTCCATCCAGTCAGAGGTCACGCTTCGGCGCTGCCGACCAATCCCAGCGCAGCCGGTAACGACACAGAAACGTGTGAATCTCCGAGATCATAAACGTGAATCTGAACGAAGTATTTACTCGCTCTCCTGCTCCTCTTCTTCTCTCCCCCTTCCACCCGCCAGGCTCTGGTGCTCCTCCTCCCGCCTCCTCCTCTCCCTCCCCCGTGCTGCCGGTGTCCCGCGGGCTCTGCCAGGGGGAGAGAGCTCCTCCCCCTCAAGCTGTGGTGAAACCCAACGTCCTAACGCACCTCATAGAGGGCTTCGTCATCCAGGAGGGGGCAGAGCCTTTCCCTGTGAGCGCCTGGGATTTGTAGTTTCTAGAGCTCCTTTCAAGAAGGAGAACTACAACTAGCGATTATTTTCATTATCGATTAATCTACTCATCATTCTCTAGATACATCTTTAAGAGTGAATAATGTCCATGGTGATGTCTTTAAATGTCTTGTTTTGTCAGTTCAAGCCCTAAAGATATTCAGTTTAATGTGCTGTGAAACAGGAAATCTATTTCAAAGGCAAGGCAAGTTTATTTGTATAGCACATTTCAACAACAAGGTAATTCAAAGTGCTTCACATAAAACCATTAAAAGCATCAAAACATAAGTCAAAAGAAAAGGAGATTTAAAAACAATTAAGAACATTCATTAAAACATTAAAACACAGTGTAAGACAGTTTCATAGTAAAATGCAGAAATGCAGGAAATTGATTACCAGTATGGAAGACATTTAAAACATGACTCTCCGTGTTTCTGCCGCATTAATTCAATTTTTGCCACCCATGTTCCTCTGGTGTGGACGTCGACGCTATCTTAGTACAATGCAATCGTCACTGCAAAGTTGAGGTTCTTTATGCCTTAGGAAAACTTCACAAAACCTGTATGACGTTTCTTTTATCCTTAGGTCAAAAACACTTAGAAAAACCTGTATGACGTTTCTTTTATCCTTAGGTCAAAAACACTTAGAAAAACCTGTATGACGTTTCTTTTATCCTTAGGTCAAAAACACTTAGAAAAACCTGTATGACGTTTCTTTTATCCTTAGGTCAAAAACACTTAGAAAAACCTGTATGACGTTTCTTTTATTCTTAGGTCAAAAACACTTAGAAAAACCTGTATGACGTTTCTTTTATCCTTAGGTCAAAAACACTTAGAAAAACCTGTTTGAAATTCACGTATTACGTTATTACCGACGAATCTTATTCTATCAAGTGCATGTAGAATTCACGTATAAAGGTAAATAACAACGAATCTTATTTCAACTTATTTGAGTAGAGACACGATCAATGTTACGATCTCAAAAAGCTCCATTATTTTGAGAGGCTTTTTCAAAGGCTGAAAACTGATTTTATCGTCTTTCATTTATGCATGAAAAAATACTTCAACGATTAATCGTTTGTCAAAATAGTTGCCGCACTCATGCGTGCCTCGCTCTCATTGCTCGGTGTTGTTTGATTGACAGGTGTGTGGCTCAGTAAAGGACTCGACTGGTGAGGATTTAACCAACGACAGTCCGGACACGAACCAATCGGAGACGGTCACAACAGCGACAGGTGACGAACAAACCGCTCTGTTCACGATCATTCAAATACGCTGACATTTCATTTTTAGCATCACAGGACCAAAATATTAAAAACAGTTTTGTAGTTTAATTAAAGATACGGACACACATTTTAGGTTTTAAGTTGGTATTCACCTGGGGAAGGTTCACGGTGATATCTATTAGTTCTAGTCACCTGTACTGTCTCCCGTTGACCTTTCAAAATAAAACACAGAGG
Organism: Lycodopsis pacificus; assembly: GCA_028022725.1. Classification (NCBI taxonomy): domain Eukaryota; kingdom Metazoa; phylum Chordata; class Actinopteri; order Perciformes; family Zoarcidae; genus Lycodopsis; species Lycodopsis pacificus. Next base: position 2,370,734 of record CM051706.1, on the reverse strand, counting down.
ACAGGATTTTACAGTGTGTGCAACAACATGACCCTCGTTTGTCCGAGCTGGGCTGAGGGGACGCACAAAGGTTTTACAACCTTCGAGCTCCGAGTTCCCACCTCTGACTTTGACTTGAAGGCAGCACAGAAAACCACAATGACTCTTAAACCCTGAAGCTACTGAAATGCAGTTCTGCGTGTTTCTCTGTGTTCTGATGCAACGTCACCGCAGTGTATGTACTTGTAATGAGATGTTTGGAGATGATATATATTCTGCTCTGTTTTTTGTTCCAGTGCTGAAGTGTGAGTACTGTAAAAACTTTGCTCCCGCCAGCCAGTTCAGAGGCACCAAAAGGTTCTGCTCCATGTCTTGTGCCAAGAGGTACTTCAAACATGCATGCATTATAATCTATCTGCAGCGGAAGCCGTCTTAGAAAGCACCGGCTGCACGGTACTGCTGAGAGCTGAGAGTCACACAGCATGTCTGTTCTCTGTTCTCATGTTTTATTCTTATGTTCGGATTCTGCAAATTCTTTTCTCTACAAACAAAAAGGCACGTCACACTGTGCCTGCTTTTTGAATCACAGTGCAGTCCCGTTCATCTGCTTTCCATATTGAAATGTCTGGATTATGTCGTGCACGTATCGCTGTGTAAACAATGCGCTGCCGGCATTGTTTTGAACAGATTGCTGCCGGCGTGTTATTTTACATTCTCTGCTTCTGCTTTGCATTCGTCCCTTTGCCCACACGAGTGTAGATGAAATGCCGCGTGTGGAGCAAAGGAGATGGGAAGCTGTCCGTGGTGCTCGCCTTGGCTTCAGTACCGTATGTGTCGCTCTTTGTCTACGATACAGTATGTATTGGTTCCCCAGGTACAACGTCAGCTTCAGGCAGCACTTCTGCATGCGGCACGGTGAAGATCGGGGTCAGCTCTCCAACTCGGACGAGGAGGGAGGACTCGCCAGGCGGAGGGTCCCCCGCAGGACCAGCTCCGAAATAGCCAGTGCCAAGATAGCAGGGAGACCCATACCTGCCAAGGTGAGACGGAACCATTCACAGTGCATTCCTTACGGAGTTTGACCGCCTTGCTGACGGGGGTTCCTCCGCCTGTCCTCCCACACAGTGCCGCTCAGAGTCCAGCCATTCAGACGAGGAGTCCAGCGGCGAGGAGGACGAAGACGACCCCGTGTCCCTGTCGTCCGCCTCCTCCGCCTCCTGCCGCCCGCCGCCGCCTCCGCTCCCGACGGACGGCTGTGTGCCCGGCTGCCCGTCTGCTGGCCCCGCCCAGTGGAGCGTGGAGGAAGTGTCGCAGTTCATTTCCTCGCTACAAGGTTGGCAGATTTTCAGTGAAATACTCACTGCGTCCGTTTTCTTTTTGTGTTTTCTCCCTCTTCATTGCTTTTGTTTTTCTCTTCCCCTTCTCTTTTGTTTTTCTATTTCGTCCCCCGTTTGTTTCTTCCTCCTCCTCTTCGCAGGCTGCGAGGAGCTCGCCTCCCAGTTCCTGTCGCAGGAGATTGACGGACAGGCCCTGCTGCTGCTGAAGGAGGAGCATCTAATGTCCACCATGAACATGAAGCTAGGTCCCGCCCTCAAGATCTGCGCCCACATTAACACCCTGAGAGACTGAGGCCAGGTTCAAAGTCGAGCCCCGGGCGTTTACCCTGCCGCTCCCGACCCGCGCACCAGTTGGGATGTGGAACTGGTTCCAGGGCTGTCGCAGTCCTGCAGGTGGATGTTTGAGGTACAGTTCATTTTCAAAAGAAAGCCACGGCTCTGTAGCTCTGTCGGGCTGCAGCTCGTTGGTTTGTCCACTCAGCAGCACATTGTCAAAGGCCGTACGTGCACAGAGATGTTGTTCATCTTGAGTTGCAGAAATACAACAGATTCATGTTCCCTAAACTGCTGTTTCCACACACAACCAGTGCTGGCGTCATAAATAGTTCTTACCAAGTGCTTTCGTTTAGCTGTTCAGTTGCACCGTTCCTCTTATACCTGCAGTGTGAAACGCAGAAATGAAGGTTCTGAATGTATTTCCGTTAAGTTGGATTCTTTGCACTTGCACAAGATTCCCCCGTTGTCGACGAGTAGGGCCGCCCTTCACTCGCATTGTACAGGTCAAGTGTTGTTGACAGATTTGCCCACTTCTTTGTCGTCAGGATTTGTTTTTCTCGTCTTTGAGAACGACGTTGGTTCTCATCTGGAGGCGTTTCTGATTGCAGCTCTTCTTCTTCTTTAAGCCACAGTCGGCACGGCATTAGGACAGAAACGCAGCGTTTACTTTAAATCTACCCGAACGCTGTGGATCATCATCAAAGAAGACGGTTGATTTCATTTTCGAGAACGTTTATAACTTTTGTTGTTCACGTAGAGACTAGTGCTTTACAGTAGTTATCATCATGTTGTGAGGATAGGCCTCGTCATCGTTCTGTTGTATTCAGTGTGCGGTCTATTCTTCAGTTTACAGGGTACAGCTGGAGAACAGGGTCCCGACGAAGCCCGAGTCCCTCGAGTTTCACAGAGCGTTTCATTTCAAGCGAGGCAAAGATGCTGCTGTTGCACATCGTTCCTGTTTATACATACGGAGCACAGCAACACTTCCAAAACGGTGTTTTTCACTCAGCATCTCTTTATAAGGTCTCATTCTTAAATCTACTCTTAAAACTGTAATCTGTGACAGGTCGGGCAATTTCAAGATTGTTGCTTTTTTTCCCCCCGTGTGTGTGTGTGTGTGTGTGTGTGTGTGTGTGTGTGTGTGTGTGTGTGTGTGTGTGTGTGTGTGTGTGTGTGTGTGTGTGTGTGTGTGTGTGTGTGTGTGTGTGTGTGTGTGTGTGTGTGTGTGCGTGCGTGCGTGTGTGTGTGTGTGTGTGTGAACGTCATGGGCTTGATTTTGTGAAGTGACATTTTTTAAACAGCGTTTAAAAGGAAGCGCTGGAACAGATGAAGAATGTTCATTTGAAGTATTGACATTGATGAACAAAAGCCAGACGGTTCATAAAGAAATGCAGCTTGTAGCCTCACGTGGACCGACGTTTAGGATGGATGAAGGAAAACACAAATCATACCTGATCAATGAATGAATGAGGGACAACTTAAGCTAAACTGTAATAAGTGTACAATTTGCCTTTCTATTTAAATGCACATTTAGTTGCCTTGTGTAAGCGTGTTGCTGTCGTGTTCTCTGTGACCCGTGTGGCCTTTCTCACTCGTCTCTTCAATGGGTTTACGTGAGGATTGTCTGTTTTTTAACTGCTTTTCATATCATACCTTGTTTTATATTCGTGCTTACTTTTCTACGATTGTTAATTCAAGCAAATGACATCTGCCCCCCCCCCCCCCCCCCCCCCCGAGTCGTCGCTCCCTCGATCAAGGACACTTGCCGTCTCTTCCTCGTAGCTTAGTCGCGTAGCGTGTAACCACCAGCAGTGTTCACCTTTCTTTCTCCGGCTCTGCTGTTGGTGACTGTGGCTCTTCAGTGTTTTCTTTCAAAGAGGAGGCTAATGATCTCCGATAGCTGTGTTTTATATTCGTGGTGCTCACCAGATTCTCAAGTGTGTGAGTCCGCAGCTCCTTTGCCATATTGTGAAGACCAAAAAATAAAATGGAAAAAGGAGCGCTTGTACTGCGTTACAAGTGACGTGAGCCACAGTGTGTTGGTCAAAACATCTGCAGGCCTGTGATCATCGGAGGAACATTTGCTAACGAGCAGACGACTGCGGCTTCGTCCAGCCGATCATCGGTCGCCCACGAAGTAGCACTTTTCTCTCAAAATAACCTTTTTGGAAACATAATTATTGTTCAATAAAGAGGCTGCTTCAGGATCAGAATGTGTTTTGCTCACAATAATCTGAAAAATCTTCTAAATGTTGGAGGGACCGAGTTTGACGAGGAGGCGCAAACGATGCTGTCATGCAAATAAATAATCAAGGAACTGTTTTAAAACTGTTTTTATCTTTTCGAGGTGGAACTAAACCGACCTACGAGGGATGCGTCACTCTTGCGTCGTGTGTGTGTGTGTGTGTGTGTGTGTGTGTGTGTGTGTGTGTGTGTGTGTGTGTGTGTGTGTGTGTGTGTGTGTGTGTGTGTGTGTGTGTGTGTGTGTGTGTGTGCCTTTAGCTTCCTGGTCTGACGCGTAAGAACGGATCATTATGGGTTCATAAGGCCGGCGGTTTTAGTAAACAGCATGTTGCAGCGTTGCGATGCTTAAAGTTGACTATTTGCAACCGTTGCTGCAGGTTTTCAATCTTTGCATTGAAGGCCAGATGTCATAACTTCAGTCCTTGTGAAGATGCTGTTGGGCTGAGGCAATCTGACATTTTGTTCTTTTCCAAGTTGTTTAATTATATCAAATAACCCTGCAAAAGGGTGCCGTTGTGCATTTGGATGTGTCTTATCACGCTGTGTCCTAATGACTCAACAAGCTCTGATGCAGCCTCATCATGTGGCGGTCCACATGGAAGCCGTGGGACGGAAGCAGCGGTGGTTCTGCTGTGCAGGATTCTGTGAAGTGCTCCTCTTGTCCTCTGCTGTATTGCATCTGGAAAGCTTCGTACATTTATCACATAACGCTTCCTTTACAGGTAAAAAGTGCAGCTAACTTTCACTATAAGTCTTTCAGATGACCGTAGAGTCTACATAAAAATAAATATTTATTACCCATATATTACTTTCCAAACATACAGTGTAAAGAATAAAGTGTTTACAGTACAAAGAAGTATAAAACTAAAGTTGTGTTTCATAAACAATCAGCATAAAGTTCCATTTCATTTGAATTCTTCATTCTTGCAGCAGTCCTCGGAGCAGCGGCCCTGACTGGTGGCGGTCTCAGCCAATCAGAGCACAGCGTAGTGGTAGACCTCTCCATATCCCGCCTCCTTCATGTATTTCTCGATGTCCAGTGGTTCAGACGCCCTGAGAGCTGTGCTCCCATTGGCTGAGCGCTCCGCCTCCTGCAGTGTTCCAATGAGCGCCGACATGGAGAGACGTTGCTGGGGGCGCCAGTGGCAGCAGGCCCTGATGATGGAGTACCTGCAGAGCAACGTACACTTAAATATAACATATTGATATTCAGCAGCCTGGGGCGCGCGTGAGATATTCCTCCTTTCGCCACTACTTAAAACATCGTTTTCTGGCTTGTTTTCCGACGTGAGGCGTTACTGCTGGTGCACGACACGCCGTGCGGCTGATAAAGACTCGTGCACGCGCTGCACCGTGCACGCGCTGAGCCCTGCTGCGGGTCTTACAGTGAGTTGGAGCAGCCGCGGGGCCGTTTGAGATGCTTTCCTCTCTGTAGATGCTGCAGAAGTTCAGTCGACGAGATCTCTGCAAACGGTGGGTCACCTGCATACACCAGAGTATGAAATATCAGATTAAAGTCCCTTTACGTGAATATGAATCAACATTTCTTCAGAATTAGTTGTATATTATATACGATACTTTACTGTTGTACCAAAGCGTGTTCATATTTGTTCTTTGCGGGCAATTTTAATCAATTCCAACATTTTATTAAAACACGCCGTCATATTCTATGATTCATACAATAAACAACTTCTCTTGGAGGTGTAGTTAATATTTGATAACACCCACCCAATGTGACCATTTCATAGAGCAGCAGACCAAAGGACCATCTGTCAAACAGAGTTAGAGCAGCATTATGTCACGTAAAGGGGTAGCATGTACTCCGGTTAAACAATATATATATATATATATATATAAACTAAATATACATTGTTTAGGTGCAAATGCACATAGAAATTGAGGGAAAGACACTGGAATCAACATTTACATGCATTTCAAACTTGTTTTATCTTAATTGTGCACGGTGGTGAATATTTCTAACATAATCAAATAGATTAGTAATTCAACAACCTGGTATCAAATGGGATAATAATAAAGCTGCAATATGCTGGGACATTTCAATGAAAGCTTAATATTCAGTCGTCTTCACTGCATTATTTGCTGTTCTCACAGAGGACACTCACACGTCGCTGCTCTGAACGATGCCTCCTCTGCTCAACACTTCCGGCGCCTGCCACTTCCTCGTCTCCTTGTCCTCTACGTCCCCCGGTGCCGTGGCCCGTGTCGTCCTGCGGTAGGCCGGGCCTAAGCCCCACAGCTTCGCCGTCAGATCGCCGCCAACCAGGACACTGCGAGCGCCCACGTTGCCGTGGATGCAGCCCTGAGTGTGCAGGTACTCCTGCAAGATGTTCAGATGAAGACGGGGCAATAAGACGGATGCCGGAAACTTTAAGGATCCTAAAAACATTCATCAACCAGACGTAACACTCATTTAGAATGGTTGACACTGTATTTGTACTTTTATTGAAGATGGTATTCAGACGTTACGCTCTGTCATTTATCAGGCAGGAACTGAGAGACGTGTTTGCCACCAAGTCATAAATTAGGATATGGACAGACGGGAGATGAGCAGGGAGACTGAATATGAATGTGGTCTCTCCAACAAATGAGTCTTTAAAAATCCAGTGTTTTGGTGCACAAAGCCGTGAGACAGACAGACAGCAGTTCAACCAACCATAGCAGAGGCCACCTGTGCTGCCATGGTGAAGATCCTCTTCTCTGTCATGTCACACGAGGACTCTAAACTGGAGTTATCCTAAAGTGAGGGAAGAGGAGGAGGAGGAGGAGGAGGAGGAGGGAAACATACAACATGTAATCAGTCTCCTTGTGGTTGGATAGTCGCCTTTTATGTAACCTGATGAACCTCTCTCCCTGTCTGCGTTCATAATCCGCTATCACACGCGACCATATGTGTTGCCAGGTGAACATACTGGTGTCTCTCCCTTCCAGTGTCGGCAGGATCTATTGCCCCACACTGCAGCGCTTACTTCACCTCCACGCTATGTTTTAAATGCTGCAGTTCGTAGTGTGAACCTGGCTCTGAGTAATCGGTGGTCCTTGTTTTGGGTAGTGAGCAGATAACCGCACCTGTCGACATCTCCACAGGTAGCCCAGCAGGTCTCTGTGCTGCAGCTCCTCCACAGCCATCATGAGGGGCGACTGCACTGAAACCACGCCCAGCAGCTCGGGGAGGAAGGGGTGGGGCCCCAGCCCTGACACGAAGGAAGCGAAGCCCAAAAAGTGCTGCTTCTCACTGCTGCTTGCCCTTTCTGAGGGCGAGAGGACAGAGCGACATGTTGACTTCACATTTACACGGTGACTGGACTGCATTAGTTTACGCTTTTTATTGGATAAGTCACAAAACAAACAAGGCTTCTGTGCCATCAATCTTTGTTAAAGTGGATAGTCACTCCGTTTGATCGTCCTTGAGACTGGTGAAGCTCTGATGTGAAGCTCAAAACCACTCCGTAAACCAGTGATCGGACCTCGTTTCTCCCAGTTAATGAGAAGAGAGCAGCGCCGAACACTCTGCTCTCCTTCAGCAGCCGTGCAGTAAGACCTCTCCGCACATCTCACTCCACCTTTCAGCAGCCTCAGCACCACGGCCCTGTTGTCCATGCGGCCTCTGTAGGGGCTGGCCGGGTCGCCTGGCTTCATGGAGAAGGACAGCGGCAGGGCAGTGACCTGGCTGAAGGCTCCGTGCTGCCTCTCCGTGGACACATGCGGTACTGCAGCCGGAGTTGGCACCACGGTCCGCTGCACTTGTTGAACTGACATTGGCAGCTCTTCGTGTTCCAGCGGGTTTATCCCCGGCGGTGCTATTTAGAGAGTAGAGAGTAATGCATCTGAGTGTGGTCCTTTGGCAAATTGAGTTAAAATGAAAATACAGCGAGAGTAGGAATGACACAGGGACTTGTGCGTGCTGGCTCACCATCGATTCCCTGCAGGTGTTGCCGGTTCCTTTGGTTGTGTCTGAGTGATGAGCTGTGTTGAGGGGCTGCGACCTGTGTCCGCTTCTGCTCAGGATAAAACCTCAATATGCACAGCGCCAGCAGGGTCACCAGGGTCGCCAGCAGGAGCAGCGTGGGGACGATGATCACGGCTTGCAAATGATTTAATACGACTGTGGAGAACGTCGGGCACAAGAGAGGACAACGCGTTTTTAAAGACTTCAGGACAGCACGCACGTCTCAGACGGATGTTCACGAACAAACGCAACCGAATAATAACGCTGTTTGAGTTTGTTTCGGTGTGCGTTCAGTCTGCTGCTTGTGGTGCTTTGATGAATACGTGGGCTGTTAAGAGGTTGCACCGCTCAAGTGTAGAGGAACCCAGGAACTCACGCTGTTCAGTTAAAGCGTAACCGTAATTCCGGACACACGGCTAGTTCTTTAATGCCGGTTTCTTTTTTTGGGGTCTTTATTGTTGAGCTTTCTTGCCATCGTGACGTGTGGTGAGCGTTCATCACAACCTGCTGCTGTTGCTCTCGGCCTCGCACTGACTCGGCTGCTCGTGAAACTGCCGTCCTGCTGCTTTACCAACGTAACACATTTAGGCCGTGGAACTGGCTCCGAGTGCCGGGATGAGTCACTCACGGAGATTCAGACAGTGCTGAGTCATGGATCATGAGCCGCTCATGCTCTTCTTTTGGATAGCTGCGCCTAACAGGAAGTACATGAACCTGTGCCGATCCTTCATATTGACCCTTCGCTGACTACCCTGTTAATACCAAACTCTGTGTGTCGCCCAGCACGCCCTTTATATAACATGACGACAATGCATACGCTGCAGCAAGAGCCATGGAGCCCGTCGTCTTACGCATTGAGTCCAACGTTAGAGAGAAGCAACTGAAGGCAGAGCCTCTGGTTCTGGCTGTGAACCGTCGGTGCGGTGAGGTGTTTGTCGAAGGCCATCAATCATTTCTTGTCGTTCTCCTTCAAGGCTGTTTGAGCTTGAAGTTTCAACACCTCTCCTCTACAAAGACTCGATACAAGTCCAACGTCCAAAGTCAACGACGTGTGTGTTACCCGAAGACGTCCAGCGTGCCCGCTATGAACACGAACTCGTGTCATCAACACCTTTTAAAGGCATTCTTGCTGCAAAAAACTGATAATTTAGTTGAAATGAGTTTGAACGTCGCTGATATGGTTGTTGAAATGCTTCGTCTCGATGACATATTATTCACCTGTGTGATCACAAAGACCTCACAGACTATCCGTGAGTCAGCAGATGTTATTACGCCATCTGATTGTGCAATCACACATCTGGTGGAGAGCCAGCATGTCATGTGACCTGATCTGGATGTTGCAACAGTTTCACAGTCAATGAAAGGCAGAAATCATGATGTGCTTGATGCTTGTTTGATACCAATGCATCGTCGGGGTTAAAGAGTTTGAACCGAGCATTAGGTTTGCCGATTGGTTACCAGGATCATGTCGGTCATGTGACCTCGTCACAAGCGCTCGCCGCTTGCCTGTAGTCTGCTGATGTACTCGGTCGACAGCCAACATAAAGAAAGCTGCTGCTGCTCATTTGAATGAACATACACAGGAGCTCAGGGAACCGAAAATGCAATGTTTGACAAGATAAATAACCAAAGGTGAAATGCAAACGCCAGGAAATGAAAGTGGCGAGACGGTAAACGAAGAGATGAGACTGATGTGAGGAGAGGGAGGATGGAGCGCGACAGAAGAGGAAGGAATCTGTGGAAGTGAAGGAGTAGAATATAAAGTATAGATGTGAAATATCAGCTTCCCCTTGTGCTCCTAAACACTCAGGATGGGTTCAATACAGAGGACATGCATGGACTTCAAAGACACAGGAGACGTGAGAGGAGACGGGAGGAGGAGGGAGGACAGGAAGGGAGGACGTGTCGATGAAGAGCAGCAGCTCTTAAGGCCTTCTTACTGCAGAGGTGGTCGTCCGGTGCACACAGATCATCGGCCGGGGAGTCGGATGACATGCTGGAGAGGAAGAGAGGAGCACAGATCAGCGTTACCTCAGCTCAGCAGCCAAGCGAAGCCTCCCAGCTGAGATGGATGCCTCTAATAACTCCATACACATATATATATGTACATATATATATGTGTATATATATATATATATACAGTAGTATATTTTAACTGTGAGAGAAACAGCAGAGCACATGTCCAGAGGGATATGTCAGAAAGATGTAAATATTTACAGTCGCCTTTTTCTTTCTTTTTTTTTACTTGCAGAGCAAATATGAACTGTGACCTTTTTTTATCTGGACGCGCGCAGCAAATATAAGAAGCGGTGCTGGAGCACTTGATTTCCGTGTGTGTAGTTGAACAGATATCAGTTCCGTAGATAATGGAAGGAGCAGAGATCAGCGTTACCGTTGCTCAGCAGTCACCCAAAATCCATAAAACGTAGCCTGCAGCAGCCCGTTAAACCTCTCGGGTCACACACTTGATATACCAGATCGGGATTTTGTCTCCACGCGTTCCTAGAACTGTGGCGGTCTCACGTCAGGCGAGTTGTGTGTTTGTCAGTAGAACGTTGTCGTGAGTCTGGGATCGTCTCGTAATACATAAATCGAGCTCAGAGCTTGGATGCAGCACACAAAGGGAAGCTGAATGACACTAGAGGGGTCGTGTGAGCTACTTAAAAACAATGTCATCTAAAGTGTGCTTCGTATTTGCAATGTTTCCGCTGCTCTGCCTCAACTGAAGCCTTCGTCTTTGCTCTCTTCAAAGCCGCCAGACTCCTTTGACGAAGTAATGATTGCAGCTCGCAGGACTCGGGAGCTGCTGGTCTGCTGCCGCCTCTCGTCATGTTGTTTGTGTTACGGTGTGATGTGGTGTTTGAAAGGTTTAGTCCGGATCAACCTGTCTGACGGCAAAGCATTGGTCATTCTTTTAGGTGCAATGTAAAGCATTACGTTGTTTTACGTTGTTTTGCTCCTTTTGCTGGTACTTCTGTCTGTTCCTCCACACCGGGGGCACGTGGACCGTCATCCACTGACTACGAGTACATCATACAAGCACTTAAAAACACCGAACTCTGCCTGTAAAACACAACTGATGGAGACGATGAAGTTACAGCAGAGAGCGTGCTGAATGGGAAGTGAGCGTGCAGACACCTTCCCATCCCCCGCCTGATGTATTACAACTTGTGCCCGAGCTCTTTTTAAAACGAGCATATTGTACGCAAATAGTAAATATTCAAATAATGAGGTAAAAAAAAACCAAGAACACCGATTACAGACTGACGAGCTGCTGCTCCGGGATGCCCTGGGAACCTCGATGTCCGAGTAGAGCCACGTGCACGCTCGCCCTGCTGGCCGGCTGCTTTGTTTAACAAATGTAGTTCAGCGTGAGCTCCGTCTGTCCCAGCGGGGAATCAGAACGCCGAGCTTCAGGTGTTCACAACAGCATCGGGCCGACGGCAGTGCAACAGCTCGCTCACCATCACCACAGTGCTCACAGGGACCGGGTAGGTCTGAGACACCGCTGCCGAAGAGGAACCAGCGTTAGCTGTTCTCACCCCGGACAAATGAATGAGGGTTCTTCATGTCTTCATGTGATTTCCTAATGTGTTGTGTTACGTGGGCGCCTCACACTGTCCCGTTTCTTTGTGCTGAAAAAGGATTTATTGAAAACGTGACTTCGTCTACGAGCAGCTTATCTGCTGTCATTTAAATAACGCTCGCTCGTGACAAATGAACGTTACGCCGTAGGTACACAGTGTGTTTGTGACTTGCTTCACATGGTAACAATGCAGTCATCCACGCCTCAGACCATGGAAACGTTCTTATAATAGTGCACTCTCGGTGTGACACACACACACACAGAGAATGGATGTCACTGAACCCGTTTGTCTGCATTTTTCTCCCACATTCACATGCACATGCCTCGCTAACACTCCCGCATCAACACACACCTGAGATCACAGCAAAAGACAACAACGCGGGTCAAAAGACATTCAGTGGGTAAGGATGCACATCAGGAACATTAAAGTTACACAGTGATGGCTTCCACTCACACGTGGAGTACTGTGTGTAAATGTCTTTGAACAGCATGATGCACACTGGCACAGCACTAACACGGATACGTTTGTCGGCATACAGAATGATATTACAGTAGAGACACAAACACTGAGATACAAACTTTCATATTTTGTCCTGAGATAGATTTCAGCGGGAGCGTGTTGATGAATAAGTATTAAATTAAAATAAGTTGCGGAGGTTCAGTCACACGTCCACATATTGATCCATGTTGGATTCTCCTCACCTGCCCGACGTTCTGGGACCGATCAGGTGTCAAACTCTGTGTGCTCCTCTTATCCAGAACATGCAGTTCAATGTCCTGGCAAACCATGTGAGCGTGGAGTTGAAAGACAAGTTCAGGTCCACTCCCTCACTTTTCATGTTTCCGTAGTCGGTCTGCAGTATAAATCCAGAAGCAGACACATTTCCAGCGAATCTCTGTTTCTATTTTGCTGACATGGTGTGTTCTCTCTCTCTCTCTCTCTCTCTCTCTCTCTCTCTCTCTCTCTCTCTCTCTCTCTCTCTCTCTCTCTCTCTCTCTCTCTCTCTCTCTCTCTCTCTCTCTCTCTCTTCTCTGTCTCTGTGTGTCTCTCTCTCTGTGTCTCTCTTTCTCTGTCTCTGTGTGTCTCTCTCTCTCTCTCTCTGTCTGTCTCTGTGTCTCTCTCTCTCTCTCTCTCTTCTCTGTCTCTGTGTGTCTCTCTCTCTCTGTCTGTCTCTGTCTGTCTCTCTCTCTCTCTCTCTCTCTCTCTCTCTCTCTCTCTCTCTCTCTCTCTCTCTCTCTCTCTCTCTCTCTCTCTCTCTCTCTCTCTCTCTCTCTCTCTCTCTCTCTCTCTCTCTCTCTCTCTCTCAGTTAAGCCACACCCACGTCTCCAACACGGTTTCCGTCATGCTTATCACCTGCACACGCACCTTGCACTCAGTCTTATATTTGCCGTGTGCATGTATTTGTGTGTCACTGTTCAGGTTGGCGAAGGTAAACGATAACGTTCTCATGATGTGTTCTCATGATGTGTTCTCATGATGTGTTCTCATGTTATCTCATGAAATGTAGCGTTGGTGAGAAATATAAATGAATACAGTTGTATTGAAGGAGACATTTTCACAACATGAATAGATATTAGAGATGAATTATGAGCTGTTCACACTAAAGTATAATCAGCTAATAAGACATCATTAAAACTACTCATGACTATTTGTTGTAATCTGCTATAGCTGCTATAATCAAACAACAAATTGATCTGTATCTGCCAGTGTGGATCGTCAATGATCATCGATTAGTATCGGCGTCAAAACAACGTGGTCTAAAAGTTAAACTGCTCGCAGTCATCGTTCAGAAGGTGTTGTTGGTTCACGGTGGAACGGTTAATCATTCACGTCAAATCATTTTTCATAAACAAATAAAGATGCAGATAAATATTTGCTCAGTCAAACTCGACGCGTTGCCGCAGTGTGGATGTATCTCGATCTCTTCCGCGTGTCCGAGGCCTTAAAGTTGAACAATCCGTTTGTTAAAAATAGCCTCGTGTCCCTCGGACGTGATTTGTGATGTTTTAAACACTCAGGAATTTGACCAAATGCAGGTCAGACGTTTGTGAACATGTAGCTGCTAAATGAGCAGCGCAGGTAGACATGTTGTGCAACAGTGAGTGCGTCCTGGCCTCAAAGGGAGAGGTTTCCTGAGGTTGTAGTCTTGATCCGCCAGATAAAAGCCACAAAGAACAAAGATTAATGAGATGTTGAAGCTGCTGTTGCATTGAAATGTTCAGACAGCTTTTATTTGTTCATGCTGGCAAGATATACCGGTGTGCATATTAAAAAAACAGACTCCAGTGGACTTTGAAAGGCGTGACACTGGCTCTGGTGTGTGTGTGTGTGTGTGTGTGAGAGATCAAATCTTGACTTTTCACCTGCTGTGCTGACACACCCAGACACCGACAGCACTTTGTTCAGGTTTCTCCACAGACGCACACATATTGGTCTTCATGCATCCACAACTCAAAGGTTTCCTCTAAATTAACGGACTTGACGATCGATTTACTCTTTCGTGCTGATTTTGTGTGAAACGGCGTTGAGGTTAATTAGCGATCCATCCCACGAAGGCCACAGATGTCTTTGTTTGTTAGCACGCTTTGTTTCTTCCTCTTCCTGAGACATTTGGTGCGTAATGTTTGAGCAGGATTTTGTGTTTTTAGTTATTTTTTTAGTTTGGGGATTTTTAGCACGACAGATTTTCTGCGTTCTTGATGTTTGGTAGAAGCTAACTCGTGCACCTGTAGTATCATGGGAACACTAAATAGGTTTTAAGATAAGATAATCCTTTATTAGTCCCTCAGTGGGGAAATTACAGCAGCATCGCACGCCAGTAATAAATGAAGATAAAAAATCAAGTAGTATAAATAGACTAAACAGTAAACAGTAGTAAAAAATATGACAGTAAAGAAGAATACAAAATATACCAGTATGTACAGACGGAGTAAAAATGTGAAATGTAAGATAATACTTAAACGTATTTGGTATTGCACAGGATTGACAGTAAAGAAGACTATTAAATATACCAGTAAATACAGACGGAGTAAAATGTAAGTGTAAGGTAAATACTTATTTGGTATTTGGTATTGCACAGGATTGCACGGATTAGGTATTGCACCAGGTGAATGAATCAAAGTGTTCAAGTGTTCATGTTCAGTCAAATGTTCAAAGTGTTCAAAGTGTTCGTGGTCTCCCGAGAGCAGCTTGTTGTGCAGCCTGACAGCAGCGGGGAGGAAGGACTTGCGGTACCTCTCCCTCAGACACCGGGGATGGATCTGCCTTGAAAACGGACTGAACTGGAGTTGCTGATGTCTGTAGTCAAAGGATCACTCGGACATTGACCACACGGGGAGCACCTCTGCATTCACGGCACATCCAGGAATGTAGTACCATCAGAACCAGTCAACTGAACTCCACTGAGTGATGTCACGGAGAACACTGCAAGGAAGCAAACACCCGCGGCTCGCTGCCGGAGCTGCCTCTGTACGTCACTGCACCAGTTGTTCCGATATCAGGAATCAAACGCCGGCCGCCCGGCTGGAGAGCAGGACTCGCTGTGGGACTTCTGGGACTACGGAAAACTCTTCTGTCATTTACACTATGAACCAACAACACGTGCAGGAACACCATCTGTGTCCATTGGAGGAATGGGAAGCAGGCCGCCCGGATGAAGTCCAGTAATCCCAATAAACAGCCAGGATATCGAACATTTAACGGTATATAAGCGTTAATGGCTTTGTATTGGCAATCTGTCAACAGATTGTAACTAAACAAGCGAGACCGTCTCGGTGACCGGTGGACTGATTTCCTTGTGAAGGATGTGAGGAACACGTGTCCTCAGAGGGCCTCTCCCCGGCTCCCCAGCACCAACGCTGTTAGCTGACGTAGAACAATACCGTCTTGAGCGTATAAAGTCAGCTGATCATCCAGACTCCCTGGCCTCATCTTTTCGGATAATTGGCTCGCTCGGCATTTGCAAATTACGCCGCGTCCAAGCAGTGCAGCTCAGGGAAATCTAAAACGGTTTCTTGATTCCTTCGCCCCCTCTGCCTCCTTCGCACCCATTTCCTCGATGCTGAGCAATCAGTGTGTTTGCGCAGTGCTTTGAATCACTTTGAATGTTTTCTTGCTCACTGCGGTTAGGTTGGGGCAAAGGGGGGGAAACCCAGCTGGAGCTGGTTTACACCATGAAAATGTGTGTGTGAGGGGGGGGTCCATGCATGTGTGTGTGTGTGTGTGTGTGCGCGGGTGTGTGTGCGTGTGAGTGTGTGTGTGTGTGTGAGGGGGGGGTCCGTGCGTGTGAGTGTGTGTGTGTGTGTGTGTGTGTGAGGGGGGGTCCATGCATGTGCGTGTGCGTGTGTGTGTGTGTGTGTGTGTGAGGGGGGGGTCCATGCATGTGTATGTCTATCCCTGTGTGTGTGTGTGTGTGTGTGTGTGTGTGTGTGTGTGTGTGTGTGTGTGTGTGTGTGTGTGTGTGTGTGTGTGTGTGTGCGTGCGTGTGAGAGTGTGTGTGTGTGTGTGTGTGCGTGCGTGAGAGAGTGTGTGTGCGTGAGAGAGTGTGTGTGTGCGTGAGAGAGTGTGTGTGTGTGTATGTGTGTGTGTGTGCGTGAGAGAGTGTGTGTGCGTGAGAGAGTGTGTGTGTGTGTGTGTGTGTGTGTGTGTGAGAGAGTGTGAGTGTGAGAGAGTGAGTGTGTCCTGGCTGGGTGTCCTGGTAATGCTGAGACAGACGGTGAGCGGGTGGGTTTATTTTTGGGTCAGTGACAGTGTGTCAATGGCCGCAGATGCGTCGGAAAGGAAGGCTCTGAGATACAAGCAAACCCTGGTCAGTGTCTGTCGCTGCTCTTGTTCTTTCTCTCTCTCTCTGTCCATCTGCTGATCTCTACGTCGGCCTCCCCCTGTCACGCGTGTTGTGTTGCTCCACGTTTTCTTTCCGTGAGTCTCTCGTCATTGTGTGGCGTGACGCACCTGTAGTGCAAACTGCATGTGCACGGATGGAGCCTGTCTGACTTGTTGTGCGTGAGCCTGTGAATGAACCGCATTCAGTTGTGTGTGTGTGTGTGTGTGTGTGTGTGTGTGTGTGTGTGAGAGTTCTAGACATTGTGTAGACCAATTAGCTTTATGTACAATAACAGCGTCACGCACGTGGTCACGCAACAGGTGCTTAGACACCGTGCACCACCTTCACCCCTGATCTTGATATGCACACACACACACACACACTTTGTCGCTGTCTTGCCGTTTCCTCCTCCCCAGGCCGGCCACCTGTTTGCCACCCTTTCTGCGCCGTGTTTCTTGGGCCCCGCTTGGTCTTAACACAACTAAGAACTACTTCCGTGGTGTGTGTGGCGCAGTCTGTCTGCACGCTGTGTGTACAGTGCATGTGTCCCTCCGTGCACATCCGTGATCGTGTGTCCACTCGTGTGTGTTGGGTGCTCGTTCCATGTGTGTTCCATCAAAGTGAAACCCGATCGTGCATCTGCAGGGGTGCTAATCTTCACTATTCATGTGGTTCCATGTATGTTTTCGGACATGGCAGTGTGAAGGGTGTCTCAGAAAGGCGTCTCATCTGGAGGATTATCGGCACGGATTTGGGAGGTTCTGTTGAAGAACCCTCGTTTTAGGGATGTGCATAGACAGACCAGACAAACAGAAGTACGAGTAGCTTGATAGGCAATGCAATACAGTAGCCCCTCCTTGTTGTGGGTACGCAGGTTACACCAAACGGGGTTCTCTGGTGCTGAGCACGGAGTGAACAAAAAAATGCAAAACAGCAGCATGCTGCATATCAGCCAGGAAGAAAAATACAAATCTGCTTCAGAATGGCAATTTTTATAGTTCATTTTTACCGAGTGTGTGTGTGTGTGTGTGTGTGTGTGTGTGTGTGTGTGTGTTTGAAGGCCATGCGGGCGATGAGTGACAGTGTAAACAGAAGCTGTTTACACTGTCACTCATCGGAGCAGAGCTATCAACAGGAGTGTCTTGTCACTTATTTATTCATTTGATTGTGATTTTGAATGCATCGTGTGTGTGTGTTCATCTCTGTGTATGTGCGTGTTTGTGTGTTCTTATGATTTGATAGTCACAGAAAACACAATAAATGAGGTATAATAATAATAAAAATAGTTCCCCATCTGCTTCAAAGTCGGGGCACGTGATCATGTAGAGAATGTGCGGAGTTAAACTCGTCTCTTAGCATTCTAAACGCTTTTCACTGCATCTGACGCTACACAACTTTAGCCTTGATTTTCCACTCACCAATGATTTTTGAAGCTCCCCAACAAAGAGGCAAATGAGCATGATAGCTGTTCAACGATGCAAGCTGAGCGGCTTGAGGACACGTCACCTAGCAGGCTGCAGATCCAACCTGTGGGGAGATTTCGGAAAAAAATGAATCGCAATCTGGAAAAAAAATGACAACGGATTCCATAGGGCCATCAATGAGTTGAAGCATCTTCTCTTGCCGATTTGCTGGACATTCGGTTCTCGTTGATTTTCCTTTGATCAGAGAAGTCTAACCTCTTTTATTTGGGCAAAACTCTCGTATGACTGCTTGGAATTTGACAGCGTTACCATTTGAAGAAGTTTTGCTTTGGTTTCCTGTATTAAATTCTCACGTGGAACTAGTTTCTAAAAATGTCAAACGATACCCAGCTCGGGTTTAGACTGCATGTCTAAGAGCGAGAAATGAATTCCTTCCATGAGGCATAGCGCTGTACCTGACCCTTCCACTAGCTACATCCAGGCATTAGCATATCTGCACCGTGTGGTATTTAAATCAGAAACTGAACTCAATTGTCAGAACATTGGGAAACTCTGCTCTTTGCTGCAGTCTTTTCCGTCCACACTTCCTCTCTATAAGTCCTTAAGGGTCTAAAAGACAGCTGGAAGGAGGGAGAGTGAGAGAAATAGGAGAAACTAAAGGAATATGATGAGGCATTGAAAGGTCCACTGATGGTGGGAGAGAGGTGTGGGAACTGTAATGAGGAATATTGGATCACATCACACCGCTACTAAATTTAGCCCTGAGTAGTGTTTCACCGACAGAGTAGGGGGGCAACGAAGGAAGGAGCTAAGTGATCAGTGCCGAGTAGAGTTTCACTGTTCGAGAGGGAAACGGGGAAGGTGAGGTGGAACGAGGTAAAGCAGCAGGACTGCGGTCGGGATGGATGTCTGACAGCATAGCAGGCTCTGTGGTGGACCGTGCTGGAGCTGCATAGCAGGGAACAGCTGATTGCACTTCCAAACATGCAACTTTGGTGTCGCAACTGAATCAAATAGAGATGTTCAATATATGTGCATTTGGAGAAATTATTATGTTACATACATGTATACATTTAACATGATTTATTTTGATGAATATGGATTAAAAAACACAATTTTCAATTGAATAAGATTGTGCATCTCCAAGGCTCTTTCTGTTACGCTGCTTTATCGTGGTGTAACGGACTTGCACGTGTGATCCACGGATCAATTACACAGTTTAACATTCGATCATAATCAACAAACATTTAGTCAAATATGCGATCAGGACATTGGCATTCGTGTTTTTTGTTCGCCGATCTCTGATAATGTTACATTGTAAACAATCAATCCGTGTTTAAATCACCAGGAGGAGAGCTAGTAATGTTAGCAGCACCGCTAACGGCTAACCAACAGGAGGAGAGCTAGCTAGTAACGTTAGCAGCACCGCTAACGGCTAACCAAGAGGCGGAGAGCTAGTAACGTTAGCAGCACCGCTAACGGCTAACCAACAGGCGGAGAGCTAGTAACGTTAGCAGCACCGCTAACGGCTAACCAAGAGGCGGAGATCTAGTAACGTTAGCAGCACCGCTAATGGCTAACCAACAGGAGGAGAGCTAGCTAGTAACGTTAGCAGCACTGCTAACGGCTAACCAAGAGGCGGAGAGCTAGTAATGTTAGCAGCAGCGCTAACGGCTAACCAAGAGGCGGAGAGCTAGTAACGTTAGCAGCACCGCTAACGGCTAACCAACAGGCGGAGAGCTAGTAACGTTAGCAGCACCGCTAACGAATGAAGGACAGGACAATACAATAATAACTGAAACTGCATGTAGTATGATGTCATTACAGATAATGACAGATTCAAAGTGTAGTGCTATTTTCCAGTGAATCTGACAGACATGTTGCTCGAGGTGTGATGTTGACAGTGTATCGTGTGTCTGCTTTAGGTTCTGGTAAAGTGATAGTTGTCCCCTGTCAAGTGTGTTTGTGTGCACTCTTTGTGTGTAGTGGCCTTGCAGACATGAGCCTTAAGGGCAGGTCAGGATACTCTATGATGAGAAAAATGTGTTTATGTGATGTCATAGTAAATTAAATGTCAAGTGTATTCACAGATGTACACTTTCTGGGTTAAACTCCGTCCACGCTCCAGGTTGTCTTTCTATGCTGGACATTAACACCGAACTGAATGTCCTGAACCGAACGGTTCGGGACGAACACGCTTACTGAACTTTCCCTTGACGATATGAAAATAGATGCGATCGCCGACCCAATCAAAACATCCGTGGCTTCTATTGTTTGAGTCTGTGTTGTGTGTCGGCATTCAGTTACAGCATATTGTGTATTATGCCGCTCAAGTTTCACTGTGCGTTGACTGGCATGTCTTCTCACACAGCATGGCCAGAACTCTCTGTGTGTGTGTGTGTGTGTGTGTGTGTGTGTGTGTGTGTGTGTGTGTGTGTGTGTGTTAATCCATCCATCAATCTGTCTGTCCATGAACCTGCTAAATTAGACGCTGTTGAAAGGCGACTGCACGGACATCCAACGTGTCAGCACCAGATGTGACTTATCAGCTTGTCAGTTGTATTCCTGGAGTTCTATTGTCTGCTGTTGATGTACCCCTAATATATATATATATATATATATATATATATATATATATATATATATATATATATATATTAGGGGTGTAACGGTTCACAAAATTCACGGTTGGGTTCGGCACGATACAGTGGAGCCACGGTTCGGTACGTTTCGGTTCAGTAGAAAACTATAAATGCCAGAGAAATGTACTTGATCTTAAAATATATTTATTCATTACAACTAACATCATGAAGTTATTCTTTGACTTTGAACAATGATGGAACTATACCTGAGTGACTCATCTTCTGGGGTGTCTTCTTAGCAACACATAAGCATAAAAAACAAAAACTGCTCCTTCATGTTATCTAGTATTGTTACTTACATCTTCTCCATCATCATTTTAGTATGAACAATGATGGAACTAAACCTGAGTGAACGTGGCTCTTCATCAATAAAGTTAAAAAAAAAAGTTTTTAAAAAAATTTTAAAAAATTTACCGTGAGCCTCGTACCGAACGGTTCAATACGAATATGCGTATCGTTACACACCTATATTTATGTGTATAAAACTCATCAACATGACATTTTACACTTCCATAAGATTACCCAAACACCTGTGTTCCCAGTAGCAGCGCTAGACAGGTTGTAGGTGTGAATATACAACAGTAAGAAGTGTGTGTGTGTGATATCTTGTGATTAAATAAAAGGATGAAACAATTGCAAGAGGGCATCTCCCACTGAAAGAGATGTTTGTGCCAGAGAGAGAGATGAGAATTGATCTCTTCCCCAGATGTCCCTGGCAGTTTTCATGGCGTCTGTCCAGAGGTGATAAATCCTGAGGCAGAGCCCATGTCTCCCATTAGAGCTGTTTGGGTCAACACGTGGTCGCGTCTATTTTTAAAAAGGGACTCTTCTCTGCCGGGCTGCCAAAAAGGAGAGCACTATCACAATCTACATTCTCTCCTTCTCAGGAACTACCTGCACATGTTCATGTGTAAGGAATTAAAAGCCAGATATTTGTAGGATTTCTTCTCTTCTGTAGCAATGGATTAATTGGTTCACTGATTGATTGACAGCTCTATGGGGAGTACCAAGAGAACCAAGGAGGCTCCGGCAGACGGGAGGCCACGCGCCTGCTGACCGAGAGGCAGATCAAGAAACATGGCAACCATCACCGCAGCCGTGGCAGGGGACGCCACGGCCGGCGCGGCCCCGGTCAGGACGGGTCCCACAGCCGACACCAGCACGGCTACCACAGCAGGCAGAGGAACAGGCGCCAGTCCAACATGGAGGCAGAGGGCGATGAGCAAGACGAGCAAACGGCTAAACCCGACCTCACGTCCTCTATGAAGAAGAGACGCTCCTACTCCAAATGTAGAGGTGAGCAAGAGATGGGACGACAACATGAAAAAGGTAAGGGCGCGGATCGATTCCTGATCATTCCTCTCTTGTTTTGTGGCGTTTCGGTTTTTGTCAGACTGCATCGCACGGGTGCAGAGATTCCTTGTGACCCGGTTGGGAGAAGACTGGATCTTCCTCGTTCTGCTGGGCATCACAATGGCGCTGGTCAGCTGGACAATGGACTATGCCAGCGCAAAGAGCCTGCAAGGTAGGACTACAGGGCCCATAATGCATTGCAGAATCTGTTAAAGTAAAGCAAAGGCCGGTGCAATGTAGACCAGGTACTTGCATCTTCCGCTCCGAATTTTCTCTTCTTTTCAATCCATCGTTGTTTTGATCTTCCTTTCCTCTTGTTTCTTCCACCTCTCCAATCTCTTCCTCCCTCCCTCCCTTGCTCCCTTCCTCCTTCCCTCCCTCCTTCAGCCTATAAATGGATCCATGTGGAGCTGAGGGGGAACATCCCCCTGCAGTACCTGGCCTGGGTTTCATATCCCCTGATCTTCATTCTGTTCTCTTCCCTCTTCTGTCACCTGGTTGCGCCTCAAGCTATCGGTCGGTACCCCCCCCCCCCCCCCCCCCCCCCTTTCCTCATGGCTTTGTTCTCTCAGAATGTCTCTTTAAGATGTAATCCACTGCATATCAGACGATATACATTTAAAATTCTGTCTGCAACATCACATACTGGATGAAAAGTCCTCTCGGCTAATCGGTGAAGTCACATCCGGTAACATTTGACTGGGAACCCTGTGGAGTCCCTTCAGGGTGCATGATTACCTCGCTCATCTTCTCAAGAATACAGAGGAAAGCTTTCCACGTCATCTCGTTCCTTTTGTCACGTGAGGAAATTACTCGTACGCTTTTTCTCTGCAAAGCAAGAAGAAATGGTTTGGAAATGACACTAGCCTCACTAAGCTCGAGTTTTATGGTTATGGAAGTGCTTTCAATTTGCATCCAGCTTTTTTAAATGGCTGCTAATCTACAGCCGCTCCAAAGTCAATCAGACGTTTTTCGATTAAAACCACGATACACTAATGTGAGACACACGTCTTCTTCTTTAATTCAAACCTCTTTGTCCCCTTATATCTCTCTCAGGTTCTGGCATCCCAGAGCTGAAGACCATCCTGAGAGGTGTGGTGCTCAAGGAATATTTAACTCTCAAGGCCTTTGTCGCTAAAGTCATTGGTCTGACTGCTGCCCTGGGCAGCGGGATGCCCGTGGGCAAAGAGGTGGGTGATCCACATATCAACACAGATGCATTAACTCGTCTCACCAGCACCAGCACCAGCACCAGCACCCTGCTGCCTGATGTAATCGTCCTGCTTTGTGCTCATCTCCGTCTCTCAGGGTCCGTTCGTGCACATCGCTAGCATCTGTGCTGCCGTTCTCAGCAGGTTCATGTCCTTCTTTTCGGGAGCTTATCAGGTGAGCTGATGTCAGGAAAGAGTCTCATTCACAGGAAACTTTTGATTGCGATTGTAAAAAGATAACAAAGTGTCAACGACATATTCCTCATCGATGTGTCGCCTCTCTGCTGTCGCAACCCTTCCTCTCTGGATCAGTAGAATCCGTACTGTTACACGGACATCCTGACAGTGGGCTGTGCTGTTGGGGTCGGCTGCTGCTTCGGTACTCCACTTGGAGGTACACGGTCTTTTCTCTTCATCTCTATCATTTAACTTGTGGACGACAGGAGACTGAAATTGGGGCTTTAGGGACCTTAAGTTATCCACAAATTGAGCCATTTTACAGGAAACACAAGATTGTTTGCATGTTACTTTTTTTATCTGTTATTCTGTCTGTTTGATCACCGTTTCCTGTCCCTGTTTTCATCCTCCACCAGGCGTGCTCTTCAGTATCGAGGTAACATCCACATACTTCGCTGTGAGGAACTACTGGAGAGGATACTTTGCTGCTACATTCAGCGCCTTCATATTCAGAGTGTTATCCGTGTTCAACAAAGACGCAGGTGCCGATGAGAGAAAGCACATTTATTAAGATATTGACTGTCTTTCAAATGTTGTACTGGTGTGTGTGAGATACTGCACAATATTACGTCACTTTCTCTTTCTCAAACATGCACTAGAGGGCACCCTTACGTCAATAATCCACCAGCTGACGCTTCTTTTGAGTGACGCTGACTTGCTTTTCCACTAGTTGGTGTTCTCCGCCATGTAGCAGCAGCACATTTGAATTCCTCAATCAGGGGACTTCAGCCTTATATTACATTTGTTTGTGTTAAATATGTTTTCTTCAGACTATTATACACGTGAGCTCCCACGCTTTTCCTCTGAACTGCACCTTTAATGTCACTCGCCATCATTCATTATCAACTCATCCGAACCGATTCATGACTTTGAACGTCCTGCGCGGTCCGGCTTTGGACAGTCTGAAGAGGCCGCAGTGCATTTTGGGTCGGTTGAGTTTGTCCAGTGAGCTCACACCTCATTCTGCTGATCTGGTAAACATCCTGGCACTTCTCACATACGCATTGTATGAATGGCACCTGTGCCTTTTCTTTGTCTTCCAGTGACCATCACCGCTCTCTTCAGGACAAACTTTCGCATGGATTTCCCTTTTGACCTGCAGGAGCTGCCAGCCTTCGCCATCATCGGGTGAGCGACTGTAAAACTCAGACAAAGATGTGTGTGTGTGTGTGTGTGTGTGTGTGTGTGTGTGTGTGTGTGTGTGTGTGTGTGTGTGTGTGTGTGTGTGTGTGTGTGTGTGTGTGTGTGTGTGTGTGTCTCTGTGCGCAGTTTGTCTCCAAACTTCCCAGTAGACAAGATGTAAAATGTTAATAAGTCAAGCTTTATGCAAATGTGGCATTTAAAACACGGAGAATCCAATTATTAGTTCAGCGTTGAGCTCGGGGGAGGACAGAGAGAACATACAGGTGTGACAAGTGAACTTAACTCGGCTAACGTGCGGTTCTTCGTTTGTGCAGGATCTCCTGTGGGTTCTTGGGGGCCTTCTTCGTCTATCTCAACAGACAGGTGGTGCTGTTCATGAGACGACCCAACGCCATGACCCGCTTCCTCACCAAGCAGTGAGTCTCTGTGTCATTCCAAAGGTTTCAGGATGCTCTGCAATCTTCGTACTTGAGCGCTTACAATGAACAAATATTCATTCTTTGCATGAAGTATAATTCTTTCGGGATTTGGTAATTACAGATGATTTCTAAAGTTCGTTTCATGAACGAGCCTTTTTTCTGCTGTTCTTCGCTCCCAGCCGGCTGATTTTCCCGGCTGTGGTGACGCTCGTCATCTCCACGCTGACCTTCCCACCCGGCTTCGGACAGTTCATGGCAGGAGAGGTCAGAGCGCATGTCTTGTTCTCCCTCCTTTCACTCACCTGTAAACGAGACAGAGTCTCTCTCTGTACCTGCACGCAATGCTGACCGCTGCAGAGAGCTGGAACACACAAAGCAGCAGGGAAAGAACGGCAGTAACTCGTTTAACACGACGAACAAAACAACACAGAACAAAGTTCAATATCTACAGAACATGATGTTCATACCCGGAAAGCTAAACTCAACAATCCCTTAGATCTTTCGTCTCTTTGGATTCCACAACGTATCATTGGGACCAGCAGACTTAATCAATATAACATAATATAATGTATAATATAAGCCTGGTGCGTCCCCTTTGTGCAGGTTGAAATTCAACATTTTCAAACTGTGACCTCTGACCTCTTGGTGCCACAGTTGTTCAAATCTGCATTTCTATTTCTGAGTATTTGGCAAAGCGTGTCAGCAGGTTAGATGAAGCGTGACCCCCTCATGTTCTTAATGATTGTAATTATGCCCGGGCAGTATCGAGTTATCACGATGTATCACGGTATTTACAAATCCTGATGATGTCATTTTTAATACATTAGTTTACTATTGCTAGCCCGGCAAAAAAAATGTTAAAAATATATATATTATATATATATATATATATATATATATTTCATGTATTTTGAAGATGTTTTTTGAAACGAATACGTGTTGTATAAATAGGGAACTCCTTTGAAGAGTAGCTGTGTGTAGGTAACGTGAGAGAGAGAGACTATACGAGCATGTCCTCCGACTTTTGTTCAGATTTTCTTTTTTATTCTTTTTTTCTACCCACATACACGATAAACCCCGGTGAAATGTCAGGAAGGTGTGAAAAAATTAATAAATACCAGCAAAACCTAATCATGTGTTTCCCCGGCGCTCAGAATAGACCACTGAGTGTGAACCAGGTGTGTGTGTGTGTGTGTGTGTGTGTGTGTGTGTGTGTGTGTGTGTGTGTGTGTGTGTGTGTGTGTGTGTGTGTGTGTGTGTGTCCTATCCATCTGTGTGCATATGTCAGTCAGCGACACCTGAACACGTTTGTTCTTTCACACCTGCATTGTAGGAACGTCTCACACCTTTCCTAACAAACTAACGGCATCGTTTTAACACAGCGGGGGATTGAAGTGATGTCTAAATAAATAAAAAATAAAGTCTTAAGAAAATAAATCAGTTTGACAGACAGCCCCCCCCCCCCCCATCTCCTTGAAAGCGTATATAGCTTTTAGGGAATGAAATCCTTCCAATCCAACGTGATAGCGCGGTGCGGGGTGACGGCGGCAGCGGCACAATGAGAGGAGATTAAAAAGCTCGATGGGTTGTGAACCCACAACTTCAAAAAGCCTGTCATCACCTCCTGCTCCACGGAGCCCATCCTCCGCTTCCACTCTGGCGCTGAGCGATGGAGTTCGGAGGCTTCGATCCAACGCCGAGCTCGAGCAGCGGGAGAGAAATGGGAGTGACGTCGGTGTTGTGCAGATGCAGGTTTTGTGCTGTAATTTCTTCCTGTGAGTAAAACATTCTGAGGCGTTTATGCAAATGTGGTGCAAAAGGGTTGAATCAGTCATTCACGAGTCTTCTAAAGAGAGTTGCTCATTGGGCGAGGCCGCCCATACCCGTCCGCTTCCTGGATGACTTCCTGCCTGCTTGTCCCACTTGACTTTCTTCCTCCCTTCACTTTTTTTGTCTCCTTTTCCTCATGCTCTCCTTCCTTTCCTTATTCTCTCTATCTGTCCTTCTCTCTTCTTCTTCTCCCCCACTCGTCATTATCCTACGCTTCCTCCCTTCATCTTCTTCTCTTCCTGCCCTTCGATCTATCTTTCTCCCCGTCTCTCTCCTTCTTGCTCAATTTTCCCCTTCCATTTTTCATCCCTTCCTCTCCCCATCCTTCTTTCTCTTTCCATGCTCCCCCTTTTTTGGTCTTCAGTTTCCTTCATGCATCCTCATCGTTATCCTCTTTCCTTCCTCCCTCTGTATTTCCCTTCTAACTCCCTCTTTACCTCCACCCTTTCTCCCATTTGACCTTCTTTTGGCTACCTCTCTCACCATTCTTGTTTTCTCCTCCCCCTTTCTTTTGCCCTGTCTGTCCATCTCTCTTCAATTTCTCCCACTCCCTCCTCCACCCTTGTTCCCTCTTCCACACTCACAACCTTCCCTCCATGCTGTCTGCCCTCATGCCTTCTTCCCTCCTCTTCCCTCTCCTCCCGCCCTCTCCAGCTGATGCCGAGGGAGTGCATCAACTCCCTGTTCGACAACTTCACGTGGACAAAGATTTCGGAATCTCCTCCTCCGGTCGGACTGGGTCTTTCTGCCGCCTGGCTGCACCCTGATGTCAGTGTCTTCCTCACCCTGCTGCTCTTCTTATTCATGAAGGTCTGTGGTGCTGGAAAATGCATGAGAGTGTGTGTGTGTGTGTGTGTGTGTGTGTGTGTGTGTGTGTGTGTGTGTGTGTGTGTGTGTGTGTGTGTGTGTGGGGCTGGCTCCACCTGACGTCAGCATTTTCGTCATCATCCTCCTCTTCTTCATTAGGGACATTTGTTGTGGGCCGCTCATGTTGTGTGTTGGTGACAGGGACATCTGTGTGTGTGTGTGTGTGTGTGTGTGTGTGTGTGTGTGTGTGTGGGTGTAGCTGCTGCACACACACCTACACACGCACACACACACAGTCACACACACACAGTCACACACAGTCACACACACCTACACACACACACACACACACACACACACACACACACACACACACACACAGTCACACACACACACACACACACACGCACCTACACACACACCTACACACACACACACACACAGTCACACACACACACACACAGTCACACACACACACACACACACACCTTCACACACACACACACACACACGCACCTACACACACACACACACCTTCACACAGTCACACACACACACACAGTCACACACACACACCTACACACACACACACACACACAGTCTCACACGCACACACACACAGTCACACACACACAGTCACACACACACCTACACACACACACACACACACAGTCTCACACACACACACACACACAGTCACACACACAGTCACACAGTCACACACACACACAGTCACACAGTCACACACACACAGTCACACACACACAGTCACACACACACCTACACACACACACAGTCACACACACACCTACACACACACAGTCACACACACACACACAGTCACACACCTACACACACAGTCACACACACACCTACACACACACACACACACAGTCACACACCTACACACACACACACACCCTGGAGAGTTACATTTCTTTCTATCTCGGTTGTAATTTGCATCGACATGAACACCGACCTGGTGTTGACTGTGGAGCTGCAGAAAGTTGAAGTGTCTGTAAAACACACCCCACAGTGCAAATAATCCCTCGCACACTGCGACCGACCCAAACAACCGCAGCAGCGTCAGGCGACTCATGAGTTCAGACACAGCGAGCGGCGCGATGCCGCTCGTAGCGTCAGCTACAGCAACTGACAGCTCCCCCCCCCCAGCAGACTGAGGTCAACTCTAGAGAGGCAAACGTCTTCTGCATAATTTTGGAAGTCTGATCACAGATTGCGGAGGAGCATTGCTTCCACATGATCGTCCTATCAACACAGCCGCCCGCTGTGTTGGTTTAGTCGTGTTGTTTCTCGGAGCGGCTCCCTGCAGTGAGAACTTAATTCAACCAAAACTGAGAGCAGCTGGCTGGTAAAAGTCTCACAAACAAACACACTTGAGTTCTTCTGCTTTCCCGGCGCCGTCTGCCGCTGTCAGCATCTTTCTCAAGCTCGCAGTCTGGAGCTTCCTCTCGCCTCCATGTGTTTGTGCTTCTCTTTGCCTCTGTTTCCCCGTCTCCCTTTGTCCCACACGTGATTAGACTGTCATTTACATGGTGGATGTCACGGTGCGTTTTACATTGGAAGTTCAGTTCAAATCTAGGACCAGTTTGGCTTAAAAACCTGGTAAAATTAGTCCATTCTGCATCAAATGTTCAGGTCGTAATGCAACAAAATAGGGAAAAAAGGCCACGGGGGGTGAATACTGTAGCGAAGCGCTGTGTGTTGATGTAACCTGTGTGTGTGTGTGTGTGTGTGTGTGTTTGACGGTCGGGATTAAAAAGAGAGACGGACACTGTGAGCTCAGTCATGAAGTCCTCAAAACTGATGACACACGATGTGTCGAATGGTAATCTGGACGGCTGAAATGTTACTCGGCCCAATCCCTTCAAATCAGAAGTGAGAACGCCCAGTATGTGGTGCTGGTGAAACACTCTCTCTCTCTCTGACACACACACACACACACGCACACACACACACACACACACACACACGCACACACACACACACACACACACACACACACACACACACACCACAACTCCAGAGCTTGAGTAAAGCTGGTCATTATCGCTGATGAGCAGCCAAGAACAGAGTGTATTATTAACGGGAGCTATTCTGAAGTTCCATTCTGAGGAATAACAAAATAGTTTGGAGCCATTTGAAGGTTTAGCTCGTTCTCCACCCACGCAGAGACTTCACGTCTCTCCTGCTGCAGTGAAACACAAGCAGCCTGATTAGTATGGAGTGGGCTCACCTGCACATCATCGACAATGAACAACAGAGAAGGGAAACGCACACCTGTTGTCCCGTCTGCTCTGGAAAGAGAACGACGGGATTGAGGCTCGTTTTTTCCCCCCGACCGCCGAGCGCTCGGACAGCTCGTCCGGCTGAGGATAGTGACGCCGATGACGAGTTCAGACTCAAACCTGCGCCGCACGAACACGTGTCGCGTCCAGAAGGCCGCTCACAGCTGCTTTGCGCTGGCCTGTGTCTCTCACAGGTTGCCGAGGCTGCACTTTGCTGTCCATGGTTCTGAGTTGTTGTCTGAACAGAGTTGCCCGTTTGTTGCCTTACAGTTCTGGATGTCCGCCGTGGCCACCACCATGCCCATTCCATCGGGGGCGTTCATGCCTGTCTTCATACTGGGTGAGCAACAACACTGTCGCTGCATTTGCATGAGGATGGTGAACGTGAGGATTAGCATTGGTGGAGAGCAGTTCTTTGCCCATCGTCAGTGTTTCTTTCGACGGTTCTGAAATCTTAAAAGCGGCTGTGAACAATTCATTATGTTGCCGTTATTGTTATATCTAGACTGGTCTTATGTTCCCGAGGCTGTTGTTGCGTTAGCTTTCATAGGAGCGATCAGATTTTATCTTATTATTCAGCATTATCCATAACATTTGAGGAATCTGTGTTTATTTGCAGTTCATCTCTTGTTTTTGTCGTGTGAAATACTTTGGAGTGTGACCTTTACCAGTGCTTCACTTTAAAATATGCATCATTACCAGCCGCAGCTTCGAATGAATACACTCAGCTCGGGATGTGGTGTGTGTGTGTGTGTGTGTGTGTGTGTGTGTGTGTGTGTGTGTGTGTGTGTGTGTGTGTGTGTGTGTGTGTGTGTGTGTGTGTGTGTGTGTGTGTGTGTGTGTGTGTGTGTGTTAAAATGTGGCCTTTTGCACCGTCACGCAGCGCAAAACATACATCAACATTTTGCAAACTTTGAAATGCGTATGAGAGGAACTTCCTGCTGTCGCAGGCTCTTCCCCTCAGACTCTCGTGGTGTTTTGAACATCGTGTTGGAAGTGACTCCTTTCATTAGCCGCTCCACCATCTGCTGTCGCTGGAAACACCGACGACGGGAGTTCTGGAGTGAATTAACGTGGAAAAAGTATTTAACGGCAGTAGAATGTAAATCTTTCAAGTTGTTCCGATACCAGTGTTGGAAATGACCCTGCTGCAGTGTCTAAAATGCTGGATTGGGGATCGACAAGTCAGCGAGTCAATGATCCAATATCATGTCGTTTATCAGCTCATTTACGCAAAATGTCATTTTTTGGGGTAATATTTTACCCTGTTTTTAACGCACTGGTATCGGTCGATACACAAGTTCAGGTATTGTGGAAGCACGTTCACGTTCAGCAGTTTGAAAGTGAATTCCTTTGACTCGTTCTCTGCCCTCGTAGGAGCTGCGTTCGGCCGGCTGGTAGGGGAGATCATGGCCACCCTGTTCCCTCATGGCATCGTGTTCGATGGCATCCTCTACCGCATCATCCCCGGAGGCTACGCCGTCATTGGTCAGTCGCCCCTTTTCCCACCTCTTGTGCAGTCCTTCTCTCATTCGCTCCATCCCTTTTTCTTTGCATGTTGACAACTGAAGCGCTCAGTTTCTTATGCGTCACGGGCAACGGCAGGGAAACCAGCATCCAGACTTCCCGGCCCCTCACAGGCACTGCTAATAATCATCAACAAGTATTTCATATTTGAAAACCGTTTTCATCAAGCTGTCCACCTCCCCTGTGCCTCCTCCTCTCCTGTCACCTCTCTCATCTTCCTCCTCCTCCAGCTCCTCCCCCTCCTCCTCCTCAGAGCATGTGGCCGCTTTGCTGCGACAGTTAAATGTCACAGTGGGTTCCCTCTGCCGTCCTCACCTTCCTTCACTCCGCCTCCTGTTCCCCGACAAAGCCCCATCGCTCCTCTTTCTCCCTCGATCCCTCCTTACTTCCTTGGTCTTCCTACTGACGTTTCCTTCCTTTTTATTCTTCTGTCCTGTTGTCCTCCTCTCTTCAATATGTTTCACCCTTTTGTTTGCTTCCTGTTTCCTCTCATGTACCTTCTCATTAATCTATTTCTTCCGTCTTTCCCTTTTTTCACTCAGCACTTCTGTCGTGTCTGATTATCTTTTTTCTTTTTGATGTGAGTCTGAGCGACTCTCCAGTTCCTCCTTCATTTCACCCTCTTTCTACTCTTCCTGCCTAAATGATCTTTTCCTCAACACGTCCACATCTTCTTTATTCTTATACACCTCTCTCTCTCTCTCTCTTCACTCCATCCTCCCGTGTCTTCTTACTTCTACTACTCCCCACTTCCTCCCCCTTCTTCGTCTTTAACGTTCGTCCTTTCCTCCTGTTTCCCCACCTTCTCTCCCTCTCTATCCATCCTTCACCCCCCCCCCCTCATCCCATCCCACCCCTCTGACAGGAGCGGCAGCTCTGACCGGGGCCGTGACTCACACGGTGTCCACGGCGGTGATCTGCTTTGAGCTGACGGGTCAGATCTCCCACATCCTGCCCATGATGGTGGCAGTGATCCTGGCCAACATGGTGGCCCAGGGCCTGCAGCCCTCCCTGTACGACTCCATCATCCAGGTCAAGAAGCTGCCGTACCTGCCGGAGCTCGGCTTCGGGCACATGAGGTTCGTGCGGATTTCACACGGCAGGCCGTAAATGGTCGACACTCTCTGGCTTCTTCTGGAGACAGTTCGTTCCTGCAGTGCTTTCATCTTCCAATTTCAGATCAGGGAACTTTCCAGTTATCGTCAAGACACAGAGCTCAGTCTTAAAGTTATAGTGTGCAGGAGTTAGGGGGGTCTATTAGCAGAAAAGGAATATCATAGTCATCGTGATGTTGTCATTAGTGTATGATCACCTGAATGAATCGTGAAGGCCACCGTAGTTCCCCAACAGGCTTGCAGAGGGAGGGGCGAGTGGAGGGCTATTCGTTTGGTTGCAATCTGCACCCTCACCACTAGGTGCCACTAAACCCTGAACACTGTAGCTCAAAGATCTAACTTGTTCGGTGAGTGAGTTACTTGCGCAGTGCTCTTTGAGGGGTGCATTTTCCTTTCACAACTTGATTTGCGTATTATTTAGTACACGTCGGTACACGTCGGTGTGTACAAGTGGTTTGAGTTTACCGTCGGTGTGTGCGTCCTGCAGCCAGTACAACATCGTGGTAGAAGACATCATGGTGAGAGAGGTGAAGTTCATATCGTCTCAGTCCACATACAGAGAAGTCAAACTGCTGCTGGACTCCTCCTCGCTCAACTCCATCCCGCTGGTCGACTCCAAAGGTGAACACATTTTTCCAGACGCCTTCAAACAAAATGCAATGAAAACATGTGAACCAAATGTCTTGGAAGAATACTTGAACTGAAATCATGAACATTATCACAGTAGTTCAGCCGCTGTTGAAGTCTGTGGGGGGATAACTCTTCCTCTTCCTCTTCCTCTTCCAGACTCTATGATCCTATTGGGCAGCATTGACAGGTTGGAGCTTCTGGCGCTCTGTGATTGGTGGTTGTCCCCAGAGAGGAGGCTGCTGATGCAGGTGAGGACGTCGTGTACGCTGCAGATTACATCCTGTGGATCATTGAATGTGAATGTATGCAGATATGATATTAGTTATTAACCCTATAGTTCACTATTTATTCTACCTAAACAACAAACGGTTATGTTTATGTGTTGTGATGATTATGTCGGTAAATCAGGCGGCTTAGTGCCTCTTGGTTTCAGTGGAAGCTGTTTTTGTCAGACAGACAGTTTGAGGATCCATGGACCAGTGATTCAATTCATGCTTCTTTTGGTTCTTCAAATATTTTTTATTTTATTTTAGTCGTATTTACTTTGATTTAATTTGAGTTTAATTTAGTTTTAGTCCATTTTCACAGTGCCTTTGCCCGTTTTTCAGAAAAAGTATGTAGCTTCATATATATATATATATATATATATGTTATATATATATATATATATATATATATATATATATATATATATATATGTTATATATATATATATATATGTTATATATATATATATATATATATATATATATATATATATATATATATATGTTATATATATATATATATGTTATATATATATATATATATATATATGTTATATATATATATATATATATATATATATATATATATATATATATATATATATATATATATATATATATATATATATATATATATATATATATATATATGTTATATATATATGTTATATATATATATATATATATATATATATATATATATATATATATGTATGTTATATATATATATATATATATATGTATGTTATATATATATATATATATATGTTATATATGCATATATTATTTATATATATATACAATCTGTGGTTCAATATCACGAAGGTTGACAGAAGTTCATGCCGTCTGTGCTGATATATTATGATAATTGTAATTTAATTTGAATTCATATTGTTCTTGTTTGTGTTCATTTTCTTTTACGTTTGAGATAATAACTCTGCTTCAAATAAAGAGCAGGTGTTGAACATGTTATAATAATTCATGATAATTCTGATATTGGTCTGCTGACATGACTTTGGATTCAGGGTGAGAGCCTACAGGAGCAGAACCAGTCTCAGATGCACAGCTGGGAGTCCCTCTCCTTCGTGGATGAGGAGGAAGAGGAGGAGGAGGACGGGGAGAAGGTGGAAAGATGAATATGTTTTATTGTATTTATTCATTTGTTCGTTACTTCGCTGCTCGTTATTCATCCGCTTTTCCTTTTGTGTTCGCTGACTTGTCTTTTGTTTTCAGTTTATTGAACCGTCTCATCTTGAGATGAGACATCATTTTATTTTACCATTTGTTGTGAAAGCTGCTTTATTATTCATATCCATCGTCTGCAGGGCAGCCCGGTGCAGGAGGAGAGGAACGGCCCTCTGCCGCCTCCGAAGCCTCAGGAGTCCTCCCCGAACCACACTGCTCCTGTTCCTGGTGAGCTGCAGGACTCACATACCTGAGTCCATCTTCAGTTTATATATGTATATATATATATATATATACATATATATATATATGTGTATCAGTGGAGTTATACATTATCTCTGCACTAGCACACTCATAAGTTGCAGACTTTCTCTCTAGATGTAGCGTCTTTTGTAGCTCGTGCTGCTTCGGTCTTAACATCTACCAGCTCCAATGTCCAGATTCATGAAGGAGCGAATCAAACCCTGGAGGACCACAGCTACTTGTGATCTCCGTCCTGAGCTCCGTTCACTTGTTTGACTTGTGGAGTCGCGGCTCGGCAATAAAAGGCCTTATGGGGCTCGTCATTGTAATATTGATTCCTTCAGACACGTTTTGCCGATGGGTGATGTGATGAGATTTGTTCTTTGCGCTGTCTCTCCCGCTTCTCCTCAGAACGAAATACGTGGACTGATATGACTCAGCTTTTAGTCAGAGCCCAGATGGTCTGTGAAGCTCACCGGGTTCTCGTACGTGTTGAGTACATCAGAGGACACGGACACAGCTCCTGGTGTTTGTATAGAATCTGTAGAACAGCAGCAGCCGTGTAATGACGCTGTTATTACCCTGCGGGGTTCCTGACGAGCGGCGTTTTTGAGCAATGTTTTGATGAGCTGGTCACCATTTTGTTGAATCCTAATACTCTTCTGGGACACTTACAGAAAAGAACCAAGAAATGCTGACAGAGGAGAAGAAGCCGTATAGCCGGCAGCTCCGCACATGTCCCTCCAGATATTCATCTGACTCGCTGGTCAGCGTCAACAGACGTCAAACAAATGGAATTATTAACTTTGCAACCGTAATCGCAATTACAGAAGATTTGGCCGAATGTTGGCTGCAAGTAACCAGATGGTGTGTGTGTGTGTGTGTGTGTGTGTGTGTGTGTGTGTGTGTGTGTCTGTGTGTGTCTGTGTGTGTGTGTGGCTCAGTAAACTTCTCAGTGGCCGATCTCACACACAACAGACAGTCTCCGTGTGAAATGGTATCCAGGCAACAACAATAAGGAGAAGCACGGGCTGTTCTCTCAGAACCTCCATTTGGTTATTTTCTCCAACAGCTTTAAGGATTTCAGAAAACGACATCTGTATAATTATTCACCCACTGCATCTCTCTCTCTCTCGCTCTTTCTCTTTCTCTTTCTCTTTCTCTCTCTCTCTCTCTCTCTCTCTCTCTCTCTCTCTCTCTCTCCCCGTGTGTCTCTCTGTCTCTCTCTGTGTCTCTCTCTTCCATCATCTCTCTCCCTCCCTCTTCACCTCTCTCTCTCCCTCCCTTCCTCCCTCTTCACCTCTCTCTCTCTCACTCTCTCTCTTCCATCATCTCTCTCTCTCCCCCATCATCTCTCTCTCTTCCATCATCTCTCTCTCTCTCTCCCTCTTCACCTCTCTCTCTCTCTCTCTCCCTCTCTCTCTCTCCCTCTTCACCTCTCTCTCTCTCTCTCTCCCTCCCTCTTCACCTCTCTCGCTCTCCCTCTTCACCTTTCTCTCTCTATCCCTCCCTCCCTCTTCACCTCTCTCTCTCTCTCCCTCCCTCTTCACCTCTCTCGCTCTCCCTCTTCACCTCTCTCTCTCTATCCCTCCCTCCCTCTTCACCTCTCTCTCTCGCTCTCCCTCTTCACCTCTCTCTCTATCCCTCCCTCCCTCTTCACCTCTCTCTCTCTCTCTCTCTCGCTCTCCCTCTTCACCTCTCTCTCTCTATCCCTCCCTCTTCACCTCTCTCTCTCTCAGAAAAAGGTCCTCTTCAGTCGGTGCAGAACACACTGAGGAGTCTCTTCACCTCTCAGAGCAGACAGACAGAAGGACAGTCACAGGTGTGTGAAAGCACTTCTCTTTGTGTCTTTTTATGAACACGTATACAATCAGAACATCCTCACTCCTTAGTGACAGACTAACTCACCAACTAACTTCAACTAACTCACCAACTAACTTCAACTAACTCACCAACTAACACCAACAAACTCACCAACTAACTCACCAACTAACTCACCAACTAACTCACCAACTAACTCACCAACTAACTCACCAACTAACTCAAAGTAACTCACCAACTAACTCAAAGTAACTCACCAACTAACTCACCAACTAACTTAAACTAACTCACCAACTAACTTAAACTAACTCACCAACTAACTCACCAACTAACTTAAACTAACTCACCAACTAACTCACCAACTAACTTCAACTAACTCACCAACTAACACCAACAAACTCACCAACTAACTCACCAACTAACTCACCAACTAACTCACCAACTAACTCAAACTAACTCACCAACTAACTCACCAACTAACTTAAACTAACTCACCAACTAACTTAAACTAACTCACCAACTAACTCACCAACTAACTCACCAACTAACTCACCAACTAACTCAAACTAACTCACCAACTAACTTAAACTAACTCACCAACTAACTCACCAACTAACTCACCAACTAACTCACCAACAAACTCACCAACAAACTCACCAACAAACTCACCAACTAACTCACCAACTAACTCACCAACTAACTCACCAACTAACTTCAACTAACTCACCAACTAACTCACCAACTAACTCACCAACTAACTCACCAACTAACTTCAACTAACTCACCAACTAACTTAAACTAACTTAAACTAACTTAAACTAACTTAAACTAACTTAAACTAACTTAAACTAACTCACCAACTAACTTAAACTAACTCACCAACTAACTCACCAACTAACTCACCAACTAACTCACCAACTAACTTAAACTAACTCACCAACTAACTCAAACTAACTCACCAACTAACTCACCAACTAACCTAAACTAACTCGTTGACTTGTGGTGTCACACCGGACACAGACAGCGGTGACCTGGGTGAAAGTCCTGTTTGTTTGTCTCTCGTCACTCTACGTCTCCTGGCGTCCTCCTTTACACCGTCATCGTTTCGTCCTCTAGAGACAACAAACAAAAGATGGCTGGTGATAAGCTGCTTGCACAAACAGGACGGTTTGTTAGCAACAGTCTGTCATGCTGGTAATCCTGCTCACGAACGTCTTTGTATGTCTCTACACGTCTGTGTTTCACCTCTTTCTGAAACCTTTGTGCCCTTTTCTCTGCTCAGCCGATGTCTGGCGTGAAGAAGTGTTCCCTCGTGTTCTGAACCATTCAAATGCAAATGACCGCTCACCCTTCAGGCAGAGCCGTCCCAGAACCACACCGGCACCGATATGATATGAATATTTATCCGTTATTCTTTCGCAGGCCGAATGTTTCATTGCGAGGCCTGCGTTCTATTCAGGCAGGTACCCTCTTATCTGATCGACGCGCGTGGACACACAACTGCCTCCTCGTCCTCAGACAGAACCCCCGAAGTTCAGCATCGAGTTCCTTTCAACCTTCTCGTATGGAAATAAGGAAGTCGGACGCTGGAGGTAGAGTTATTATTCGGCGTGGCGGTGAGCCGGGCTCACAGGAGGAGTAACACATGTCATCTGTTTCCACGAGCAGGAAGGGAAACACATTGGAAATAAGCATTTGCTTAAGATTAGAATTAGATTCCTGTGGCGCTGTGCCTTGTGTCTGATTTTCTGTTATGTTTTTTGGATTCAATCCTATTCCTGCACGGGCGTTGTTTCTACAGCAGGGAGCCACGACTCTACAGCGCGGGATATCAAATGAGACGCGCAGCACCACATCTACAGCAAGCCATCGAGCCAAAAGCGGCTGAAGTCTGGCTGTGATTCAGGCATTTGTCTACTTCAGCAGCCACTGACGGCGGGTCACCACTGACGCTGACCTTTTAGGATATTATCCGGCCGGTGCAACCGTGTCGGTGTCTTGTAAATTCTCGCGTTAGTGTAATTTCCGCGGTTACGATGATAAACGAAAAGAAAGGGGAACGCAGGCGAGCAATTACTGATTCAGATTAGAAAACAACGAGGGACCCGGTGAGAACGTCAAACCTTTTTCATTCGCTTGTGTGTAAATGTTCAGAAGGTCCAAAGACGTAGAAACATCACTGATGAGCTGCTGGAGCGAAGATCTGAAGGAGAACTCAATGAAAGCAGCCGGATTACAATCGAATGTGTGTCTGCAGCTTGTGAAAGACGTTCCTAGAATAGATGACACATCGTATGTTTCAAAGAGGAGTTACTGTCTCTGTAGACGGTTTAAAATACAGATGAAATGCTCGTAATGTTCAAACTGTATTTGAATGCATTATCTTTTACAGGTGACAGAAATCCAAAAGTAAATGCTGAGTAATCAGATTGTATAGCGAAAGAGGACACAAACATGTCTCACCACTCATCTTCTCTTTGTCTCCAGGAGCCCTCTCCCCCCCCCCTCTCAGACACAATGACACCAGAGGAGGTATGTCTATGATGGAGGATTTAATGCACCTGTGTTGAGTCACCAAACCTAATTAATCTGATGATGTAATCCTGATTACATGTCTTCAGTTACTGTGCACATGCAGAGACATCGACCAACGTCCAACTGTTTTAAGCACCTTTCTTTTCTGATGTGTTTCGCTGCGCCTCGTCTCGTCCGACGTTCATCACATGAACTCGTCTGCCTCGCTGCCGTGTTCAGTTTCTCTCCGTCTCCAGACTGGCACTGCCGAGGGAAGCGTATTTAAGATCTATGAAGAACAGCCTCCCAGGTTTACTTATGATGGAGTCCAGGCTGCATTCAAACCCACGTCACATGTCGGTCGCCGGTGTTACAGATCTGTGTCGCCTTCGAGGAGACGACTCAGAGTCGCGTCTCTTGTTAACTGCAGTGTGAACACAGACAGAATTCAAAATGAGACCCAAACAGCGTTGTGTCCTCCAGTCTTGTTCTGTCTGCTGCTCTCCCTTTACGCTTCCCAAAAGAAATGCTCCATAACATCATCGGCCCTGTCGCAGCAGGCGGAGGCTCGTAGGTAAAATCCATCGAGAGGCTAAAAGGTGTCAGAGATCCTGAGTCTCAGAGGGGGGGGGGCAGCACAAGGTTTCAATGTGTTTCACAGCTGCAGAAGCTCTCCTCAGTGCTCGCACACCAGCAGACAGCTCAGTATTTACAAGATCAACGGCTAATATCGCTGCCTTATGAATATGACTTTTATATGAATACATCCTGGTGTTTCCCGACATCATTTCCACCTGCGTGAGCTCGTTTCTTTATTCGCTGCTGCAGATCAAAGCGTGGGAAGAGGCGGAGACGGACGAGCCGATGGAGATCGACGAGATACGAGTCGACCCTTCCCCTTTCCAGCTGGTTGAGAGAACGTCGTTGCACAAGGTTGGTGTGGAAAGACTCGGATAACCAGCGGTCAGGAGGTCAGGAGGTCAGGAGGCCAGGAGGTCAGGAGGCCAGGAGATGTTAGAATCCTGGTTCAGCAGCTGAGGCGTCTGAGACGGAGACGTTTGTCCTGCTCTGACGGCGTCTCTCTCTCTCTCTCTGTCTCCACAGACTCACACCTTATTCTCTCTGCTGGGACTCAGTCATGCTTATGTGACCAGTATCGGCAAACTGGTGGGAGTGGTGGCCCTGAAAGAGGTGAGAGCGTCTGTGTGCTTTCTCTTAACTCAGCAGCTGCCTGATGACGGTCGGCTGGAACCAAAAGCATTGATTTAAGTCCTAAAAAGCCTTCTGTCTTTTTAATACACTCAACTTTTGGAAGTCTTTTTCTGTCTTGACTTTGGAGGAGGAGGAGCTTCTGTCAGTTTGTTGCTTCTGACTTGAGTCTCATGAAGCTCTTTTAACAATGAATTCGTATTTTATTAGCATAATCAGTATTCCTCATGTATGTTTCAGGCTTTCCTTGATTTACTTCATTCCTTCTGTCTCCACCTCTCGTGTCACTCCTCCGTCCCTGACCCTCATTTTATTTTGTTTTCCTTCCTCCCTTCTTCCCATCACTCACCAAACTCTCTCTCTTCCTCCCTTTTCTTGCTAACTTAACTCTCTTACACTTCACCTCTCTCCTCCTCCTTCTTCCCCTCCATCTTTATCTCCTCGTCCTCCTTCAGCTCCAGAAGGCCATCGAGGGCTCCACCCGCTCCGGCGTCCGCCTCCGCCCCCCCCTCGCCAGCTTCCGCGCCCGTAACTCTGTTCCCAAACCTCCACCCTCTTCTTCCGCTGCTCCTTCCTCTCCGACCTCCACCTCCTCCTCCTCCTGCTCTCCCTCAGCTCCTGCTGCTCCGCAGCTCAAGCCCCCGTCTCCCCCTCACCCCCACCACCGTTTAAATGAGAACGAAACGGAGGTGTGCATCGAGGGCGGGACCTTGGAGGTGGAGGAGAGCAGCAGCAGCTCAGCCAGCAGCAACCTCACCCTCCCTTCTTCCTCCACTCCTCCTCCTCCTCCTCCTCCTCCTCCTCCTCCTCCTCCTCCTCCTCCTCCTCCTTCCTCCTCCATCCCCCCCGCCACCCTGAGACCCTTACAGAGACTGTTTGAGGGAGATGAAGAGAGTGATGATGAGCCAATGGTGTAGATTAGTCTGGAGTGATGGTTATGTTTTTTTTATAATGGAAAACGTTTTTTTAAAGGTGTGAGTTGTTTTTCTTCCTGTTCTTAATTTGTTGCTCTGGTCTCTGGACACGCGTTTACCTCTTTCTGTCACCACTTGGGTCGAGCGAAGATTTGAAACAGTCTGTTCGCTGAAAGCTCCTCTTCTGTTGAAGGCAGTTTCTCCGACGCTCACCGAGTCCGTCTGCTGAGTTTCACAGATCTTAATCATCTCCGTGTGCACAGACACTTGTCCCGCCTCACTTCCTCCTCGTTGGGTTGTCCGTCCGTCCGTCCGTCCGTCCGTCCGTCCCGTTCTCGTGGTATCTCAGGAACGCTTTCAATTTCACAATGAATCCCTGAAATGTATTTTTAGTATTATAATTATCATGATAATCATTATATCATTAGTGGCACCTCAAGGCAAGATAACCTACCTTAAGTGTGTATGTATACATTATATATATGTGTGTGTGTACATACACACATATTTACTGACTCAAACATGCATGCAGAATTAAGTTACTGCTGTAGTATAATTATGATCATATCTCTGTGTCACAGTGCTTCTCAGCATGACGTGTGTGTTATTAACATAATATACTGAACCCAGCGGAGCTCTGCCCATCAGTTACACGTTACCTGATCGTCTGTATGTCTTTGAAATGAAGAGGTTTTCATGGGGTGAGAGCAGCAGCGACCTGTGTTCTTTGAACTGGCAGCAGACGGTCGGTGCACTGATGCAGCTGCTCAGTCTGCTGCGGAAGATCGTGCAACGCCCCAAAGCCACCAGCGAGCCGCGTGCTGCCTCTGAACGCAGCCTCAGAGCGCATCTCTTCACAGCTAAGTTGATAGAAGGTGCAGCACAGCCTCACATGACTACTTCAGATTGTTATTACATTATGAATAATGTTGCACAAAGAAATGCGTGTTCATTGACGTCCTTTATGCTCCAAAAACAGCGACGTGACAAAGTGATTCATTCATTCATTCGTGGCAGTGAATGACAGCTGGCACAGAACAGCAACATGTGACATGAAGATGGAGATATTTGCCAATGAATGCATTAACTGGCCTAATAAATCACCTCGTTAGAAACCTGTTGGATATAGATGGAGCTGTCATGATGATTATTGAAGCTGCTCATGTGAGACTGTTGGTGTTGGTTCTTATTCTGGTTCTTAAAACCTGAGGGCCGCAACGGAAATATCAAATGCTTTTTGTGCTCAAATCTAAAGTGACTTAAGAGTCAAATAACAGCCACTACGCTCTCGTCTGGCAGTGGATGTCTGATTGATGATCTCTTGTTCTTCAATGCACAGAAGGTTATCTTCTGCCGCCGGTGTGTCTCAAACACAACGAGGACAAAAGAGTCTGTGACGTCGTGAAAAAGAGAGTGGCATCATGGGAGCTGTTGTCTTTAGTCAGCTTCCATCAGTCGGGGTTCCTTCAGCGTTCATCGTCTCCTCCTCTCCAAAACAAACCGCTTATTGAAACGGGTTCCTCTGGTAGTGCAGGATCCTGATCAGTTTCTCGGGTGCTGCCTTCAACGTTTTTAAACCTTCAGATTTACCGAAAGCCTTTTCTTTATCTTAGTGTGATTTAAAATGTGTGTGTCCATTTCTTAAGAGGGCTGAGTTAATGTCTTGTGTCTGTCTGGTTGTGGTTAATGTACGTAGCTATTTATCTTTTAGTGGAGTCGGATGTTATCTCAAAATGTATATAACTTTGAAAGATGTAGCGAAATAAAGTTTTACAAAGTGAAACGCTTGGACAGTTTGTTTGCCCGTTATTCTTCCAGGTCAGGTGTGTCGTACAGACCAGGACTGAGGAAAGGAAACACATTCAATCTCCTTTACTCAGTCACCTGGAACAAGAAGTCACCGCCGTCAACAGGGCACAAATAGAGATCTTTCTTTCTTTACAAATCTCATAAAACGATTGAAAATCTTTCACTTTTTTTCAATACAATCAACACAAAAGACACAAAAATGTCATTTCTGAGTTGCTGGGGTTTCAAAGCTGCTGAGATTACATACAATCTGATAGCTGTGTGAAGTGTAGCTATCAGAAACTGGGCGGAAATGACATTCTCTTTCACTCTCACCACTGAATAAACCTTTAAATCGGCATTATAACACGTCAAAGGCACATGTGATCGACTGTCATATTCACCTTTATTTGGACGGGATGACAGGATTTTCATCAACGTGTTTTTTTTTTTTTTTACCTTTTAAAGAGATTTTGTTCAGAATTGACTAAATCAGATTTTAACACACACACATGTTCGGGTTCAAACCTGGGACCTTGTTTCTTACGCTTGGTTTAAACATTGATTCGATCTGTTCTGAGGAGCTGGTTGGTGCGACTGACAAAGAATGTTCTGTCTTTAAATCCAGCAAACGTTTAACTTGCTCTTGCAAGTCCTTCGGATATTATTCAAACCTTAATGTCTTTGGGTCCGTGCTTGGTCTCTATCATAAATCCCTCCCTGTGGTCTGGTTGTGTCCCAGCTCATTTTAAACATGCAGTAGTTCAGCCTCTCCTGGGGAGAAAAAGAAAACTAACCTTGATCCATTGCTTCTCAGAAATACAGGCCTATATCTGAGCTGCCTTTTATCTCCAAAATGTGATAGAAGTGTAGTTGAAACAGCTCACAAAATTCAACATTTTAGATGAATTGGAATCTGTTTTCCGTCACAAGCAGTCCATTGAAACGTCATCCTCTGTTGGAGGTGAATGCTTTTGCTTTGGTGCTGCTGGATCTCAGCGCCATTGAGTACGGGGAACCCTGGACCGGTTCTCCTCCTATATTTTGTTCAGTGTTGCTTGTTCCTTACATGTCTGGAACGGCTGCTCTTTCCTGTGGTGTTCCTCAGGGTTCTGTCTTGGGTACGATATTATATCCGTTACCAATGTTTTGTCGATGATTAAGGACTGGACGGCTAACGACACGGATAAGACTGAGGTTTTTATTGCCTCAGAATGTATGCCCTCCAATGTTAGTCACGTTAGTTAAGGCCTCCTGACGTTAGTTAAGGCCTCCTGACGTTAGTTAAGACCTCCTGACGTTAGTTAAGGCCTCCTGACGTTAGTTAAGGCCTCCTGACGTTAGTTAAGGCCTCCTGACGTTAGTTAAGACCTCCTGACGTTAGTTAAGGCCTCCTGACGTTAGTTAAGGCCTCCTGACGTTAGTTAAGGCCTCCTGACGTTAGTTAAGGCCTCCTGACGTTAGTTAAGACCTCCTGACGTTAGTTAAGGCCTCCTGACGTTAGTTAAGACCTCCTGACGTTAGTTAAGACCTCCTGACGTTAGTTAAGACCTCCTGACGTTAGTTAAGGCCTCCTGACGTTAGTTAAGGCCTCCTGACGTTAGTTAAGGCCTCCTGACGTTAGTTAAGGCCTCCTGACGTTAGTTAAGGCCTCCTGACGTTAGTTAAGACCTCCTGACGTTAGTTAAGGCCTCCTGACGTTAGTTAAGGCCTCCTGACGTTAGTTAAGGCCTCCTGACGTTAGTTAAGGCCTCCTGACGTTAGTTAAGGCCTCCTGACGTTAGTTAAGGCCTCCTGACGTTAGTTAAGACCTCCTGACGTTAGTTAAGACCTCCTGACGTTAGTTAAGGCCTCCTGACGTTAGTTAAGGCCTCCTGACGTTAGTTAAGACCTCCTGACGTTAGTTAAGGCCTCCTGACGTTAGTTAAGGCCTCCTGACGTTAGTTAAGGCCTCCTGACCAGGGCTTAGTGGTTATCCCT
This sequence comes from Lycodopsis pacificus, assembly GCA_028022725.1. Lineage (NCBI taxonomy): Eukaryota > Metazoa > Chordata > Actinopteri > Perciformes > Zoarcidae > Lycodopsis > Lycodopsis pacificus. Next base: position 2,325,954 of record CM051706.1, on the reverse strand, counting down.
TGAGCTCGACCGAACACTAGCACTGACTGTGCTTTTGAAGTGGTCCTACATTATGGAATGCTCCTTTTATAGGCATTCCATCCACAGTCTCTGTTGCCCCCCCCCCCCGGTACTCCCATCTGCTTCAAACTGGGGATGTGCCGACCACCATCCACTGCAGCTAACACACTGACTTAATACACCGCCTGTGGAAAAGTGCCTCATACAACCCCACTTCAAAGTCCTGAATGCCTTTTTGTCTCGTGTGATTTTGTGAGAGTCGGTGTCACTTCTTCTGGACGTCTCGTGGTGAAAGGACTGTCACTTTTAGGCATTTAGTCGGCGCTCCTCCACAGACTATTCACAGGATTTAAAATGACGGCGATCTCATTTTGCAAGAAAATTTCTCTCTCACCTGTTTTGCATGAACTCTACAGAAGTAATTAAAGTGATTCAACACCAGTGTGATTGTACAGCACGACTGACGTCTCAGTTATTTCGATCGGACAAAAAGAAATCCCATTATAAGCCTCACTTGTGATCGTTTCCTCCAGCCTTTGCTATAACTCTGGAACAGAAAGTGTGCCTCCTGTGCTTGGACTCTCAATGCTTTACAGGATGACATCTCTTGAGCAACGGGAGGACGAGCGGAGGACAGACGATCACCGCAGGTCTGGATCGCTGTGACGCTTGCTTCCTTTATGTCTGCAGGCACAAACCATTCTGTGCCTTTCAGGCTTTCTGTTTGTTCGACTTAGTTGTGACAGATCTCGTTATACTCCTGTCTCAACTACACACAACTCCACTTCACACATCCACATGAAGTCACGAAAGCATGTTGCTTTCAAGAACTTCTTCTACTATGCAGCATTTATTCATCATCTGTATTTTGATGTCTTTGAAATGTAATTTACATAAAAAGCGCACCGCTTGCCGCTGACTTAATGAAGCAAAGACACACGGAGATCCTCCAAAAGGCAGCGGCACTTCTGTGCCTCCAGACGAGGGAGAAGTCTCCATGGTTTCATGAATGAGGCTGAACTGGTGATAAGAACAGTTTAAGTTTCAGTGGAATTGATAAACTACCAGAAAAACTCCCACAGCTTCACCCTGCAGCTTGGAAAAAGAGGTGCCATGTCAATGTTCACAGCGTTTTAAAAACGCTTTTCTACGTTTGCGAGGGACCAACGTGTGTTCTTGAGTGTTGGGAAATCTTTTTCTGGCACGAGTCATGTTAATCACAAGACGAGTACAGACGTGTGTGTTTCTGTTTCCACGTTCGCAACACGCTGTTGAACAGAACCGCACCGAGAAGAATCTGTTTCCCAGAATATCTATATTTAACACACGAACAAAGCTTCATACATACTGTACATACACACAGTCCTACATTCATACAAATACATATCGGTTTATTGGCTTTTTTTATTTTATTAAAAAAAGCAATTTTGATATATGATGACTTTGTATACTGTGTTATACTGTTGGGGCTAGGGCCCTGTTGAAAAGCATGCACTTTCTTTTGGTTGTGTTCAGATCAAGTGCGGCGCCTCGGGTAACTCCGAGGGTTCAGACAAGCTGTCAATCAAATCGAACAGTTCTCTGTGACCACGTAGCGTCCATGATCCTGCAGGATGCTTTGTATGCGACACCCGAACCAAACCGCCCAGAATTATCTGCAAACACCGTTTGACCTCGTTGTGTCCATGTCTGTTGTATTGCACTGCTACTGACTTTCAACACGGCCCTTTCATTCCTCTTCTTGTCCCTTTTTCTTCCTTTTTCTTCCATTTTTGTTTGTTTTGAGGATTCCACATTTCCCGGAGTAGCTTCGGGGGGCTTCTTGGCATTGAGTTGGTGTTCGTTACATCCCACGTTTTCGCCTGAAAAAGTCCTCTTTCCTCTGACTCAAAGTGGGTATGTAGTCCGGAGGAGGTTGGGGTCGTGGGATAGAATAGCTTGATTGATTATTGATGTATTTATTTCCAGTTTTTGTCAGGCCAAATGATTCAGTTTGTTGCAACATGAACCAGAGAGCCCCTCCTCCGCCTCTTCGTCCTACTCTTCTAGCGATTGGACGGTGCAGGGCGTGACTTGGAAGGGCATCCTCCTGCCGACCGATTCGGCCATCTGTGCTGGCGGTCCTGGGCTTGAGCCTCTGGTCGAGGGGACGTCCTCCCTCAGCGGGGACGGCGTCAACGAGCACGGCTCCGGCTCCAAGGTTAATGTTACCTCGTCTACCTGTGGAGACAGGAAATGAAGAATTTAAAAGAAAGGTTTGAGATGCTGCAATCAGCATGCCAGGAGAAAATACGGCTCTGTTGGGCAAGTGTTTGATTGTGTCCTCACTTATATTATTTATATGTATATATATATATATATATTTATATGAATGGATGGACGTAGATGGACTGGTAAATCGAGAGCTTTGCCTTCCGACTCAGCTCCCTCTTCACTTCAACGTAAAATTTCCCAGGATACTTGAACTCCTCGCTTGGGGCACTGACTCTCATCCACCGTCTTCATTTTAATCGAACCTCATTGAATCATCAGGGTTTTTTTTAGGACTCTGGGACTTCGGCAGAAGCCAAAATCCAGGGATTGTGGCTGTTCCAGTTGAAATAACTCACCTTTGTCAGCTCCTCGTCTTCCTCTTCGTGCCGTTCAGGGAAGCCTTCATACTCGAGCTCCGGCTCCTCTCCGACGGTCTCCACCACGCCTCCGACCGTGTCAGCCAGCTGCCCGTTCCCCTGCCCGACAATGTCCACCTGCAACCAGTTACGTTTACTGATTCAATTGCTTGCTTGTTTCTGTTGCACCCACTTTGAACTGTAAGAAGATGCAACAGGTTACTGGCATTTTAACAGGTGTTAGTTCAGGTTTACTTCCTGGTAACAGTCACAGAAAGAAAGAAACAGACAGAAGTCAGGAGGGAAGGAGGTTGGAAAAGCAGAATATGAGCTCCCATGTCCTGACCCCAACGCAGGACATCGGAGCGACGAGACAAATACAACAGACAGATGCTGAATCCAAATGCTTAGAGTTGTAAACTTGCGGACTTAACAGCATGCTACTTTGAAGACCAGGCATTTTTTAAGGGATGTCCTTTGTCAAGACTCATCGGGTCCGCTAGAGGCTGTCATGCAGACTTTTGGCAGTGCTCCATGCAGACATTCAGCCTGTTTCCTACCTTGCTGACTTCCCTGGCAGTCTCTCCCATCATTCATTGCACTACAGCTGTGTGCTAAATATGCCTGCTGATGTCAACAAATCCAGATCCAGAAAACAAAAAAAAACAAATTAGCAAAGAAGAGTGTCAAACATGATGCAAGAAGACTAGAAGGGCTATTCCTGTGCACAACAGTAACATCTATGATGCGTGCACTCTTTCCACCTTTTCAAGGCAGGTGCCTGAGGAACGACATCAGAGAAGCTAAAACCTCGGCTCGCTACAATAACAACATGCGTACCAAGACATGCCGTGATCCGTTATGCAACTGTTAGCCCGCTTCATTCTGCGGCAATGACTGAATGGAGATGCCTGTCCTGCTGGCCTACGTCTGTACATACAGTCTCACGCGCCCCTGTTGCCCTTTGCGAACTTCGACCGAATATATTAAAACCACCATCTAGTCCGCGGAGTCTGTAATCCGACCATTTGGATTCAGCAGGGGAGTGCCTACGTGGTGCGGCTCGACCTGCGCGGCTCCCCACAGGTCAGCCAGCCGAGGGTGGGCGGGAGGCCCGAGGCTGTGGATGGTGCTGTTGGGAGTGGCTTGGAGGGAATGGGAGGCGCTATGTAGCCTGTGCTCCATAGACTGTAGTCGGAGATAGGAAAGGAAGAAAAGACAATTAATGAGATTTTACTGGAAGATAAGCTTGTCTTTGTCTTTTGGAATGAAGATATGGCCACCCACCAGAGATTTAAAACACGCCAAAGCCCCGCAGCTACTGACATTTTAAGCGTCTTCAGAAATAGACAACAATGCCACATGACAACACATTTCAGCTAGAAAGGTTCGTTCGCCTCGTCTTTGCCAAAGCAAATGACAGTCTTTGCCAGAGACTTGTTGAGGATACTTTAAGTGTTTTTTACTTCCTCCTAGTCACTAATAACGGTATCTGCTTGTAATACCCTTTAAATGAGGATTCTGGGATGGTGCTTCAGGGAAAGTGGGGCGATGTCTCAGGCTCTTATGCTCACAAAATTGACTGACTGATTGAAAAGCTTTATTATATTGTGATGTGACATATTCAATGGTCTCCTTCTGAAGAGAACCCGTAATAATACACACAGCAAAGGTCTCGGATCAGTACACCTTTTCTAAGACACGCTCCCTGACCTTCTCAAGTCATTATTTCATTGCCCTCAGTCTCTTAATGAGCTCTGAGGTATTAGATGTACCAATGCTGGAGCCGTCGGCGAAGCGGAACGAGTCTTTGGGTGTCACAGTTCATCGTGACTCACTACCTTTGCAGAAAACCCCCAAAAAAAGGCCACGCGGCCGGCACAACCAACCAGTTTACAGGAGCCGAAGTAAAGAAGCTCGTTCTTTACTCAAGAAGCAGCTAAATACATGTGTGTGTATACAGCATGTTAAGGTGATACGGTTGCAAATTGCAACCAACTGAATTGAATACCCCCTCGGTTCACCACTCCTCTTTCCAGCGTGTCAGAGAGCTACGGTGGCCTTGAGGTAAAATCAAAATGTCAAAGGCCTTCTAGTGCCAGCGTTTGGTTTGTCCGTTCTGGGCTACTGTAGAAACATGGCAAAGCAACATGTCGTAGTCCATGAAGACGACCCGCTCTCTATGTAGATATAAACGGCTCATTCTAAGCTAACAAAGAAAACACAACAATACTTTTGAGATGATTATACATAGAAATAGAACATGAGTAGAACTGACATTGAGCTGTCCGCCACTCTGACCATCCTGCTACTTTGATTTGAATGGGAGTGGACGTGCTACTCCCGTTCTATGAATCTATGAATTATACATTAATGAATACATAGTTATGAATGCTGTATTCCATTTCTGCCAATAGATCCCCAGAAGTCCCACACGCAGCTCTATAGAGTTGGCCAATACATTTAGAAGGAAACCTGATTCTGATGTTTCCCCTAACCTCCCCTAGCTCTGAGTTCCCTACATACAACCATTAAAACCTCAATCATGCATCATCGGCCACACAACACCGTCCCCGACTCCTCGTTTACAGGATTTATTACAAGAAGAACATTATTAGTGTCGAGAAGAAAGACTGCTAAATTGCTGAATGCTGGTAGAATGTAACTGCTGTGTTATTTGTGTTGGAATGACGATTCCTAGCTGGACTGTGTTGTGATGCAGTAGATCACTTCAGCATTGTTGTCCCCAACTAAGGAAGCTGAAAAAGCACAGCACTGCTTTCAGCTAAATGCTAACATGATGTTTACGATGTCCACCATCTTAGTTTAGCATGTTAGCATCATTAGCAGTACGAGTCGGCTTGATTGCCATTCGTTTTAAAGGTATTTGGGCATAAACTGACAAAATGTTGACCAAATGTTACCAAAGTGAATGGCAGTTGCTGTTGAGGCATTTAATTAAAAACTGCAAATATGATAGTCATTGTGATGAAAGGGCGGGTCCATCAAAGTCCAATGAGAGTACGTCATCTCAGAACCATGCATATCGGATGTTGACATATTCCACTGGATAATCCAAACCACGGATATCTGGACCAAATGTCAATCCATCTCAAAGTTGTGATACTTAAATTTGGAATTAAGTGGTTCGAACAATAAATACACGAGCCATGCGGCGTTTACTTTGCGATGTATTCGCTGGTGCAAGTTGGTGCTGAGTAGCAGCACTGCTGACCTTTTACTTAAGTTGATGTTGTTGCTCTTATTATATGCATGCAGTGCTAGTATTCCAGTACTAGTGACGTTTGGTCAGCTGTTGCTGCTGGTAGACCTGATGCCGGAGTCCTTAGTAACACGCTTCATAGGTGGACAGTTTTCGGACCGCTCACCTGTTGCTGTTGGAACTGCAGCAGCTGTTGCTGGTACTGGTGAATGTGTTGGAGCTGATGGAGCTGGCTCTGCTGCTGCAGGGTGAAGTGAGCGTGGTGCTGCTGCTGAAGGTAACCGCCTACCGTCCCCTCGAACCCCTCACCAGGTGTACTCGGCGCTCCGCTGCCACCTGTAGCACCCGGAAGAACACTTCGTACTCAGAGACACAGTCTGGCGTTTGGAGGCGGTCTTAGTGAGAAGGTTCAATTCTCACCGGCAGCCATGATGTAGGAGCTCGCAGCAGGTGAGGCCACGCCCGAGGGCTGGCTGGTGATTGGCTCCCAGGCGTCGGATGACGACAGGCAGTACAGGCCCTGTGAGACGTAGGTGTGAGGCCAGACGTCCGCCGAGGAGTGGTGGAGCACCTGGTCTGCACGGGGAACCGCACACAGGTGGGGTGAGTGAGACGAAGGAGAACAGTAACACAGGAAAAGAAAGCCAAGAACAAAGAGAGAGAAGAGAGATGGATTCCCACGAACAAGAACTTTATGAATTACTTCGCTCACTTACAGATTTAATGTGCTTCCTGTTGAGTTAAAGTTATGGTTCAAGGATTCAAAATTGGTCTTTTTTTATTACTTTAGATAAAATAATTAGAGCCATCGGCCATTACAGAAGTGAAAAGATTTGAGCAAATTAAGAAAATTTAGAAAAGACATAAAATATACTGTTATAGAGCTTTGGGCAGGTTTGGGGTAAAAGCATTAGACCGTATAAAGAAGAGACTTAAATCCAACGTCTGACCCTGAGTTGTTGATTCAGTCCTTAGTTGCTCTCATGAAGCCAAACAGGGACAAACCTGCCCTCATGCAACAGCAAAATACTTTAATAACTCCCATAGAAGTATGATTAGCTCATCTGCAAGCAGTGTTGTTATCATGGAGCACAGCCACGCAGGCCGAACTCTCAGAAACATTCCCTCAGTCCTAATGCTGCTGTGTTAATCGCCACTGTGTGTGTGTGTGTGTGTGTATGTGTGTGTGTTGTGTGTGTGTGTGTGTGTGTGAACTGTACATGTGTGCTGCATGCTGGATCAAGCACAGAGCCCACATGGTGCTGTTAATGAGTCCTTGTTCTAACCTACAGGGTCACTCAGGGTTTGGACGGCGCTCTGCTTTGCACGGCGCCACGAATCAAATGCACTTCGTCAGATGTTTGAACAGCCAGAAAGACGGAATCGTTTGTTTTGTTTCGGTCTTTCTGAAGTTATCCGGCCTTTCCTGTGAGGTCGGATGGGGTTTCCTAATCTTGCCTGAGTAAACTGCTCTCCCCTTCCTTCCTTTCCTTCCGTTTGTATCATCCTATGTGCAGCTGAACTGAGCTAAACTTACCACCTGAGGCTCAAACCACAATTTGGGATATGATGTTGTTTCCCCAAACTCTTTGTTTTATTCATCCAAGTGTGTCGCACAAATCTCGATAACGCAGTTAATTTCCTTATTTCAATACAACTCGTCTTTTGGGATTTTTAGAATTCTCTTACTCTCCATCACAATGTGTCTGTGATGGATTTGGCATTCGGAAGGTTTTTTGAGTAAGTGCCCGATAGTGAAAGGCAGAAATGTGCAGCTGTGTGGCTGCCCTCCAAAAGCCCTTTACAGCTGGTCGGCAGAATATTTTCCCAAAATGTGCATCTCTGCACAATCAAAAACGTAATACTTTACCGTGTGGTCCAAATGCATGTGATTGAGTGTGAGGAGTGTTTAGAGCTATGACACTGTGAGTCAAATACCGTATCTGTCGTATGTACAATCCAACTACACGAATCACAGTATCCGATCCTTGCAATGGTTCCACACTATGTGCCAACGAGCTGGAAGCACTCAGAGTCCGACTCTTGCAGTCGTGCCCAGTAGCCATTTGCAGAAAGGTTTAAGCTGCGGTACCTCTGCTGGTGATGCTCTCCTGGTTGACCTCACTGAGGTGAGCGACGCTGCCCTGGTTGGAGCCGGCTCCCATACTCTCCCCATCCATCGAGGTCCAGCCAAACAGAGTCGCCTCAGAGATGGCAAACTGCTGCATGATGCCTAATGAGGGAGAGCAGTAACAATGGGGAGAGCTTTTAACTCACTGCAACACAATTAGAGATACAGTTCCTCAAACAAATCCCCAGTCCCAGCTTTGCACACACACACACACACACACACACACACACGTTAATTAGGAGTGGAGGAGAAAATACAAAGTGTTTAGTCCAAGCAGGGATTCTGTAAATGTTGCAGACAAATATATGTGTAGAAACAACAAATCACAAATTATTAATTCAGCTTTGCCAGATGTACCAGATGGGCCAGAACCAATTAGATTTTCGAGAATTCAGTGAAGAAACATGGTGCACCAGTGGGTCGCAAAAGTGAATATTCAAGAAAATAAAATGCCGGGGGGCGAAACCTGTGATGAATCTTTCGGGGTTTGTCCGCTTTGCAGCCCAGTCGCCAGGAAAAGAATGTCGGGATTGTACGTTTGATACGTTGAATCTCGTAGGACAACAAGCAACCGTTGTCGGAAGTTATGTGGTTTAATTAGATTGTGTCTAGAAGTCACAACTGTCGTGACTTGTCGTCGAGACATGAGCGGTATAATATAAGTGTAAGAGCATAAGAAGCGAGTTAGTCCACTAAGGGCGGGCTCTATGGCAAAAGGGTCAACGATGTAGCGTTACGTTGTAGCGTTACGTTGTAGCGTTACGTTGTAGCGTTACGTTGTAGCGTTACGTTGTAGCGTTACGTTGTAGCGTTACGTTGTAGCGTTACGTTGTAGCGTTACGTTGTAGCGTTACGTTGTAGCGTTACGTTGTAGCGTTACGTTGTAGCGTTACGTTGTTGCGTTACGCTGTAGCGTTACGCTGTAGCGTTACGCTGTAGCGTTACGCTGTAGCGTTACGCTGTAGCGTTACGGTGTTGCGTTACGTTGTTGCGTTACGTTGTGGCGTTACGTTGTGGCGTTACGCTGTGGCGTTACGCTGTGGCGTTGCGCTGTGGCGTTGCGCTGTGGCGTTGCGCTGTGGCGTTGCGCTGTGGCGTTGCGCTGTGGCGTTGCGCTGTGGCGTTACGTTCTGGATATTCTAACCCACGTAGTTGTGTTGGCTCCACAACGTTAACCATGTGACATGTTTCTGTAGGCTGATTTGAAACATATTCATGAAACATAGTTTTGGTGGAGAAACGTCAACAATCAACGTATCAAGTGGTTGACGGAACAAAAGTTGTCTCTTTCACAATTAATGTAGTATTTTGACTTTGCTTTTTATCTTTTTAACAATCTGAAATGTCAAAGACGCTTTTCAAACCACGCAGATAAACTCAACAGGACTTGTTTTGCTTCAGCTTCTACGTGTTGTATTTATACCTTTCTGACATCACGTGCACACTCAGACGTTCCCTCACCTGCAGCAAAGCGAGCCTCCTTCTCGCCGTCGCTCAGGTCGCTGTAAGCGTCGTTCTCCATCCTCCTCTCCTTTTCCCTCTGCAGGTTGTTAAGTCCCGCGCTCCCCGGCGGCCCCGCAGTTGGTTTGCCCCAGCTCTGCCACTCGATCATGTGGGCAACGCGACCCTGGGCCATGGCGGTGGGCTTGGTCACTTTGTCCTTCATGGAACGAGACACACCTACAACAGGTATGGGGGCGGAGCAGGAAGGCCACATTCACGCACACGCACACACACACACACACACACACCAGACACACACACAACACTGTCAGAACTACTTCTGGCCTCTGTGGTTGATGACGCCTCCAACTGAGGCTCAGGGGGGAAAGTAGAATGATAATGAGAAACTGTGTAATGTTGTCGGGAAACTGTTTGATACATGAGACTGTAATAAATAATGCCAGTGGGGTAAGAGAGTGACTCGGCATGAGAACAAGACCTTGCAGCTAGTTCGCATTCATATTATTTTAAGATACATTTTGTACTCTGTAAGGATTGTAAAAATAATGCCTCGAGAACACAATCCTGGTGTGAATATGTATCCGTTTGGAACAAACCGGCCTCGACCCTTTAAACCGCTGCTGCTTTCAAACGTCCGTCAGCCCCAGAATACCTACCAGCCACATCCTCATCAACCTCAGTGAAAAGCTTTTAAATGTCTCGCTTTTCAGTTATTGCATCCTAATAATCAGAATGAGTCTGACAGTCACCTCTCACCATCTATGATAATGATGCATGTGACGAGGCATGAGTTCCTGGAACTCAACACATTTACTGTGAAAATGAATAAGCAGAAGAATTGTCTGCCGGCCACTCGGCATTCAAACAAAGACGTCTTTTTGAGTTCAGCGCACGAACCTCGCTGGGATTGAATTAACTAAAAGCGTAAAATATTCTGATTACTATTTGACTGAAGATCCTGTGAGTAATTCTTGAATAATCAAATAAATTACCGGAGGGATCTGCTCTATAATAATGCAGACCTTTGCAGAACAGGTCAGAGGTCAGGTGACTCGAGCTCTCCATAGTGACGAACTGGACAGGGCCGCCCGTGCGCTCGTTAGAGTTTGTTGAATTGAACAGCGAGGGACACGGATGACTGCTGAACCGCTGAAGAGGCCCATATTAATAATTAAAGCCATTACTCATCTCTTGGTAAACAGAATGAATGAGATTCATTAGACGTGCTGTAATTAAAAAACGTGTTGCGGAGACTGAGAGAGGCAGAGGAAAGTAATCCTTGGGTGTACAGAGAACGTTGAGACGGGTCCACTGGCAAATCTCAGCCCAATTAAGATGCAAATACAGGATTCAAACCAGGGACATGTACTCTGAGTCAAACGCTTACAGAGAGGCTGATCGATTAAAAAAATTAAATTAAAATCAAACAGGTATGAATTAACAGACAGAGCTTCCCCCGGTCCAGGGGGGCAACTTACAGGCTGAGTTATAAATAGAAACGGTTTGTCCCCGAAGACAAAGAGAGACAATCTCATTGGAAAATCAAACTCTCCCCGCAGAGACTCATGGAGGATGGAAATAGGAATGGAGAGAATGGGGATGGGGGAGGGGGGCCTCGGCTAGTCAAAGGCTCAAAAAGATAATGTTAAATTATACCAACAGATTCATTTAAAGTGCACCAGACACGAGACGAAACAAACACTCTTTACACAGACGCACTTGAGGTGCTACACTCAAACACTGCAGGGCACAGAGCAGCACGGTGTGAAGCACAAAGCACGAGATGGCACACAGGAGGCTCCGGCCACTCGCAGGCACGACACTGCACAAATAAGTCACTTCTTCACAAATATACCGCGCCACACCACCACCACCACGTTACAAATACACTACGTTTCCCAACACACCTGTGGAGATGCTTCAGTAGGTACTTAAAGTAAGTAATCTCACTTACTTTAGTTTCTTTGAAATCAAAGGTCTGATTGGGTTTCCATCAATGACTCCGCAAAATGTGTCATTGACGTCTGCTGTTGATATCAATGGAAGAGAAGGGAAAGTAGGAAGTGATATAGGAAGGGGGCACCCACAGGGGTGACCATGTTGGCTCCAAGCTCCTCCTCCTCCTCCTCCTCCTCCTCCTCCTCCTCCTCCTCCTGCTGCTGCTCTAGAGTGAAGTTGTCTGTTGAGGCAAGGTTTGATTTACAAAATCCGCCGTTTATGGCAAAGGTGTCAAGATCATTCCTGTTTTTTCCCCCAAATGTGTCAGATGATTTTGTGGGCCTGCAAGCAGTGCAGAGACCAGGTGAAAGGACAGGACAGGCAGAATGGAGGTTATTGATCGTACAAACAAAGAGCTGCTCCAGCTGCAAAAACAAAAGATTGAATGTAAGTGGCAGTTTTGGCATCTTATAGCAGAGAAGTTTGGTCATGAAATGGAAACATCGCTGGTTTTAGTCTCTCGCCCCACGTTTCCTGTTAGCTGTCTGATAAAAGGGATGAAATATCCCCAAAATACACAAAATCCTGACTAATCCCAGCTCGATAAAGACTTCCTATTCAACTGTGATGTAGGCGTTCATGATGTTGTGATATGTTTGGACAGCTGTTCTATTTGTAGTGTGGATGGTAACTGACCCAGCTCGTTTTTATTGCTAGGTTTGAAGGCTCCATAATATCATCGCTTTACTTCTAACTTGTT
>CM051706.1:2283829-2311329 GCA_028022725.1 Lycodopsis pacificus | reverse complement strand
CGCTCGCGGCAAACCAACAAGCAAACTAATGAACACGGAGACGGAGCCCGGCTCCTAATGAGGTCCTCCCAACAGCTCACTGCACTGCGTGGTAGCTGTGGCGTCCTTTTGAGTTTAAGTGCTTCTGCATTACCGCATGATATTATCTGGTCCCTCTGTGGAGTACCAGCCATGCGTTATTCTGCTCTAAACCCTCTGCATGTACTAGTAACATGATGTGGTGTATTACTCCAGCAGCCTGTTAATCTGCAGGTGTACAGATGTAGTTATTATAGAGATCCATGATCAAACACTTCCTCTCCATTAGTCTCGTGTCCACCGGAAGCTTGTTCGTCCTCAAACGTTATGAATCAGAAGTGAACACAGTTCCAGCTTGTGTGACAAACAACATCTGGAGATGTGCAGCAGCATCGTGGGCTCTCATCATAACTCAAATCTGTGATTAAAAGCAGCTGTTTTCATAACACGGGCTCACTCCCGACAGTGGCCCTCAGCTTCAAACTATTTATCTTTTCTGTAAAATAATATTATTTATCCAGGGGAATCCCTTTGAAATGTAAAATCCCTTTTACAAGTGTTTCCTGGACAAGATGGGAGCGCAACACAGAAACTGAATAACATAAAACTAAACAAAAAATCGCATAAAAGAGACTTAAAACAAGAGTGGCAGCTTTTGTCGTGTCGGGCACGGCGTGTAATTTTCCGCTTTTTGAGCATTTTGTCCTTTCAAAATAAACCTTTGTGTTCACAGGAAGCGTAAAGTTTCCACTCGTTTCGTGCATAAACCTCCGACGTGGTGTACTTAGTTTGCTCGGTCGGGTATAAGCCCTCGTTTTGGGTTGAAATAAGAACGTGTGTTCGTAAAAAAAATAAGTAAGCTGCTTACGTAACTTCCAGACGAACGTTAAGTTCACAAGGTAAGTAACTAAAGCGAGGTAAAGTAGGTCAACGCTGTCTCGGTTTCAGGCGGGACACTAACAGCGGCCTCCTGGGTGAAAGTCCCTGTTTGTTTGACCTCCTCCTGACCTAAGCAGACGTTCTTGCTCATTACGACAATGACACACTAACAAGCTGTTGACTGCTACTGTATAACAGGAGGAAGCCTTCGCGTGGTTCAAGGGAGGATGCACGTCTCTAGGTTTATATCTGTGTGTCTATTTCATGCAGAGTTGAAGTATAGATGGGGATAGAAACTCCTCAAGGAAACTAACAATGTAGACGTGGTTCACCTGGTGAGGAAAACAAACGCTCCCTTTGGGTCAGCAAGGTCTTTGTGTACAAGAAACACTTTCTGTGTGAGTTTATTTACTTCGGGGCATATTTGAGTCAACAAAAACCATTAACATTGTGCAGATGAATTGTGCTGACGGTGCAGAAACAGTTGAGTGGTGATGCACTTCATCATGCGGTGCTTTCAGTAAAAACTGGGACTTGAATGACGGCTTCAGCTGTGGATAAGATAAGCTTGTTACAGCCTGTTATCTGTCTCTTTGTATATATATATATATGTGTGTGTATATATATATATATATATATATATATATATATATATATATATATATGTACACAGTATACGAGGCTTGCCGTACAGTAGATTAGCAGAGGGCCAAGAGAGGAGACGCATGGGAGGAACAGGAAAGAACAAACTGTGGGATAAGAGAGAGGGAGTGGGGGGAGAGAGATAAGAGAGAGACGGAGAGTGGCGGGAGGATAAACTAGGATGTCAGCTCGCGTACTCAAAGACCAAACTCGGGTAGTGGGTGAGTGATGGAGGGGGAGAAGGAGATTGAAACAAGGAGACTTACATTGATTCCTTCCCAGGAAACCTCGGTATGGTCATGCTAGGGGAGCGAGGAGAGGGGAGGACGGAGAGGGAGGTATAGCAAAGGCGGGGAGAGAAGAGGGAGGTTTAAAATGGAGAAGAGGAGAAACTGGTCTTTAGGCTTAGTCCTGAATGTTTTTAGTCCTGAACATTAGCGCGTCAGCAGTTTCCCGGTACAGTTTAAAACGTCACATTCATTTTTAATGGTCGTAAAACTTTTTACTTGAGCTACTTTATATTTTAGGAGAATGTGGCACCCTGCATGTCATCGTGATTGACCCAGTTTTCATTCTATTCTAAAAACGTAATAATTCATGGGCCAGTATTTAATATATGTTGAGTCTACACAGTGTTTGTGGATCAGGAAGAGACTTCAGTCGACTAATCGGTCGTTTTGGTCTTAATCAAGAAAGATTTTGTGGGGGAAGCTCACACGAGTGTTAGTCGACTAGTATCAGGGCCGTTATATTCCAACAGAAAAACCCTTTAAAGCAAAACATCAACGAGAATCACACCGAACACTGACTGTGACCTCATCACATGCACATTTAGATTTGCCGATAAGGAAATAATGTTGATTTTTAACCCAGAAGCACCAGATGCTTAACTCACCCTGACTGTGAGGACACAGAAGAAAACAACAAACGTACTTTTGTTTTTTCTTCTTTAATCGAGTCAAAGTGGAGAAAGAGACGGAAGACTCAGGACGCCATCAGATGTGAAATACAGACAATACGTAGTTGTGTGTGGTAGTGTGTGTGTGTTAGTGTGTGTGTCCCTCTCTGTCCATCCACACGGCCCAGAATGTTTAGGTAACCAATGGATACCAACCCTGTTGCCAGGGGCAACAGCAAATCTGATGGGTGACCAAACCCGGACACCAATAATTGTGTGTCCTCATATGCACACACACACACACACACACACACACACACACACACACACACACACACAGGCAACCATGCATAGTCATCATACTGTATAATAGGCACAAAGGCAGCGGGGAACATTTTGGGACCTGCGGACTTTAAATACACACCGCTGTCAAAAGAGGATCTTTTATTTTATTATTCTTTTTTTTACTTCTCGTTTTTGAACATCGGGCCTTTCTCCACTCGGAGCTCGTTATCGTAGTTGTGCCGTTCAGAGCCACAGATCGATAGACGGCATGAGAGGTGACACGGAACACAAATGCCCCGAAACATCGTGTCGGAGTAGATGTGTCCTCACGAGGCTGCTGCTGCCGAGGTGGTTCGAAACATTCATGGGCCAATGAAATGTGACCTGAAGGATCGTAAACCTTTAACACTGTGAGATCATGCTATAATACAGAACCCTTACCGACGTTATGAAGCATTAGTGAACGTAAAGAGGAGACCAGAATCTGAACACTTGAGTCAGACTTCCCTTGAGTGCTTCGCCTTTATCTGTTTATGGGAAACGCTCAAATTATTATATTTAATTTTGGACCTTTTAGTCTCTCAATCGACTCTGTTTAATAACTATAAAGCAGAGTCTCTTGTCTGTCTCTATTTTCTTTGCGTAGCTCAACAACAGTTCATCCGTTCTTCTTTAAACTTGGCGCGTGTTTTGCTGCGGACTCACAGAAGTGCTTTGTCGAATTTCGTTTAATTTGGACACGCGACACGATCGATAATACAGTGAATGATAAACCAGCGAATGGCGCTCCGGTGCCGCGGTGGGGGCGGGGCTTCAGGACAGAGTCGAGCAGACTGGTTGGATGCTGGATATGCTAACGTTAAAACCAAACTCCTCTTCGCTTCCCGGGAGTCAACGAGCAACTAGCGGATCTCGACAATGTTGCAAGCGGCACTTCCTTGGGGCCAAACGATTGGCTATAGAGCCACAAACATTCACTGGAAAAGACCGGTAACGGAAAGTGCTTCTGTTGTCCCCGACACACACTAATGGCTTTAAAGCCTTCGTCCGTGGGAAGGGTGTGGCATACAAATCCAATTTCAGGCACTCAAGTGGAAGGCTAAGAATAAAAAGCCTTTAAAAATACGGCTTTTAAACCAATAAAATGCACTAACCGTACTGGCACTTTGTTTTGAAGTTGCTTTAAAGAAACTTCACAAGGCCACTTTGCTCGTTGATCGATTTATTGTAGATAACTGAACACTGAAAAGTTCTGTAATAGATATGAGAAAGCTGCTAACGGCACATTTAACCTAACTAACTGGTCTGTGATACCAAAGACATACGAAGGATTGCTATTGGACTCCTCGCGCTCTTCTTTCTGATGTCTCGAGTCTCTTTCTGCAGAAAAAGTGACCAAAGCCAAAAGTAATAACAAGTTCATAACACAGATATATTGAGTCAACAGTGGGGGGGGGGGGGGGGGTTCTGCTTGTATTGCACTCTCTATTGTGTGATTTCAGATGAATTTGTACATATAAATCCAATCTTGTGCAGTTGTAATGGAGTATTGTTAATTCCCATTAGATCATCTAAGATGGACAACCGCCTTTGAAAGTGGCAATAGAAGACACGAGTGCAGACAGCGAGCAGCGTACCGGTGGTGGTCGAACATTAAGATGGAGCCCGGCCTCTGTCTTTGTATTTATTTCATGCTTTATTCAGCAGCTGCTGGGCTCCGGGACTCCACGAATGAATATGAATGTAGGTCTGACTTGGTTTAAGGCCTTATTGCCCTGACTAACATTTTTCCTCTGGTGTCAAATGCAAAGAACGGTTAGCAAATTGAAAACCAATGCCGAGCTGAAACTGGAAGCTGGAATTAATTCCGACTTCCTGCAGGCTCACCCTCTTCACCCTCTGGGAAGCGTCGATGTAGTATTCATGTCAGAGATGTTTATTTTCATGGCAAGTGAATGAGGAATAAGAATAATCCTCCATAACAGAGCAGCCGCTGAGACGGCAGAGGGGATTTAGCGAAGCCCTCCACAAGTCACCGGTCGCCTTGTTGGGTTTTTCGGTGTCGGATCCACATTAACAAGAGCAGGGAAACATCTGGGGAATCGTTCATACAGAGGCAGCGACAGGCAACAGCTGGATCACGACTAGACCTGAGCTGTGCTGTTAAAATAACAGCCGGTGACATGTTCTAATCTGAACAAACACGATGTTAATCACCAACACTCACTGTCTCTCACAGCAGACAGGTAGACTGGACTGATTGAATGATGGTTTATTTCATCTCAAAAGCTAATGAACACGCTCAGCAGCGGGTCTGAGGCCGATGCAAATGAAGTCTTGAATCACTCGCAGATCTGAGGTGTTATAGGATCGTTACGCGTAAGAGACAGCAATACATTATTTAACGCTTATGAATGTTGTGTAAAATGTTAATGTTCTCTGTGTTTAACCCCTGCAGACAGTCAAACAACTCACTCAAATTATAATAATCTCCTTTTAGCAGGAAGCTCTTCTACTTTCTGTTACATTAACTACGTCCTCTAATCTAATACTAGTACTGAAGATAGAAAAAAAACAAATGATCTTTTGTTAAAATGAGTCTTAAGATGTAGCACAGTGAGTGTTGAAATATCAGCAGCTGGCCCAGCTCATCAGTCGGTCTTCAGAATTGATCAATGACCCGTTTTGCCCCTTAAATCATGAAGAAAAAACACATGAAGAATTAAAAACTGTGTGTGGAGGAGGGTTCAAATATGATTTATAATTGTCAAACGTGTGGGTAATAGTGGTGTCATCTCTGTCCTTGGAATCTGTGTGTGTGTGTGTCAAATAGACTCCATAAAGTATAGAACAGCTGAGCTCGTCCCTGTAGTCTCGCCAACAGTGTGTTTTTCCTGAATGGCAGTGGGACGCGGCGGCATTGTGCGAGCCGAAACTCAAATCCATTCAGCCACGATAACGTTGACGGTCTCTCATTTAACGTACGTTCTCAGCTCAACATTTAACTCTCCGCCGAGCCGCTTTAATCATCTCTTTGTGCTGCTGGAAGTCCTTAAAGCGTTTTCATGAAGCAGACAGTTTACACAATAATAACGACCTATTTTATATACCTTTCTTTATCCTGCAGGGTGCTTTAACATATCCCAGCATGCATTGGACAAGTTGCAGGGTACATGTTATTTTCTTCTTTCTTATGATATAATGTGCTACAGGTATATTGCTCAGTCACAGCAGGAGCACGTTACAAACCATTTCACTATACAAACTGAAGAAACGCGACGATTGTCCGACAAAACCGTCCAAGAAATGTATGAGAAACGTTAATTGTGTCTGCGACAAATGAATGAATCTCTTGAATTCTGAGGTTCAGGAAGTCTTTCTCTCTTTTACATCGTTAGACGTTTGGAGACGCCTTCGGTTTAAAGTGTATCAGTGGCTCAGTGGGACAATAAGTCACATAAAGAACACAATAGTGCATCATAGAAAGCGGTGATAGGATGTTGCACTACATGCCAGATAAGCAATTCATTTAAATGTTGTGCTGTGGGATCATCTTGGTTGAAGAGTTTTACGACGTGATGCAGAAATTACGTCTCAGAAGCTTTTTACACTTTCAACAAAAACCCTGGTGGGAAACATTTCAGATTCTTTAACAAAGAAACTCTAAGAAATCAAATAGTGGTGAAATAATTAGCAGCGGCTTTCAAGACGTCTTTGCGGCATCATCGTTCAGAAACTCATCTGAAGTCTAAAACCGGAGGAGAAGCGCTCGTGGAGATAAATGAAGTCTTGAGTTCAGCTGCAGCTCAATTGCTGTAAGATCTGTTTGTGTTTTCCCTCCTTTTAGTCGGACTTGTGTGAATTTCGGAAGGTGTACGTACTCGGAGGAGATCTGATAGGAGCACTTGGTATCGATCGGACTTTTAGTGGAACCACAAACAGGCTGATGTTTCAGCTAATGTGCCTTTCACTGAGCCCTAATGCTGCCGGGACGCGTCCCTGCTGAGGCTGACAGCGTTCAATGTGTGAATGTGAGTCCAGCCGTCTCTGTCCATGATGAGCTCATACCTTTTGATTCCTGCGTTCATTAGGAAAACACGAGCTGTCGTTTTTCTTGTGTCTGGGAAGTTTTTAAGGCGGTAACTTGTTCAGTGCAGTGTAAAAAACAAACTCCTACATAGTTAGCCACACCGCGTTCTGTCCGGCTGTCCACCACTTTGGTCCGGACTGAAATATCTCAGCTAGTTTAGTTTATGTGCACAATTTAGAAAATACACAAACATAACGGAGATAATTAACATCACAGAAGAGGCAGGAAACCCACTGGGCTTATATAAAGCCACCAGCTAAATGATGTTGCACAATATTAAGAACACAAAAGTAAACAAGGTAAACCTGCTGAAGTTCAGCACGTTACCTTTGTCAATGTGACAATGTTGGCATGCCCATCCCATGTAGCATTTAGCTTGCTAGCACGGCTGAAGACATTTAGCCTTGTTTTTTCATCCCGGGTCTGAAGTTTCGATTCCTTAAACTGTGCTGTTCCGTTAACTCTTCATTTGTTGTGTTACGTTAAGATCTCTCTGTGTAATCTTACAGATTTCATCTCTGATTTTCAGCCTGCACTTCCACAACGGTGTGTTTGCGTTTCTCACTCTGACCGTATCGTGTTTATTTTGTCTGCAGTGCTTTGTTTGTCGCACTTGGTCCGAAAGCCCCGTCCTTCATCTCTCTGAGCTCTCGCTCCGTGTTATACCTTTTCAAATCCCTCTCCACCATGGCCTCCGCCTGCAGGGCTGTAAATTACACAGAGGAGTCATGTTTGTGGAAGTAAACAACTCGAGAGTTGCCCTGGGATCAGTGCTCGACAGGAGCAACACTTCATCAAAAGTGAATTTCGCTCCTGATTCCATGGCCACCAAATGTCAAGGCTGAGCCAAAGATATGTGCAATATTTCAAAAGTTTCACAGAAATCACTTCTGACGAGGCAGGCGAAGAGAAAGTAAGAGAAAGTAAGCTACGGGTTATTTCACTCTTTCCATTACAGCCGTAATTAACTTAGAAGTAATTTTGACAAATGTACATTCAACGTGTAATAAAACCTCTGATGCATGTCCACCTCCCAACCTTGTGTACGAGGAAAAAATGAGAACACTGGAGAAATGGAAGCAGCAGCCAGTGATTGAAAAAGAATAAGATGGATGTCTGCGTTTTTGTGTTTCTCTCTCTCTCCCCCCAACCCTTCATACTTCTCTCTCTCCCCAGGGTCCACAGCTGAGAAGTGATACATGGCTCAGTAATAGTCTGAGCTCCAGGGGAGAGCGTCTCCGTGTCCTCGGCAAGAGACTATCAACACACACACACCTTCACACCCGGCCACGCACAGACAGTCACCAGGGTGCAGGCAAGCACACGGGAGTACACAGATTAGACTAATATCAGCTCCTGGAGGCCGATATGTCCTCGTTTCTTTCAATTTCTTTGTTTTCTCGACAGATATTGAGACATATTCCGCAGCTCCAGCCATTAATAGTCTTCTTGTCTGGTTCGAAAGAGCCTCTGAAAAAGCATTTAGATCGGCAGACTTTTGAATGAAACAAACACGAGTAGATGGAGGATTCATTCAGCTGATAGTCACAGTGTGGTCACAAAGCATTGCAGTGGCATCTGTTGTATTTCTCTGTACTGCAGCACATTGCATTCAATATGAAACAATGAGGGTAACATACCTTTGACACACATTTACATCAGATGAATAGTGAATCAACTGTAGCCCTGTTTCATGCACGGCGAGCTATCACGGGGCTGACACGTGCAGACAGACCAACATTCACACTAATTTAGAGCCTCTAATTAATTAACTCCCAACAGAAACTCCAGCTGATTCAATCCAACGACGGTCTTGCTGTGAGCAAGACCGTGTAACTTCACTCTCTGGGACAAACGAAGATCACGTTTGTCTTTATATACAGTATAGTAACGTGTCTTTTTGAATATTTTACGGAAATGATTGGCTTTATTGGACAGTTGGAAGTATACACACAGACTCCACCGGTTTAGCGTCGCACTGATCTAATATTGTCCGTCTTACTCTTCCTACATTACCCACAATGCCGATAGTTCAATCAGAGATTCAGATGTGTTATGCTAGTAGCGGCTAATGTAGCATCGAGCCCGTGGAGGTAATTTATAATTAGTGCTGGGCAACAATTAAAATTTTAAATCGCGATTAATCTCATGACTTTTTTGCGATTAAAAAAAAAACTGCGTTAACGCGCAATAAAATAATTGTCTGCGTTAATTAATTAATGCGTTAACACGATAATAACACGAGCACTGTTTATCATATAAACTGGACACGGAGCATCTGCTCAGCCCTGCTTTCCTATTTGTCCTAGTGGTCACTGGTGGTATTGCAGCTACAAATCCACAAGGGGCATTTTCCCCATAGACCCCAATGTTGACTTTTTCTATCACATCTTTTTGATTTCATGAGATTTTATGTTTGTAAGACTTCTTTTTAGAGTTAGAGTTATTTATTTTGCACAATTCAAACAGTAAAATCTCAAATAATCAAACATAACAGAAATAAATGAATCGCAGTGCACGAAGAGACAGAAAGCCAACTTGGCTTATTTGAAGCCTCCAAATATATCATATTAAAATTTTACTAAATTACAAAGAAAATTAAATATGCATAAGACATTACATTACAACAAAACAAAGAAGGAAAAGAAAAAGAATAAAGTAATTGTCCCTGCGTGTGAGCGAGCGTGTGTGTGTGCATGTGTAATATAACAGCTAAAACAAGAAAAACATGAAAACTAATACATAAACAAACTGTTACAAGACAGCAATCTGATTTTCTTTTAGGCATCTTTTAAAACATTTTACAGAGGGACATTCTTTTGTTCGGTGGGAAAAGTTATTCTTAACTTCTTGAGAGAAGCGATGTTAAAATCTGTGACCTAAAACGTTTTTTGGCGTGAGCGGCAGGCGAGCGCTCCTCATTGGACTGAATCGGTGCCATCTTGTGTTCTGATGAACTCTTACAGGCTTCACACGGCTCCCTCCGGAAAGACTGAAGGCCTTATACTACTCGTTTCACATGCAGCAGTACTTTGATATGTAAAATGAGTGGAGTTCCCCTTTAATTCACCTAAATTCCAATGTGCTGGAGTACAGAGACAAAACATGTAGCACTGTCCTACTGCTTTCTGAGCCGAGGACACCGGCACTGCCTTTTCTATTCTGTCACAGTGGCTTTCAGCAAAATGGAAAAATAGATTGAGGTGTGCAGAAACGATAGAGGCATGAAAAAAAAGAAGAAGATAATAGCATTTTACCTGATCCCCATCTTTCTGTACCGGCACAGCATCCACTGCTGGAGAGACAAAGAGAGAAAGAAACAGAGAGACAGAGAGAGAGAGATATGAATTAAAGATAATGTCATTATCACAGCTGCTTCAGTGTAGCTACAGGTATCAGACCATGGCGGGAAACGCAGACGCCAGGAAACATCAGTCCAGAATACACAATCGCTTTGTCTCAGCTATTCATGAGAGGGGAGGACGAGCGAGGGACGGGGAGACGGGGAGGTGTGAGTGAGGGACGCTGACCGAGAGACGGGGGAGAGAGAGAGAGAGAGGGGGAGATAACAGTATGTCAAACTGATGCAGCCTTCAACATGCTCGCTGGGGGGAAATTGACCACGCTGTCCACTACTTCTGTCCCTCGCACACAAACACGCCGGCGCTAAAGTTAGATTCATTATCCACGCCAAGCTTTGGCACACAGAGGGCACAACCGGTACGAGCCACGAAGGCCACAGACGATGCTGAAATATTTGAGGGTGATCAAAAGGGTAAGCTATTCTCCTAGTTGTTATCATAAGTAATGCTATTTTAAGAATTTAGAGGCGATAGAATGGAAGACGGGCAGTTGACCAGCCAGAACCTGAAGATTTGATGATGATTTCACCTCCATTACACGATGATCTTGAGTCTGACCTTAACGTTAAATGAATGCAGTGCAAACACACACAGGTGAACAGCATCCACGCATCACTGCTCCATCATTGTCAGGCTAACGCTCTTCAGTGGCAGTATCCCAGCCTGGTCATCAGACGCTTTTCTTCGCGCTGGTCAGCATCGAGAGACGCATCCGTCTTCGCCGACTTCATTGTCAGTCGTCACAGACGGCGTTCGCAGAAGCGGTTGCCAGGAACACTTGATTGAACGTTTGTCATGTCGGTCGAAGATTTATTTCTCCGCGGGTCGATGCCGCTGTCTCGCTCTCATCCAAGCTTGTCTCGGGGTTTTTTGCCATTTTCTCGCCATTGACTCATAATAAATGATTTGTGCATTGTTTTACTGAATTATTCTCTCAAATGACTCAATTCACTCTCTCTCCCTGCAATAAATGACACTCTCATTGCAGCAGTAGGAGCTGACGTTACAGGTTGTCAGATGTGTTTTAATGCAGAGATACTCCCCCAGGTCTCTCTTTCTGATACAGCTTTAATGCCAAGTTGGATGTGGTTTCAGTTCCTTGTTTACTCTTTGCTAAAAACTACAGTTCCTCAAATGTTCCCTTGAGGTTCCACAAGCGAGTCAATGCCCATAGACCTCCATGTTAAAACTTAAAAGCTGAAATAAACATGTTTACAGCTTGGTTTAAAAAAAAAAAGGTGATCTCTATCGCTAATATCCTCGTTCATGACAAGTGTTTAGATTATACTTCGGCTTTGAGTGAAGCATAATTAAGGGCGTGGCTGATTTGAG
This sequence comes from Lycodopsis pacificus, assembly GCA_028022725.1. Classification (NCBI taxonomy): domain Eukaryota; kingdom Metazoa; phylum Chordata; class Actinopteri; order Perciformes; family Zoarcidae; genus Lycodopsis; species Lycodopsis pacificus. Next base: position 2,299,823 of record CM051706.1, on the reverse strand, counting down.
TGACAGGTGGGTGCTGCCTCCGCTCCACCAACGATCCACCTCTTTGCCCATTTTCACAGGTAGGCTGTCGGTCACTGCCAAGATAGCGACGGCCGGAACCGCCCACTTTGAGCTTCACAATGTCTCCTCGGAAACCTGGGCGACGTCACGGAGACTACAAGTTTTCTGTGCTGTGTGAAAAGTTTTCATCCCTGAAACCAGGCCACGTACTTTTCAGGACGCCTTTTGTCAAATGTGAAAATCTTTGTTTTGCTTCTTCTGTCACAAAGCTCACGATGACTGAGCAGCACTTTTGTTATAGATGCCGGCGACAGATGGGCAATTCTACTCAGTGTGGGGAAGACGACACCAGGATTAGAGTGGCGCGTTAGCGGCGGGGAGATAATGAGTCGGCATCAGTCCCGGCTCAGACGGTGGAGCGCTTTGGGTTTTTCAGACTGAGATCTCGCTCTTGGATTCTCAAACCGAGCAGGAAAAGTCTGAAGTAGAAGCGACCAAAAGATCACTTAGTGAACCCACACACGGTCTCTACTCCTGCAGATAGGTCGAGGAAACATGAACAATACAGGAGGTTAGATTATTAAAGAATGAGTATGTTTATGTGCACACCAATAATCCATTTAAAGGAGCAATACGCAAGATTCAGAGCATAACTATAGCAGCGAACAGCTATTGTCTATGTAAAGACATGGTGGAGTATTGTCTCTGTTAGCGCTGTTAGCATCGTAAGCTACAAGCCATTGAGAGGCCATCGGCATGTTCCCAATCTCGTCTTAAGCTCCTTTAAGGAGAATCCTGGTTGTGTTTACACACATACCATCTAGTCCCACAACAAATATTAAGATTATGATATACAGTGAACATGGTCAGAGGTGAAGAAGTGTCTTTCCTCTCAACAGCTCAGCTCCAGACCAACCTAATACTTTGTGTATTGACTTTAACATTATCTACAAACGGAACCAGCAAGCAAAACTGTGTTTGTTCGCTCAATTGCGATACTTCACGATAATTCAGTTTTAATGTCAGTTGTGTGTAGAAGAGAATATCCAATATACCAGCAGATGAGCAGCCTGCAAGAAGGGCAACCTCTGAGCAGGAACTCTGACTTTAAAATCATTATATATATCGTTATATATTTATATATATATAACTAACTCTTTTGTGACTCTCTCCCACTCTGTCTGTCGAGCTGTCCTCGATGCTCCCGCCATGATTCATGAGCTCTGGGAGGGTTGTCACCTGCTCATCCAGAGCCCCCGAAGGCCATAAAAGCTGCACATTAGCTCATTTTCTGTCTCACTTCCAGCTGGCGTCCACCTTGTATGCTTTCCTGTTTTTTATTTGGCAACATTCAGCAACTACACAGCCACCTGTTATTTTGATTCTTTGATAACCTTCATGGTTATCAAATGTCAAAATTTATCTTCAACGTCTTCAAATGACAGAAAGGAGCAGTAAGAATCTGCATCAATGACTTAAACAGTGAATAAGTTGTCGCAATTGTTGTATATTTTGAATTGAATCATTTAATCCCGACATGCGACGCTCTCGCCGCTGATTCGCCTCATGTTCCCACTTGATCTTTCGTGATCTATTTTTGATTAATCGCTTCTCCTAGTTTGTGACATTGTGTTCCACGTGATGACTTCATCCCAAACGTCAACAAAGACAGGATATGACTCACAGCGGGAGCAGTAGTGTCCTCTCGCGTCAATCAGATGAAACCAGCGTCTTTTATCGCATATCGTTCAGATCGAGTAAAGAAATGAAATCTCTGTCAAGTGTAACGTCGCCAGCGCTGAATAGATGAATTATCCACACCGTGCTTTGGCACGGGGGGGGTCGCGACCTCTATGAGTCAGCGAGGCCTGCGATGTTGAAGGGAATTAGATTTAAGTGGCGATGAAAGGAGAGGCCTCCCCCGTGTCAACACAAATTATTACCCACATCTCTGATATGAGAACTCGGATGAAATGCTGCCGCTCCTCCTCGTCGCTCCTGTTGGATCCAAAACAAAGAGGCTGCAGGAGACACTGAAATACTTAAAGTCAAGGGCTTTGAAATGAGTCCAACTTCAGCGAGAAATAACAGAAGTCGAGTGAAGGGTGCTTGTGCGGAAAATTGCTTAAGTTGTTTGAATATCACTCGCAGAGAGGGAATCATCTTGAGCTTTCTACTCTCTCGGCAGGAGAACGCTTCATTGTTCAAAGCCACCTCCTCGCTCTCATCTCCCTTCTGATGGAAAGCTGATTGAAGTGGATTTAACAGCTGAAATCAATGAGGCAGCCTGGACTCACTTATCAGTCTACTTCCATATTTCTTATGTGCTGCATTCTCAACATATAGCCCGGCATCCTCATTGATGGCCGTCCGCATTGATCCGGCCCCTCCCCCGCTGAAGGGAGCGATGCCGATCGACAGCGCCTGAAAATAACCTCGGCCTTCACACTCGCTTCATTGGAGACTTAAGCTTTCCATCCAAATCAATATCAATGAAGCCCTTTGAGGAGGAGGGTGTGGGTGGAGGTGGTGTGGGTGGAGGGGGAGGGTAGAAGATACAGTTCAGAGATGTTGTTCTTCATCTCGAGGGACAGAAATGACAGCTCCGTACCAAAGTCGCTCCGAGCGATCGATTTGTTGATAGTGTGGCAGATTAAGTCAATATTCCATTAGAATCTTTCACTTGGTGATACAAGCACCAAATGTGGCAGGAATAATGCCGAGGAACTACTCTTTCAGAAAAGCCCGGTATCCACCTGAAAATCCAAGATTTTTCAAGATGGCTGTCGCTGAAAATGTGAATAGGTTTTTCAGTGTAGAAATTGAATGGCTGGACATATTTTAATAATCTAGACATCAAAATGTATGTATTTTGACACGAGAAATTCAATGGTGCTAATACAAATTCAATATGGCCGCAATTTTTCAAGATGGCGGCCATTTGTTACTCAAAATGAATATATTAATATGTAATATGCTGCTAGTGTCTAACATTATCTTAACAGAGAAATAAAACACTACAGTAATGCTTTAAAAATCCTTTAAAGGGCCAGCGTGCAGCATTCTGGCGGCTCTGTTAGCGAAAATGTAATTTAATATTCATAACTATGTGTTCAGTAACGAATGATTTAAACTAAGGATCGTTGGAGTAAGCTCTTCAGAGGAGCCGGTCCTCTTCAGAGAGTCCGCCATGTTTCTACGGTAGCCCACGACGGACAAACCAAACACCGGCTCTAGAAAGAGGCTTTTACTCGGGCCAGAGAGCAGAACCGAGGTACCGCCAGCCGGCGTCTGACTTCTGTTTCTCCTGAAGTAGAGTTGGTCATTGTTGGAATGCTGTTAAGCATTCCAACTATGTTCTTCGAATCTTTATTCCACTATTTCTTCCGTCCCCCTTTTTTTGAAACGCTTCTTCTCCTTCATATTTTAAGCTACAGAAACCGTTCAACTATCAAAATGTTCAGCTCTTTCAGCAGAGGGGTGCTATATCTCTTCATATTTCTAACCTTTAAACTTTTTGAATTATTAAGCTTTTAGCAACTTTATTTTGAATGGGTTTCTATGGAGAAGATTTTCAAATCCTCTTAAACTTCTTCAACTTTCAAATCCTTCAACTTCCTCATACTTTCAGCTACAGACACCATTTCAGAGACTGTTCAAATATCAAAATGTTCAGCTCTTTCAGGAGAGGTGTGATATGACTTTTCATATTTGTAATCTTTAAACTTTTTGAATTATTAAGCTTTTTGCAATTTGTTTTTGGATTGGATATCTATTTTCAGCAATGTTTTTGCGATTAATTTCAGTTTTCAGCATTCCAACGCATTTTCAGCAGGAAATGTTTCTTCTAGTTTCTCATATTAGCTACATTTACACACAGAAACACACATTATAACACATTATTGTTATTATTATGACACATTTTTAGGCCTGACCCAGGACTTCATGTGAAGGAAAACATGCACCGAAAGAGTGACTTCGCCAACATTGTTAGTCTCTCTCTCTCTCTCTCTCTCTCTCTCTCTTTGTTAATGAAAGGCGTGCAGTCTTAGTCATGACTCTGCTCTCTGTGAGTACATTTGAGATGCGACTCAGGGGATCCTGGAGGCCATTTACTCCTCACAACACACCCACACGCATGGAGGCACATACAAGCAAGTCAACCACACACACACACACACACACCGACCGGAGCTCCCTGTCGGAGCCACGGGGGAGGAAGGAGAGGGGGGAGAGAGAGAGGGAGAGAGAGAGACACACAGAGGGAAGCTGAAGGCTCTGAGAAAAAATCGAGAGGAGGAAATATTAAAGAGGGAACGAAGGGGAAGAATAAAAGCCAGAGATTGATTGGAACTCAAAACGGGATAGGGTGTGTCGAGGAGAGAACAGGATGAGCTGTTGGTTAAAAATAAATAAGATATTGGTGAAAAAAGCCGGAGCGATAAGAAAAGGAGGAGGAGGGTCATAGTGATGCAAAAGAAGCAGAAAATAATTCTTAATGCTCTTTAAAACACGATGAATAACCCAAATTGAAGAATCTAAAAGTATTATTAAATACTGCAATCACTTTGATAGCATCAAGTTTACGTCCTGATTCATTTGTCTTCTAATGTTTGCATACGTTTTATAACACGATAAGAAAAGAGGAACATAATATAGGCGACTGAGAGGAGACTTATTAAGAGACGATCTGTAAAACAGCATCATGTGTTTGGACTAATAAGTGTAACTCCAACCAGACGGCAGTGCCACTGATCACTCCGTTGCCATTTGATGGACATTTACCCAGAGTTCCCTGCAGCACCTGGAGGACACGCCGCCTGCTTCACAGTCATTACTGTCACTCAGTATCAGGTGACCGGACGACCGTTTACACTCCGGGTGACTTCTTCTGTTTGTGTTTGGAGCGGTTTGAACTCAAATCGTTTGAGCGATCGGTGCTCCCGTCGATCAAACCGGCTCCTCGTCCGCGATTGGAGGTCCGAGGGCGCGAGGTTCTACGAGGGTCTGTCTTAATTTCAAGAGTCAGCGCAGACCTTCATGGTCTTTGTTTGTAGAAACCCAAAGTGATATGAACTGAGCCAAACTATAGTCCAGTTTTTGGACCTTTTAGGACCTTTAGGACCTTTTAGGACTCGCGAATGTTCACCTCTAACAGCATTGTATCTGCTGATGGATTCAAAGACATGCAATGCTCATCTCATGGTTTCTTTTGCTCGATTATTGAATCCAAAACCCCAAAATATTCAGTTTGCTGCCACTGAAGACAATTAAGCAGCAAATCCTGACAACAAGACGCTGGAATTATCCAACGTTTGTCATTTTCTTTTGAAAATGCTAAATCGATTATCAAAAGTTTGAGATTAATAATCAAAGCACATGAATCCTCTTGTGCAGCAGAGTTTGGTTTTGTGTAATTACGTGACTGGATGTGCTATCACAACTGGCACAGCTCTGATGTGAAAGATGCTAGTTGTCGTCCGTTCTTTGCACTTTGGTAATGAATGAGATTCAGAGTCTGACTGTGAGTTGTGTTTTGGGCGGCTGCAGCGCGATGTTTGCGTGTTAGACCGTGAAACACGCCGCTGGTTTGGTACAGTACTTGTGAGGCTGCAGACCTTTTTAGGAAAAGGTCATTTCTGTTTGTTGCGCGTCACCAAAGTGGAACAAAGGACCACCAGATATAAAAGGGAAGGCCTTCTCCGTCATGACCTTACAGTCTATAGACGGCTCTAAAAACAGTTAGGAGCTGTGATTTCCATTGTAGTTCAAACCAAATGTCTGATGAGTGATGGTGATTCTCCAAACTGTTTACTGTGATCAGTTTCTGTATCCAGTAACAAAGTGAGTTGAGAAGGAATACGTTCGGTTTCCGTTGTAATATTGCCGTTCATATTGAAAGCGCCGCTCTCTTTGTTTCGATGGCCGCTGTCCTCGGGAAGCCTCGGCCTCGTTCTCCTCGGCTTTTCCTCTGCAGTCTGCGGATTACGAGGCCGTCGGTGTGGATGGTGGTGCCGCTCGCTCTAATCTGTTTGGCAACGAAGCAAAAGGTCTCAGGGAGACGAAGCTGAGACATCGAAGAATGACAGAGAAGTGCTGTCTGCCAAAATGGCCTGCTGGAGCTGCACACTGCATTGAGCCAAGAACAGAAGAACAGAGGGCTTTTATGTTTCATTTCAATCTGCTACACACTTCTGGCAATTTAGTTGTGTTTTTACTTTCAAACCAATGGAATACGTTGGAATTCCTCTTTGATTGAAAGATTCACACAACTTTATGTATCTGCCTTCCAAGCTACGACAGAAAAGATATTAATGAAGAAAAACAACTGCTGTATCAGCATTAAACATGAAGAGGAGCAGCTGTAGAGACCGACTCAGGAAGACGGGAAAGCTTTCTTTGGTTTCACCAAAAACAACAAACATTGTTATCTATTTCCTGTCTTGGTGAAGAACTGCAACGTCAGCATCAGTTATTTTGTGTGCAACTCATTTTCCCTGAAGAAGTCTCGTTCTCAAATCCCACGAGAGGCGACTCGTCGCCGGAAGACGCCGGTGGAAAAGCGAGTGATGGTCAGAGAGAGGACAGCAGGTGTTGTGTGAGTTTGTTGCGGTTGACTGCAGAAAAGTGTGGCTGAGTGTTTTCTAAAAGATTTGCAATGCCGTGGCTGAGTGTTCAGCTGAGTTTAAGATGAGACGTGAGACTTCAGAACGAGACTTCTCCTTGAGCGAGACGCAATCACCAACGGTCGGGGTAACGGTAAAGAAAGACGTTTTGTTTATCTGTAGGGTTCTTTTCTTTATGTTGTCAGATATTATAACAATGTGAGCCTGTCAGCGGTAAAAACAGACACTTTTAGTCGACGTACATTGACAAGAATGAGTTTCTCCGACAGATTACGTTGCAGCCATCTTCAGTGTTCTCCCTCAATACTGGACCACTTTCAAAAACAGTCTTCTCCATCAGATATTTAGACACAAAAACATGTAAAATAGGGTCCAGGTTGGAAAAAAACGAAGTTACCCTTGATCGTTTTTTCACTAGAACCCAAAACTACGTTTCCATTGTGCTCGTTTTGTCTAAAACCCAACGACACAGAGAAAGCAGCAGGTTCTAACATTTGCACGCGTTTCACATTTTTACTTAAAAACAATTAAGTAAACGAATTGTCTCAGAACTGTTCCAGCACATTGTTTGGTTTCCTTTTCAGAGCAACACAGACCGATTATGTTGGTGCACTTAAACGTCCTTGCTGTCATTTGGGTACAAAGCCAACCAGTGCATCCTCAACTTAACAGGTTAATTAAGAGCAAAACGATGAAAGCATGACAAAGACAAAGAAACACACAAGAGGATGGTGAAGGGCACCAGGGGAGGAAGATGAGTGGATTTGTGCCAGAAAAAGTGTTGCGTTTAAAGAGCTTAAACTGCTCCACAAGGTCTGATGCAGCTGCATTACTGCACCACAGGGAGACAGGTGGGAGAGGGAGCGAGAGACGGAACAGAGGGGAGGACTGATGAAGAGGGGAGGGATGCAATTAGGGAGAGAAGATGAATTGATTACTTCAGAAACAACAACACAAAAAGAAGACAGTTGGATGAGGAAGTTAATTCAGAATCAAGTATTACAGGAAAGAGAGGAAGAGGAGGGGAGAAAAGAAAAAAGGTGATCAGCAGGACGGAAAAGAGGAAGCTGCCACGAACAAGCCGTTTCCACAACATGCTTCACGTGGACGCACGCGAATACGCACGCATGCACTTGCACGTGCACGCCGACACGTACACACACACACACACACACAGAAGTGTCTGAGGAAGAGCGGAACGCTGCAACAATAGGTCCTGACAGCCTGTCTGCTGCCATCGCTCTGGGTGTGTGCGTGTGTGTGTGTGTGTGCGCGTGCGTGCGTGTGTGTGCGTGTGTGTGCGTGTGCGCGTGCGCGTGTGTGTGTGTGGTGACACACGGCCTGTGACAGTGATCCCAAGTGAAGTCCGGAGTCTGACTCACCTCCGCTTCAGCAGCGGACGTTCTGAGCCGACACCGAACACTCAGGGAGTCCTGCTCACTACGGCCTGTCGGGGTAATACCTTCACCCATCCATCCGTCCATTCGTCTGCCTCACTGTGTGTGTGTGTGTGTGTGTGTGTGTGTGTGTGTGTGTGTGTGTGTGTGTGTGTGTGTGTGTGTGTGCGTGTGTGTGTGTAGTATACTTAAAGACGTCTTGGGCACCCCATATTCCCTCGAGCTCCTGGAGGTTTCCGCTGGGTACTTGGCGTCCCCTCTTATGATGACCAAGAAAAAGCTTCTTTCTCCCTCCTGCGATATTTTTGCTTCTAAGAACCTTCTTCAGACTACGGATAGATGATTGCTGCTGTAATAACCATCCAGTTCAGCCTTAAAAACCCATGGACATTTTACTCAAACTGGACTTTTTATTTCACCTTTATTTTTTGAACACTGTGGTATTTCTGGTCTTTCCTTCGTCCGGCTCTCTAAAAAGCTAAACCATGTTCCTGGGTTTTCTGTCCATCCTCTAAAATACATGAACGTGTACCGGGTAGCGAAGCAGCTCCTATGAAGCTTTGACAGCAGTCGACTAAAACAACTTTTTTCATCTTCACGCTGACAAAAGCCTTTGATTTACATTTAGAGACTCGTTTTAAGGTCTTGTCTGCTGATTCCAGGTCAGTTTAGGTCACTGCTGTGTCTTTACGCTCCGTTGCAGTCGGAGCGAGTAACACAAACACAAACACTGAGCTGTGTGTGCTCGGCCTGCAGTCACACCTCTTGTGATTTTATTTTCTTCTTGGTGTGAAGACATTTTCACACCCGGGGGGGGGAATACAGTTTTAGTAAAATTTGTCTCTATAAATTGATGTTTCAGCCTTCAGGCAAACTGTAATTCTGTTTCTTAAACTCCCCCCTCTAAACTTAATCCAGCCAAGCAGCTTAAGAAGACTCAAGTTCACGCTGATGGCTGAGCAGGGTTTCTCAAAACAAAGTTCCTCTCTGTAACTTGAATAAAGACCAATGGGTTGTTCCCATTGTGAAACAGGAGGATAACAAACTGTTTGTTTCAGGTCAGAGATGCTCACGGCCACCTGTCAATCTAATTATTGACCAGTCGCCTCGCTCCGTATGTCCGTCACCTTCTGACTTGCTGCTAAAATCACACAATCCGCCTGCAAAAGTGTGCGTGTGCGAGTGTGCATTTGTGTTTTTTCCTAACATATGCATCCATCAGTCGATCCGTCAGCAGAAGTTACGCTCAATATTGTGGAGTTGGGGAGGGAGGAGGGTCTTCCTGTGTAAGGTGATACCTCAAACACACCGGATGGAGCAAAACAAACACATCTGAGTGTTAAATTGTTTAAAGGTCAGATTTAGTAGAATAGCTTAACCCAGTCTGGGAATATTAGGGCTTTGCACATTACGTTAAGCCTATATCTGAGTTATGGCCAGATTTTCATGTTGTTGTAGCACCATCTAAATGTGGAATAACATCAGGAGTTCTTAAATGTCTATATGTTTTGTTTTTAAAGGTCTTCAGGAGGAACCAATGGGCTTGGAGCCGAGAGCCTCAGACAGGAAGTCAGAAAGTATTGAGAGACGGACGAAAAGAGTGTTGGTTTTGGTCTTTTCCTGGGATTGGTTTTCAAAAAGACAAATATTATAACTCCGACCTTATCCTTTAATTAATATCAAAAAGTTCATCCAATAATGTTATGATACCTAGAAAACGAGATCTCTTGCCTCGCCACTCATGTTCATCGAAGTCCGTTATGTAGTTTTCCTGCAAACTACCAGACAAATGGGCCGAGTCTCAGAGGTAATCAGAGGTAATAAGTGACAAACGGTGAGACCGAACGACACACTCTGCGCTATCGAAGCATGTGGAGAGCCGATAGATAAGCTTTAGTGCTGGGACAGACTCCAGGCTCCCGATACCTTGGAGACAGTAAGTGGGTTAAGACAAGTAATTAACAAATGTGTGAGGACAGTTTGTAGTTGCTGAGACCAAAACGGTGTCAACGAGCCATTTTGTTATCGTGTTTATTATGTGTCTGTATATGAAGTAGTATGTGTTCACTTAGGTCAATTAGGCAAGTTGCGGTCTAGCAGCCTCTCAGTGGCTTGTAGGTCTACAACCGTAGAACGGACATTCAAATCAAAGTAGCAGGATGGTCAGAGCGGCGGCCATTTTTACGTGTGCCATTGCCATTGCGACCGAAACTAAACCGGCAAGTTGAGGACTCACTGAGGTGAGATTTAGTGGGGTAGTGACGTCACAAGGCAAAGAGAGCCAGAGGAAATAAGTAACATCCACAAACTCTTGTCACAGCGTAGGAAACCACACTGCTGTCGGCAGACGAGTGACAACTTTGGCTCCTTTTCTGTAACCAGTGTAGCATTAAAGCTTGGTGGAATTTAGCTATCTAGCTAACTAGCGGAAAGCTGGCTCGTTTGCTAGCTTGCTAACCCCACCGTGCTTTAATGCGGCTGGTGGCCGCGCTGGCTCCGCCTCCGCCTCCCTCCCCACCAATCAGGAGAAAAAGCTTCTTAGCTAACTAGCCAGCCATCCGTCTCCGGAGCTATGAGTCACATGACCAGTTCAATGTCCGTTCTACTCCGATTCTATTTCTCTGGTAAAAACACTCATCCTTTGAGGCTGAATCTTTTTTTGCTGCAACAAAGATCCCAAGTAATTGAGAATCACACAATTTTCCTCATGAAATTAAGTCAAAACTCAGAGCACAATACAACCCGTCTCCTTAAAGCAGCACAGACCAGGTGACAAGACAAACACGAGCTGTGTGCAGTGTATAACATCACGGCTTTTGGGTATTCAAGATTCACGCAGTTACCTCTGAGTGCCATTTAGAAAATTGTGAAATTGCCCGGTGCAGCTTTTACTGACTTTCCAAGCTGCTTGTCACATCTCTACAAGTTCATGTGGCATTGCAGCTCCAGGCTTTCATGTGGAGAACCCGGAGGAGGGACGTGGCCACGGAGCCATTGTGATGTAAAGTTACAGGAGAAGACGGGAAACTAGACACTCAGAAACAGACACGCCTGAAGGAAGCATCGCCTTCTTTTTCCATTGCTGGCCTGAATCGATTTGGCTAAAAATAAGACCGGCAGGACTCCGCTCCGATCGCGTTGCAAACACAGATGACCGCACGGGCCAAGTGTCACATCATTCTACTCGCGTCATCCAACCTGTTTTTATTTATGTGGAAATGGAGCTGTTGTCAGCCAGACTGCCAACTGGCACACAGACGCCAAAACAAGACTGCACTTGTAATCTAACGGATGAGATGCACCTCCGATGGCACAGACATTAACAAACAAACCTCTGTATCGTGTAGACTTCATCATCACTGTCTTTGTAATACTGATGTTAGATGAAAGTAAATCTGCACAGCTGATTTTTAAAAGAACAACATAATAGTTTTGATATTAACGTGAATGTTTTTGTCTCATGCACCTTTCGGCACTATGAGCATGTTAATTGCGGTTGGGCAGCTAAGTAAGCAATGTTACTGCTCATTGAGCCATCCAATGCTGTATAATGGCCATGCCGTTAATTAAGGCCTTCGGGGTTAAAACGTGAACTAAATATTCATGATTTCCACTCAGAGGTGGCGAAATCTCCGGACTTCTTGTTTTATTGTCACAGGTCTACCATTTACTTATCCAGCATGTTGTAATGCTGTCATTCACGCTCCCTTTGCTTTCTCCTTATTGCAGTTAACATATGATCGGTGCATTATTTAGTCGAAGTGTATAATTTATGTTCTAGCAAAAGCTATGAATTGACGCCCTTGTCTTTTTTTTAACTCTAAATGAAGAGATTCATAACGTTGTGACTGTGAGTCTGTGATAACACCTCCTGTTAAGCCCTCAGTGAGAACAACCAGTCCCGCTGTGCTCCACTGCATGGCCTCGTGCTTTTTTACAGTGTGTTCCATCGACGCCTCCAACGCATCTCTTTTTGTTTGAAAGCACCAAATAAAGGATGCTTTTCATGTGGAACGAAACCCTGCCTTCACTTGTGATGCTCTGTATTGCAGCGTCCAACTCCGGCTGCACTTCACTACATCAGCACAATTATTGTAAACAAAAGAGGACGCGCAGCCTCGAGCAACCTCCACGCTGCTCTGCTCATCGGCAGCCACTGGCTCGGGTTTGGAGGGAGATCTGTTGGAGCGAAAGCAGTTGCTGGAAGCTGTTCTCCCAGACAACAACAACAACAAAAAGGCTCCGGCTTCCAGAGTCTCTGACGACGGCAGATCGTGGAAGGAGTGAGACGGCCAACCAGTCGTCATTATTCTCACTTTAAATGACAAAGGAGTGCTGGCAGTCATCTGACAGGACAGACAGAACCGCCTCTCTTTCCCTGCATGTAAACATTTGCTGCTAAATCACGTCAGCTGTCAGTCTTTCACTTCAGATATTAAAAAAAACAACACACGGAGTGCCTATTTTTACCTCGCAAATCTCATTTGCTTTCGACTTCTGTCGCTGGTTGCAGCCAAAGACTATAAAATACTGACGTGGTCTCCGTGACGTCACCCACAGGTTTCTGTAGAGCCGTCCTGAAGCTCAAAGTGAGCAGCTCCAACCATCGCCATCTCAGCAGTGACGACACAGCAACTCTAAAAATAGGTGGAGCTGAGGCAGCTGGAGACCTGAGACGACACACACCTGTCACTCAAAGCCGCCAAGCCATCAATCATCCCTAACATTAAGCCTTAATATAATTTAAACTGCTAAGTTATATAAATATTCACACTTGTCCAGTTTTCCTGAGCTGTAGAGAAAAAACGTTTTTTGTACAAGGCTGTAAACATGTTTATTACTGCAGTGAAGTTGGTGATTTTACCATAGAGGTCTATGGGGAATGACTCTCTTTTGGAGCCGGCTTGTGGCCATTTGAGGAACTGCAGTTGGCTTCATTTCTCAGCATCGGCGGTTGCAGCTAGAAATTAGAGAACAAGAGTTTCAGCGATAGTCTCGTCAACAACAGTCTGAATCAAAATGTCATGCTTCAGAAAAAGGTTGGAAGTTTCAACAGCATCTCACTGAATTCCACGTCCCCAGAACCCCTAAAAGTACCGCTCACGTTCAGACAAACAGAGTAAAATGAGTCCAGGTGATCGACTGTGTGCAGGATTTAGTGGTTCCTTCACAGGAGAACTATTGATCCGACACACCTGTTTATAAGCTTTGTGGTAATTGTTCCCTTTCAGGTCTGCAATCACATCATTTAAATTCCCTGATGTGTTGAATCCTGAGACGGATCTTTATTTTACAGTCTCGACTGAGCTGCATCGCAGGAAGATCTCTCACACGGCGGGTCAAACGCCTCGGCCTTCTTCTGCTGGTTGTGTTTTTTATTGGTGCGAGCTTCTGTCGGCTGCAGAAGTCATCGTCTCTCTGCTGCCCGAGTGCCGACTGCTCGCCGTCAGCTCTGCTGTAGCTGGAGGATAATTGAGTGTAATGGCGGCCGGCTACGCTTTGGTGAAATTGCACTCAACGGAGCCGAGGGAACGAATCGAGCACCGACAGTGGAGTGGTTTGAAATGTTTCACAAGCAAAGATTCAGCCTGGTTCTTAGGACAGACTATAGGCTGCGGAATCGCTGAGGTGACAGAAAGAACCGCGATACAATGCAATGTTTTATTTCTCTGTTTTTCTAATTCATCGCAATATTTTCCACAGATCACCGGAAGGAAGACTTTGTTCCTTTCATTTGACATTTAATTCACTGGCAAAAAGTCAAGGGTGAGACATGTGAATGAGAGAAGAAGAAACCCAAGGAGGGAGGGAGGGAGAGAGAGAGAGAGAGAGAGAGAGAGAGAGAGAGAGAGAGAGAGAGCTGTTGACCCATATTTACTGTAACATTTTCCCTCCCCTCTCCTCCCTCCGTCTCTCATTGACCTCCCTCCTTTCCCCCCCGGATCTATTTTTAGCAGCAGCCGCTCTCGCTCGGGCCAAATATAAGAATAGATGCTCCTCGCAAGAAACGCAGCAGGAAACATTCTGCCGGCAGCGAGTGGGAGGGATCCTTGGATCTGATTTTTAGTGGCATTCTGGTCCTTTTAACCGTAGGGGGAGGTTTTATTGAACGATAAAAACAGCTTATTGATTTTGGTAAAACACTTGACTCCCTCTGACTGAAGACGATGGCGCTCCAATGCCTTCGCTCCATCTTCCTCGTTTTTTGTCTTTTACTTGCAACGCTGGCTGCTCGCTGACGATGCTCCTCTTCTTCAAGCAGTTTGTTTTCTGAATACAAACCATTATTTTGACTGTGAGTGAAGTAGAACGAATGTGCTCTTTCTGCTGATGGAGCTCTCTTTTACTGAGTTCGGTTGTGAGGAAACAATAACCGACAGAGAGGACATTTCTTCCATATGAATATTTGATATCTTAGACAATAGATTGTGAACAGGATAAATGCATATTTTGACATTGTATTCAGTGTATGTTGGGTAAGCAGGAAGTGCTAGAGCTGGTCTATGTCTTAATGATTGGCTACGAGAACAGATGTCTCCTCTTTGGGGTTCTGGGCCACAGCGTCAGCTAAATGTAAACAGAATTGAGCAAAATCATCAGATGTTGGATCTAAACTAGTTAAGTGGAGTTTTGTTTATAAACGAACAAAAGGTATGGTAACATCCAGTTTCTCCTCGAGGCCAAACAAACGTGATGAACGCTTTTCCTTCCTCGTCTCAATCGTTTGAAACCTGCGTTGCTTAGATGCATGTTGACGAGCAAGCACTCTTGCATTTCGATGCGTTTCTGCATATCTTTGTGCTTTAGCGCCACCTCAGGGTCCGTGGAATAGAGCGACACCACTGGCAGGGAAGGGTAGCGCCTAACCGCCGGCAACGGGACAAACAAAACAAGGATCCCTTCACAGAAAAGACGGTCCTCTGTGAAGCAAACATCTTCAAACAACAGGTGTTCATGTCCCACGCTGAAGCAGGACGTAGTGAGCTGTTACAGGGAAGACTCTGAAACAAGAGGATCAACGTGTTTCCTACCAAACACAATGCCGGTTTATTTTACCCATGATGCATATTCTTCCCTCAACTTAACTGAGTAGATGTTGATGCCTAAACATCACCAGACCTGAACCAAAGAGGCAGCAGATATCAAAGATCTCTCTTTAAGACAGGAAAACAGCAGAAACTATGACAACAATGTTGACATTAATGTTTCCATGGAGGCGTTCCCCTCCCGTCTTTGATGTCCTCACTAGAATAGCTGTGTGTTCTCCTTCAGTTCTTCAATGCACTGGTCCAAACAATGCTGCCACTGTGTCCCTGGTCTGTTTTATGTCTTCATCTCTGTGGCCGAGTGATGTGGTGCTCTCTGCACTACAAGAGACACCGGTCAGAGGACTCTGACGTCATCTTCTGTTAGTTTCTGCAGGTGGATATTGCTAATCGTGCGAACTGTCCAGTTCCTATTCTTCTATTCTTGTCCCAACAAACTGGAAACGTGAAACACAACAACATGGAATCGCGTGGTTGAGTTGCAGCAACTGTAGCAGCAACACGACAGCGACAACGCTGCGACCTCATGCAACAGTCAGATGTTTTGCAACCTGTATAGTTTTGTTTGTTTTGCGCCGCTCTGTTATTGCTCCGTCTCCCCCGCGTTGGGTCCTGATTTATAAGAAGAAGCCGGAGCGTTGCCGCTGATTCAGTCTTGCCATCGCTGGCAGCGTCTGAAGGACACGTATACGAAACAAAGAGAGAATATCAACCCGGAGTGAGACAACGTGCCCGCACACGGCTAGCTTCATGTGCTTTGATCTACTTCTGACAGCGCAAATAATGGAGAGCGGGAAGGAGCGACACAAAACCACTTATGAAACCAAACAAAGAACACATTTCTGTTGGCTCCTCACACCACGAACCCCCTCAACTCCCTCCCCGTCCGCATCGCTCCTCATCAGCCACCTCCGTCCGTCCCCTC
>CM051706.1:2276329-2278829 GCA_028022725.1 Lycodopsis pacificus | reverse complement strand
AGTCACATCAGCATCGTGATACGCGACTGTATCGTCTGCATCGATAATAACAAGCACATTGTACCTCAAATCTGATTATTTTGCACTAAAGTTCTTAATTAAGTGAGAAAACCATGGGGTTATTTCATAGATGTATTTATTGACTTACCATAAAACATGTCACATTGTGATGTTCGTCGTTATCGAGGTATGAACTGATGGAAGAAAACAGATAAAACAACGCGCTGGTTAAAGTAGGTCCGAGCGAGTAAAAGACGGTGGTTCTAGTTAAAACAATGACGAGGTTTAGGTTAGGGAACGACAGTGTTCATGTCTGAAAGAAACCAGCATCGACGGTCTGCAAGAAACAGGAAGCAAACGGTGGTCAAAGTCTTTGTGGCTTCATAACGTCACAATAAGTCAGAATTACTTCGGGCTTTGTCTCTCAACATCAGCTGTTTTTGGAGTCTTTTCTTTTGATTGTTTAAGCAAGAATTTAACAAAAGAAACACAATGTGCATATAGTGACCGATATTTACAGATAGTCCTGGTTTAACACACTTCTTTCTTTAGTTTGGGCTTTCATTTTTGTATTTTGTACTGTAGTATCAATCGTACTAATGAGACCTGTGAGTAGCCGGTTACTCAAATATTCTGTCTTAGTTCACGTCCCTCCAAGAATGTGACTGTAAAAAGCTGCGTCATGCCCTCAGGTTTCATCAGAAGAAGACGGCCGTGGCAGCTCCTCGTCCTGACGTTTAATTACAGCTGCCCCGTCACACGGTGCCAGCAGTCCGTCCTCCGTCCTCTCAGCTGCACCTCAGCGGTCTGAGGTGTTGGACAGATTTACAGTCCTCACTGCGATGACGTCATCCAACGGGACAACAACAACATAATTACTTATTGCTCCACTGACTCAGCAGCAACTACAACTCTGCTTCATCTCCGTGACAGCACACTGTTTTTATTGTTTTTAAAGGTAGAGGTTATATTTCATTTTCTAACGGTGGATAATCTCAGTTTAATATTCGGTCTTTCGGTCTTTCACTGTATTTCAGTGTTTTTATTTTTGAGCTCAACGCGTTCAGAGAGTCGCTCGGTGGATTCTTGGCCTGCCGGCTCATTGAGACGGCTGAGATGTTGACAGCATGACAGCAGGGCACAGTAATGAATACCACACACACACACACACACACACACACACACTGCATGTAGTCCTCGTAAATGAAATGTAGTTTCGTCATAGTAGCACCCACACTGTTTATTTTCTGTCTCGGAGGAAACTACAACAATAAACACAAAACAAAATCCAACCAGATGCACGTCAGCTGACTCATTTTCCACCTAAATATATATCAGTTAAGGAAACAATTCGACCGCAATTAAGCGAATCAAAACGTGAATTACCAATTGTACTATTTACGTTAAACACTGTTCACATTCAAAGTCATTGTGTTGATAATGTGGGCTGGATGATTTGGTTAAAAACAAAAGAATAATGAATAAATATTTTTCCAATTTAACTCATTTAATAAATAATCACATAGATGTTTGTGTCCATTGACCTATTATCCTCATTAAACTCTTAATTGATATAAAATGACTAACTCCTTTCCTCCGTGTTTAAAGAGATTAAGTCTTTGGACAGCAGACTTTCTGTTAAAAAATATGATCAGAAACCATCGCACCAATCCATTAAAAAATTGATCTCAAATCATCTCAAGCCGGCAGCATCAAGAATATCACGTTTCAGTCCCGAACAATTGTGAATTCAAGGTGCTTTCTGGACTAAATTACGTGGAATTGAGGCGTCAACCTCCAGCACTCCTGCTGAGTATTTGATGAGAACATTACGCTCACAGACAAAGACCAGTATGACCAGTATGACCAGTAAGGCCTGAAAACAAAAGCACTTCCTGTTCCCGGTTTCTGAGTCACAGTCCAACAATGGGGCGCACTCGTCTCAGAGGAAATGAGTCATTTCATTTTTAGCGTAGGATTTCAGAGCCAGAAATGAATGTATTTGATACAAAGAATGGATGTAAGAAGTGGATTTATTCACCGCGACGTCACCCACTGGTTTGTGGACGTTTTGAAGCCTTGTGTTTGTCATTTTGGCCGTCGCCATCTTGTCTTTTTGCAACCAGAAGAGACACGAGAAAGTGAAACTAAGTGCAACCGAAATACTGAACGAGACATTTCTATGTGACCAAAATGTTACAATTAACTGAAGCATCCCCTGCTTTATGGTCTATTAGAGACCTGTCAATCAGCGCGTAGCCCCGCCCTAAAGCATCCCCTGCTTTATGGTCTATTAGAGACCTGTCAATCAGCGTGTAGTCCCGCCCTAAAGCATCCCCTGCTTTATGGTCTATTAGAGACCTGTCAATCACAGTAGCCCCGCCCTAAAGCATCCCCTGCTTTATGGTCTATTAGAGACCTGTCAATCAGCGCGTAGCCCCGCCCTAAAGCATCCCCTGCTTTATGGTCTGTGTGACTCTAAATGGACCATCATGTACTA
>CM051706.1:2196329-2271329 GCA_028022725.1 Lycodopsis pacificus | reverse complement strand
AAAGAGACAACTCTGAAAGGGGGCAAAACAACCACAAAGAGACACAAAATGACTACAAAGAGACACAATGAGACTAGACAGAGAGAACAAAACAACTACAAAGGGAAGCAAAGCCGCTGTGAGGAGACAAGAAGAGACACAAAATGACCACAAAGAAACATTCAATGTCGACAAAGAGACCAAAACTAGAAACGCAGAGAAACAAAACAACATCACAAAGAGGCGAGACAACATCAAAGCCTGTGTCTCGTCCTGTTGTTTGTAGGAGAGCTGGTGGAGTCTTTCAGACATTCTGTTTCTAAAAGTCAAGATGCTCAGACTGTCGGTGGTTCGTCTCCTGATGTGTTCACTAGAGGGCGCCACACAGCAGAGAGAGAGAGAACCTTCTGATAAAATCAACCTCTTTAACTGGACTGAAGGCACAGTTCAGGAGTTTTCATCTTTATTATCTCTGATCTCCTTTCTCTTCCTATGACTGTTCATTGATCTTTTCC
Organism: Lycodopsis pacificus; assembly: GCA_028022725.1. NCBI lineage: Eukaryota > Metazoa > Chordata > Actinopteri > Perciformes > Zoarcidae > Lycodopsis > Lycodopsis pacificus. The sequence goes on along the minus strand of CM051706.1, from coordinate 2,270,835 downwards.
TTCAACTCTTCCCTCTCACGTCTTCTCTCTTCATCCTCCAGGAAGTGAGAACATCTGCTGCTTCTTTATCCTGATTTTTTCGGAGACAGTTCGGCTTTAAGATGCGAGAAGTCGTGAAGACGCTGAGCAGACTCGCCCCGGTGGCTCAGCAGGTTTTATCGCCCACTTCCCTTCGTCTTCTCTCAAATCTGCTTCTTGACCTTTGTGGTGCGTCTTTCTTTCTTTATTTTCCTCCCACATCCACTGTCACGTCCACTCTTTAATAAAGAGGAAATGCTATGAATGTCATCGCCTTGAAAAATGAAATGATCTCCATGAATTCAATCTTTTCATGGAGACAGATGGAGAAGAAAAGCAACACGATATGATTTGTGGCTCTTAGTTTGTTAATTATATGGTGTCAGCTGAAGACGCAGGGATTTTTATTTTATATTGTGCACTTTAACAAGATATTTCAGCTTAACCAAAATAAAATGAATACACTTCACATTAGGTGTGTCAGAGTCGTGAATGAAAACAAACCACTGTCACTTTCTAGGAGAAGTATAACTGCAGTGTCACAGAATATATATTTAAAAACTAAATTGTAGTGATCCGTTTTCTAAGTCTGATCTAAAATTGTTGGCTTAAGTAGAGGTGAAAATAGTTTTTTTAAGTTCCTTTAAACTAAAAAGTATCTGTGAAACAGGTGAAAGAAAAAGCGTCATGTGTTTGTTGTTGTAATACTCATGTCGGCCACAAGGGGCGGAAGTGCTCCACTTCCACCTGTTCTAAATACGACTGAAAGCCTTCATGTTTTCTGTGTATGGAGAAAATGAAACGTACACCTTTCTTTACCAGTTTTCACAGGTTGTGACTGTTTTTCAAATGTTCTCAATTCATAAACACAAGAGAGAAAACTATCTAGGTCAGACTTAGAAAATGGATCACCATCTTATTATTCTTTTTTTCCTCTCAGGGCTCCCGTAGTTTTCTGTAGAGAGAGAGAGAGAGAGAGAGAGAGAGAGAGAGAGAGAGAGAGAGACAGAGACAGAGACAGAGACAGAGAGAGAGAGAGAGAGAGAGAGAGAGAGAGAGAGAGAGAGAGAGAGAGAGAGAGACAGAGAGAGAGAGACAGAGACAGAGACAGAGAGAGAGAGAGAGAGAGAGAGAGAGAGAGACAGAGAGACAGAGACAGAGAGAGAGAGACAGAGAGACAGAGACAGAGACAGAGAGAGAGAGACAGAGACAGAGACAGAGAGAGAGAGAGAGACAGAGAGAGAGAGAGAGACAGAGAGACAGAGAGACAGAGACAGAGACAGAGACAGAGAGAGAGAGAGAGAGAGAGAGAGAGAGAGAGAGAGAGAGAGAGAGAGAGAGAGAGAGAGAGAGAGAGAGAGAGAGAGAGAGAGAGAGAGAGAGAGAGAGAGAGACAGAGAGAGAGAGACAGAGACAGAGACAGAGAGAGAGAGAGAGAGAGAGAGAGAGAGAGACAGAGAGACAGAGACAGAGAGAGAGAGACAGAGAGACAGAGACAGAGACAGAGAGAGAGAGACAGAGACAGAGACAGAGAGAGAGAGAGAGACAGAGAGAGAGAGAGAGACAGAGAGACAGAGAGACAGAGACAGAGACAGAGACAGAGAGAGAGAGAGAGAGAGAGAGAGAGAGAGAGAGAGAGAGACAGAGAGAGAGAGAGAGAGAGAGAGAGAGAGATGATGGAAGAGCTCTCACTTCATTAGAAGTCATAAAAAAAAGTATTAAAAAACATTACAAACCCACAAACCAACGGGTTCCGAGAGGCAGAAAAGACAAACATCACACAGGAGGAGAGGTGGTGACTTGAGTCACCAGCCAGCTGTTGTGACCAGGTTCCCTTTGTTTCCCTATTTCCTGATAGAGAACGGTTAGAGTGGATCCTGAATCGATGCGTTCCTCCAGGTTCGCACAGCGTTGCATCATAACCACACGTCTCTTATCTTCTTTTTGTCTCGTTCAAACGTCCAAAACTAATCGTCGGTCACATTTTGTTTTTTTCCCCGACACGTTCTGGACTGAGTCGACCTCTGACCTCGCTGAACGGCAGAGCCCCGGCTCACCGTGTCCTAAATGTCACAACCCTTTGACACATCCAGGCCGTATATAGAGAGCTCAGGCTCGCTGCACGAGAAGTGAGAAGGTCGGGCCTCATATTTATAGGCCGACCTTTACTTCAACCTGCGCTGGCTGACTTAAAGAACTGTATGTCCGTCGGGCCCCCGATCATTGTGAGTATTCGGATCCCACACATGATTCGTGTTACGTAACTCTGGGATTATTCTATATTCTTCTATTTATAGACTTAATCCCTCATCCACCGTCCTGCTGACACAAATATTCACTCGAGCAGTGTTTCCAAAACCATCGAGTCCCAATTCACATAAGGCCTCGTCAATTATGGTGCCTAATAAACTGTGCAGCACATCATCAATAGCCTGGACAGATGTTGCTCCGTTGTGTTTGAACAGCGTGTCGACACGATATAATGGATGTGAGTTGCTCTGTGTGGAGATCATGGCCTGCCGACTGATCAGCCAAGAATAGACTTGGACACAAGGAGCTTTCAGACAGACACGGCTCTCACCCAACGGACGCATGACCACATTTGTCTCTGTCATTATTTGTTTTTGCTGAGATAAAAAATGGATATGCCGATTGTTTATGAATTAGTTTTGAAGACGGATGTTGTGTCAAGTGTTTGCAGGCGGACACGTAGGGTTCTGAAAAGTCTGACACCTGCATTCTCTCTAATGTACACTGAAAAGCCTCTGATTTCAAACTCTGTGTTTAGTAATTAATGTAAGTCAAGAGCTTTTATTTCTTCATCAGTGGCACTAAAGCAAACCGGGTGCTTGATGCTAAAATGGTGAGTTTGTGAGAACAATGCAGCTACAAAGATGGACGTCTGCAGTTGAACATAAAAATGTGATTAAGAAATGATGAAATAAAGTAATAAGTACATAAAGCAGTGACACTGTCAGTAAAGACAGAAACATAGTGCAGAGCCTGTTATGTGATTGGCTGTTTACTCTTTTATTGTTGTAATCATTTGTCATATATCATATTATTGTGGTTATAATAAATAGATATGGATGCAAACTGTATTTATTACACTGATGTTATTTAAACAACACATAAACAAGGGCAGTTTGAATTAAGCCTTTAGTTTGTAAGAGGAATGTGTTAAATATCGCTTTTATTTTCATAGAAATCACTTTTTTTTTATTTTTGTTTATCTAAAAATCACTTCCGGGTTAGCTTGTGCCCTTTGTCATGTCTGGAACTACTTTTCTTGGCGGATGTTTGAGTATTTTATAGTAAATAAAAAAGGTCATAATGTGTCACGTGCTGTCGAAATAAAAGAAATGATTTGTTCAAAATGAATTCAGGAGCCTCTCCTGTGAACCTCGTGACTCGTTGATTGACAGGCAGCTGCACGCGACCTTGACATTCTGACGAGAGAGGGGGTGGGTGGGGGTGGGAGGGGGCGTGCCCGGCGGTCGCGCGCTGGGAATAAATAGCGGCGACTCCTCGAGATCGTCCCCCGCTTTCACTTCTCCCCCCGCGAGGACAGACTTCACAAACGGTACTTTATTCCCCAAACTCATTTTTAGTCGATTAACGTTTGAGTTTTGAGTTTTGTTCTGTTTTTTTATGCAACGAACTGTCAAACTATTTGCTTTTCGTGGATCTCATCTCGGAATTCCTTTGGTCTTCTCATTGAACTGCATGCTGCTTTTACAACATTTAGATTTTTTGCATTTTTATTCAAGGTTTTGGTCTTGTAATTATGGGTGTTCGTATTTATTGTTGCATCTTCATACTTTTGCATGATGCAAAGATGATGATTAAACATGCATTGTGTCTTGTATATCTTTCCCTTCCAGTGAGGACTAGAACATATCAGACAAAATGGTGAAGATTGGAATCAACGGGTGAGTTGACTTTTATTCAGGTTGAAGTCAGAGAAAGCGCTCATCTTACAGCTTTAAAGAGATGTTCAACAATCTGTTTATTCTTAAAACTAAACTCCAATCTCTTTTAGCTGCTGCTTCCTGACAAAGAACTAAATCCTTTCTCCATATCCTGGATGAAATGTCGCTGTTTGTTATAAGAGTTATTAAAATGAGTTTTGGACACAAGCAACTTGAATATGTCTCCATCGGTTCTGGAAAAATGTGAATTTTAAGCATGTCCTCACATTTTGTGACCTAATTTATTATTACAATTATTAATCGTAAAAATAATCAGCACATTAATGAATTAATTTTAGATAATCGTTAGTTTCAGCTCTACTTGACAGTACAGTATTAAAACCTTAAGTGAAAGTCACATTAAATTAACAATTACATAAATGTAAAGTGTCCTTAAACAAGACACTGAACCTAAAATGCATCCAAGGAACACATTTTAAATCACAAATGAATTGAACACAACATAAAGTAGAAAAAGATGCATGAACTTTAATTATCTCACAATCTCCACAATATTCTGTTTCCTGTTTATTTGGGGCTCTGTCTTTGTCTGTTGGTGGGACAGGACTCGGGACCCGTCTATTCTCTGGTTTATTTATAGTCTCCTCTCCGTCCTATCGCTCCTCAGCTGTCACATTCCTTTTATTCTCCCCTGGTCTATTTTTAACCCTCTAACCTTTTCCGCCGACTTCCAGAGATGGGACTGAGACCCCCAGTGTTATAATGTGTCCTCCTCTGTGAAGCAGCAGCTGCTGTCGAGCCTGCTGGGAGATTTAGCTCCTCTTACTTTTGGCCCTCGTATCAAAACCAACTGAGCCTCAGAGACAGACGACGGGCTCCGATCCGTTTTGGCCTTCTGGCTGTTTTGGTGGCTTCCCAAAACCAACCGAGTGAGCCTCTTACGCCCGTTCCTCCTGTGAAGGAAGGCAGAAATGTAGACGATGAGGTTTTATGGTTGAATCATCTTTGGATCTCTGCTCTTGAGCAAGGCAGGGCAGCCCCTGGCTCTGCAGTGTGGAGTCGGTGTGGTTCAAATACTCAGTAAAGGGTTCTCTATGTTCTCGACCTGCAGTCGTATTGTTGACACTAATGTGGCCGATTTTAGTTTTGTTCCCCACGGTTTCAGATGGTCTGACCTAGAACCCAACATAAAGAGTTGCACCCTGAACCATCTGTGAAAAACGCCACCCAGAACTCTGAGGTTCTATTGAGAACTAATTTCTTGTGTAATTGTTCCACCCAGAACCCTCTATGAGAGGTTCTATAGGGAGAACTCCTCTCTGGTGTAATGGTTCCACCCAGAACCGAGAGGTTATATCGAGAACTCATCTCTGGTGTCATGGTTCTATCCAGAACCTTTCCACCTTCCATGGTTGCTAACAAGAACCGAACCAGGGGGTTCTACCGATAACCCCTTTAGTTTCCAAGGGTTTCATCTAGAACTCAGCCAGGGCATTCTACAAAAACCCTCTTATAATCCACAGGTTATATCTAGAACCCACACAGGGATACCGAAAACCTTTCATAATCCAAGTAATGCATCTAGATACTACCCAGAAGGTTCTACTGAGAACTTTTTTTATATTCCAAGGGTTTCAGCCCTCCTCAAGGCTACTGAAAACCCCTTTTGAATTTGAAGGCTTTCCTCTAGAACCCTAAAGGGTATGTGGTGTAGCACAACCCACAACAATCGTTGTTTTACTTTTCCCTTCAACAATCCTTGAAGACTTCTTTCTTAAAGTTATTTTTGGGATGAAAAGGGTTCTTAATGGAACCCTTAGTCTAACAAGTAACTCTTGAAAAGGAAAAGGGTTCTTCAGAATGGTTCTTGGTAGAACCTCAGCCTTCTCAGGGAAAAACCCGTCTACAACCCTTATTTTCTGAAAGTTATATCAGAAACAGGAAAGCATTTGTATCCGTATTCGATATAAAGAACATGGAATTGTAGCAAAGACCTTCCACCTCCAGCGAGCGGATTTAATTTCCTGGTGAACCCTGACCTTTTATTCAGATGGGGGGGGGGGGGGGGGGTTGAAACGGGCCCTTGACCAGTACGTAATGTGACTCCTGGAGACATGAGACGTTGCATAACAGCGCCCTTTAAACCCTCTCACGCCCTTCGATGATCTCTCGTTATCTCAGAGTTGTCTCCTCCTCTCCAGCGACGTGGTTGATGTGTAAAATGAAAGTCTGCTGTTGGACCCGCCGCCGCCGCGGCTGCCATATTAGGTGCAGAACCGTCTCTCGGCAGCCAGCCATTGTTATCTTCGGTGAAGGGCGGCGGGCCTTCTATGGCCCTGCTGTCCTCCACTGGGACTCAGTTTGGCTCTCGGAGCCCCCTGCTGGTCAGAGAGGGGAAGTGTGGCGGGAAGCAGTCACACTGAACTAAAAGAGACGAGTCTGGATTTTACAGATGAAACGTCTCCTCTAGAGCTCCTTCATATAAATAATAATCCATGTTTCATGCGCGGTTGTGTCTTTGTTTGAGTTCTCTGAACTGTGAAATGAATGGCGTCTTCCCACACTGAGTGTCTCTTGTCCTCCTGCGTCTCAGGTTCGGACGTATCGGCCGTCTGGTGACCCGCGCCGCCGTCTCAGGAGGCAAGGTGGAGGTGGTGGCCATCAACGACCCCTTCATCGACCTGGACTACATGGTGAGAGGACGTCCCGTTCTCCCCGTTTCTTCTGAGAGAAACTGTTTTTAGTCGTTTATTTTTGGTGAAATATGGGAACGTATGATCCCGTAAGCCAAACGTCTTAGATTGTGGGTCATAAACAGAAGAACATCAGGAGTCCCAGGCCCAAACAATAGTGAATGTGTAATTTTCTACCAGTTGTACTGCAAGAAAAACTGTTTCTACACCAGAAAACCACAGGTATGTCTTTGTACATCTGTATTAAAAAACGGGTTGTAGTTCGACCACGCTGCTGTAAAGTAATGGCTAAGTGTAAAAAACAGGCAGGTTTAGAAAGACGAATCAGCAAAATGATCTTTGGCTTCTGAGGAGGCACAAAATGAGGAGTTTCAAATCATTACGTGAAGGAAGAGAGCAAATGTAAACCTTTGGAGACGCTACATGTTGGAGCTACTTTGACTAAAGACGCTGCTCTTAGCGCATCAGATCCTTTCTTGTAAGATGCGGTTGTTAAATACTCGCGTCTTCTACTTTCCCGTCTTCCCGTCCTGCAGGTTTACATGTTCAAGTACGACTCCACTCACGGCGTGTGGAAGCACGGAGAGGTGAAGGCCGAGGGCGGCAAGCTGGTCATCGGCAGCATGCACATCATGGTCTTCCACGAGTACGCGCGCTTTGGTTTTTTTAAGATTCACATTCTGTTTACATCTTTCTTCTACCTTGCGAGTCTGATCGCAGCAGAGTTTAACGTCTCTGATGTGATGAAACAGGAGGGACCCCGCCAACATCAAGTGGAGCGACGCTGCTGCCGAATACGTCGTGGAGTCCACCGGTGTTTTCACCACCATCGAGAAAGCCTCTGTGAGTTCTGAGGGGAAGAAACGGGCAGTTTCAGCTAAAAAAACATAGATTATAGGTTTTAATCTGTTGAAACTTAAGAGGATTCACTTCATTTTCACATGTTTGTTAGTTAAAGTGACACAAACATGCTTATTTATTGTTCTATATTTAGAATAAATATCATAATATTCTTAAAATCGACTGTCGTGTAATGCATTATTTGATTCCAGAGCATGAAGGGAGCTACAAATGAGAGCATATAGGGTTTGATGATGCATTTTAGAGCTACGTAATATCTGTTTTTCATTTCAAATGTAATGAACGTTACTGCGTTTCCCGTCCAGGCTCACCTGAAGGGCGGCGCCAAGAGGGTGCTGATCTCCGCCCCCAGCGCTGACGCCCCGATGTTCGTCATGGGCGTCAACCACGAGAAGTACGACAACTCCCTGAAGGTGGTGAGGTGAGTCGCTGCTGATTCTGGGTCTGAAGGAGTCGCGGTTATAGATTTGTGACGTGTTCGTCAAAGCTGGAACAGACAGATGAGAACATCTGGATGCCTTTTAGATGCTCTGCAAAACAAATGTCAAACCGAGTTCGTCTCTTCAAACACCTTTTGATGAAAGTAGCACCGTAACCCTGTGGTTTGTAACCCGTGGTCTCCGTCTTCACAGCAATGCTTCCTGCACAACCAACTGCCTGGCTCCCATCGCCAAGGTCATCAACGACAACTTCGGCATCGTAGAGGGTCTCATGGTAAAGAGCTCGGCCGCTTCGTTCATTCAAACCGCTGCTATTGAAGAGCGTTGAAGTCCGAAAGTTTACTTTTTATTAAAACACTCACAGTTTGAACTGAGCAGCTGTGTTTGTCTGCTCAAGATGTTTTATTAACAAGAGTACTTACTCTGACCAGCAGCCAAAAGTAAGAAAAACAAACTCTTTTCTGCATTTATTAAGCTGAAACAAATCACTTCACTGTAGTTTGTTGACTCGTATTCTTCAGCTGAGTTATGTTTATTTATACTTGGTGTTGAAGAAGTAAAACGATCAGACCAGCTCACTCGTTCACTCGTTCACTAACTTGATGGTTTGTTAGACTAGTTTCCTGATTATTTCTTGCATTTAGAGCAGCTGTGTGAAATAAAATGCACTTCTCTGTATTTTATTTATTTAATTTTGAACACTAAAACAAACATACACAACCCATATTTAAACACAAGGCAAAAAATTTTATATATATTTTTTTAAAGAAAAACTAGACTAGATAGAGATATCTACAATATTTCATGAGAAATGTAGAAAACCATATTTTACAATACTGTCGTCTATTGATCGAACGGTTCGTTAACAAAAGTGCCAGCAGGGCGTTATCTCTCACACACACACACACACACACACACACACACACACACACACAAAAAATATACAATACAATCTTAACGATCTGATTCAACACATAAAAGATGAATCGTTCCGCTCCCTCTCCTCCAGAGCACCGTCCACGCCATCACCGCCACGCAGAAGACCGTTGACGGTCCCTCCGGTAAGCTGTGGAGGGACGGACGCGGAGCCTCACAGAACATCATCCCCGCCTCCACCGGAGCCGCCAAGGCTGTCGGCAAAGTCATCCCCGAGCTGAACGGGTACGACTAATCAAGATGCTCGGTCCTTACCAACAGTCAATGATCCGAACGCACCACAGAAGGACAAATGCAACTTGAACAAAGTTCAGTTGAGTCGAGGTCCCGTCCCCCAAGTACTGGACCATTAATACATTTGCGTACAGACAGGCATCCATGTACAAATACACTTATAGAAGTACATTAGGGCGGCTTCCTCTGAGTCGAGTAGTGGAATCATTTATCTTTTTGTCTAAGTTTTCATTATAGTTTTTTTTTTTTTTTTTTTTTTTCCATGCTAAATTACTTTTTTTTTTTTTTTAAAGAAACTCACTCTAGTATACAAAAGACTTAAACTGGTGCTTTTGTGTGACTCTTTTGGAAAGTTTTACAGTCGTATCGTACCATTTCTTTCGGACAGCCCTAAAGTATAGTTAATATCCCCCTTTGATGAAAAGGCAGAATTTACTTGAATTATTTTTATTCATGCGGGGCGGAGAACGTCGAGGAGAGATCATCACAGGGAATAAAACGCACCTGAAATCATCCGTTTCTAATGTGTTGATGTTCCTCCTTCTCGCAGTAAACTGACCGGCATGGCTTTCCGCGTCCCCACCCCCAACGTCTCTGTGGTTGACCTGACCGTCCGTCTGGAGAAGCCCGTGAGTGTCTCTCAACCTTTCAAAACCGAACCCTCAGTTTACCGCCTGTGACGTGAATCCTCGTTTCATTCAAACGTCTCGTCCTTTCAGGCCAAGTACGACGACATCAAGAAGGTGATCAAGGCCGCTGCTGAGGGACCCATGAAGGGATTTCTGGGATACACAGAGGACCAGGTACAGGAAGAAAAAAACATATGGCAACAAGACTGTCGTGTATAATTTTAGACCTTTATGAACAGAACATTTTCTATGAGTGTGCGTAGAGCCCCGTACGAGCCACTAGATGGCAGCACAGCTATTATAACTTGTAAAGTATCTTTAAACTGAAAAAACTACCTGCATTTCTAACCCATGAAGCCAAACGTGCAGGTGTTTGTACTTTGTCCGTTTGTCTGCTGCTCCTCTGCATGTATGAACCTGTTTGTTTGGTCCTCTTTCTGCTCAGGTTGTGTCCACAGACTTCAACGGCGACACTCACTCCTCCATCTTTGACGCCGGCGCCGGCATTGCCCTCAACGAGCACTTCGTCAAGCTGGTGTCATGGTGAGCTAACGGCGTGCAGCGTAGCGGGATCACTGATCGGCTGATTGAGACCAAACGTGGATCAAAGTTCATATAAATTGTAATTGAGGAGGAAGCGCTTCCAGATTTGTTAGCTGTGCCTCAAAGATACGAATTTAAAAAGTACATTTTCATCATAACAAACGCAATGAAAGGAAGGTTTGTATTCATGGCTGTGAAACTACGTCACTTTTCTAACTATTTTTACAAAAATTAAATAAATTATACGTCGTATGACTGAAGTGGATGGATGACGGAATTGAATTTTGAATGACCAAATTATTCAACTAATGTTCCACATGTTTACAGTTGTTCCCCCACTAAAGAGCACTTTAAACACCAGACAGGAAAGTATTCAAGAAATCACACTGAACAGAGTTTACAGGGAACAATGTCTTCATTATAACAAACATTTATTAAAGACGCAGCTACGTTTTGCTCACGAAGTGTCACTGCTTCTTTATTAGTCTGTGCTGACAATATGTCCACCATTTATTTTCCCCCTTAAATCTCCCTTTCCTGCACACTTAAGAGCATTTTTTTTTCTATTGGTGAACAAATCCTTAAAACATGCACTTTTCTGCACTGAGTTCTGTAAAATGTAAATGTTTATTTGCTTTACAAGTTATTCCCATTCATAAATACCACTCGTATCCCACTCTGCTTGCCTGCAGGTACGACAATGAGTACGGCTACAGCACCCGCGTGTGCGACCTGATCCTGCACATGTTCTCCAAGGAGTGAAGTCCTCTTTCGTTCTCCTTCCCATGATTCCCCTCTTCCTTCACCTGTAACGTGGATGCCGCGCCATCCGCTACCCGGGAGCGAAACATCCTCTACGACTAACTGACTACAAATACTGATTATAATACCTTTTTTATATGATATGCGTGGCGTGTGCTCTGTCCGCACTAAGCAGTGTTTGTAGAGGTGATTTTTTTTTTTTTTTTTTTCCATCACTGAACTGAATTGTACTGAACGGTCTGGTTGCACTAAACATGATAATAAAGTCCTCCAGTTTGTGGAAAGACTGTGATGTAGTTTGTACTCACTGTGATTAGTGGAGATATTCTACCTAATAGGTCTGTTTTTATATTCACATGACGTTTTGTGCAGAATAGGGAATACATTTCTGGGAAAATCGCCAAAAATGTAATTGAGTAGTTAATTTGTCCGACATTATTAGACTGAACCCCAGAGAGGAGAGTTGGGGGAGGACGACGACAGTAGTTTTCTGGGGAGACATGTCACGCCTGATAGTGTTGCATAAACAATTTGTCTCTCTTAATTACCTCTAATCAACGACGACAGTGTCACCCCTCCTCTGACTGTTAGAGGAACGCCCCACTTTGTGGTTTACGCGTCACTTTCAATTCACTAATTTGTTGTCGGGGAGAAAATGTCACCCGAACATTCAGCCAGCTGACGTACTGAAACGTCACAATGTTTTTCTATTTGCATCATCCGTGATCTACACAAATCAGTCTCTCATGAAACAAGGTTCAAAGCTTTGTCATTATTTAATACAGGATTGCACAATGAAATTGAGTTGTAGCCCCCATGCAATAAACACAAGAAAAAAACTGATATTTAAATGTCTAAGATAGAATATAAATAAAATAGAACGGTTTATAAAGGCAGATTTAAAGGAAGAAATACAAAGGAAATATTGTTATATTTACCAGGAATATAAACGGTATGTAGGGGAATATAAAATGTAGCTTCTTGGAGAAAAGCCCAAAAGATAATATCAGCCGACTGCGACACTGTACAGCCGGAGAAGAGGGCGGGGCTAAGTGGAGCACTTCCTGGGTAAAAAACGAGGGAGACACGAACCCCGCCCCCCTCCTCGTAGACGTCTGACCGTTGGCCGTTAACCGTGATTAACTAGGAACAACTCACGATAGTTACGGTTCCAGCACAAATGTGGAGACGTGTGTATGTGTTAAAGGGTTTATTAGTAATAAATAAAGTTGTACCACTGCATCCTGCTAAATGTTATTCGCTAAATTACGCTAACGTTACCTGGGAAGGAGGAGCTAATTAGCATTAGTTAGCTAAATTAGCGTTAGCTGTTAGCTAGCTAGACCACAGGAAAGCTAACGTTAATTCAAACGGCAATGACACCGTTTAGGGGTTAAAGGAGGAAATTTGCCTTTTATTTCTTGTTTTGAAATGTGAACGAAAAGGCATTTCAAAAAACCCTCAGATTGAGTAACGTTAGTCTCCATAGAATTGATCCAGGACGTTTAGCCCAGGCGGAGTGCACGGTGCTCCTCTGTAACAGTCAGTACGGTAGCCCAGGCGGACTGCACGGTGCTCCTCTGTAACAGTCAGTACGGTAGCCCAGTGCACGGTGCTCCTCTGTAACAGTCAGTACGGTAGCCCAGGCGGACTGCACGGTGCTCCTCTCTTACAGTCAGTACGGTATGTGAAAGCCGCAGTCAGTTCACTGGTGTTTACCCGTGAGCTCTGCTGCACCTCTCGGCTTATGACTCATTTTACCTCATCATCTAGTGCCAAAGTTAGTGTTTCCTCTTCAGACTGCCAGGTACGGTGCTTATATTTTTGTATTACAGCTGTAAAATATATCCTAAGCGCTTTATTCTAACGCTTAGAATAGACATGTTTATGATAGTGCGCGTCGCCTCTGTGATCTCTCGACTGATCCCTGCGTGAAAGTCAACTCAGTCATCTCGTTTTGCTGCAGCGACCAGCGGTGTGTTTGCGAGTCTTACTGTATATTTCCCATAGCGTATAGCCGTTAGTTTACTGTCATCTTGTATTGGGAGGTTGTTATTTTGCTGCGATTTTGGGCCCGTGAAGCATCACCAGACCTCAGCCCGCAGCTCTTTTTTGCATAAAGGTGTTAATAGCGAGGATCTAGGAGAGGGAGTCAAAAACAAGCGGGCCTGGATCCGTTTCCTTCCTATAATCAGGTTGTAAACGGAATACTTTTTCCGAGTTGAATAGCCTGTATAGAAGTCTGGGTTAATGCCGGATTTCGAGCACTTCAGATTTTCCTATTCGAGCATGCAGCATCAGCACCACCATCAGACGACGAACGACTCCGCAATCCTGGAGCCTGGCTACTTCCTGGGGGACCACGGTGGGTTCGGTCCGGATGGGTGGTCCGGTCTGGACCTGGGCGCCCTCCCGCCCTCGGGCCTCGCCTACCTGCAACTGAGCAACAACCACAACCCTTTATTGCACCGCGGGGTGCCCCCCTCCCCTGCGGCCACGGCGCTGCGCAACGACCTGGGCTCCAACATCAGCGTCCTGAAGACGCTCAACCTGCGCTTCCGCTGCTTTTTGGCCAAAGTGCACGAGCTGGAGCGCAGGAACAAAGTGTTGGAGAAGCAGCTGCAGCAGGCGCTCGAGGAGAACGGCGGCGGGGACGGACAGCACCAGAGGCCGCTGACGAAAGATATGGGGGTCCAGACTGGATTCATTGGGCCTATTCCTGCCAGACCGGGTCTCATTCCGCTCCACAACGTCAACAACTCGGCCTACCTGCCCGGCGGCCTCCTCTCGCCGACCCTGAACCCTCCTCCTCTTTATGACAACAAATACCTGAGAGGCAACCTCAACCCGGTCTCCACGGATTCAAACTCCAACCTCACCACGTCCGGTTTCTCCCTCAGCCCGGCTCTGAGTCCCACCGACCCGTTCAAGACCATCACCAACGCCGGGACGAACACCAACAAAACCCCGCCGCGTTTCCTCCCCGGGACCATCTGGTCCTTCAACCACACCCGCCGGTTTGGCACCGGGAGGGAGTCGTGCGCCTCGGGCCCGGGAGTCTCCTGGACGCAGCCGGACGGTGTCGGGGTCCAGGTCGACACCATCACACCTGAGATCCGGGCTCTGTACAACGTGCTGGCCAAGGTGAAGAGAGAACGCGACGAGTACAAGATCAGGTGAGAGTGTTTACCTGCACGCGTCTTACAACTGTTCACGTGGATCATCAACTCCAATGCAAACATGTTGACATTCAAGTGGCTGAATTCTGATTCATTCTTTTCAAAGTGAGAAACTTTTTAACTTTTTAAGGCAGTAATGACGACCCATGACTGAAATATCACAAGAATAAGAATATTTTACGAATATTGGTATCACAATATGGCAAAATCACAGTAAAAACAATTAGATTAAATAAATACTAAATCTGTGTGTGTGTGTATATATATGATACAAAGTAAACAAATCATTTTCCTTCAAATCATTAATTAAAAAAATACATTTTCTAAAACAATAACTCCTAAAAAAACACTTTTTACCATAAAACCTCAGCTGCCAGTTTATTAGGAAGTGCTTGGTAATTGGGTCACCAGCTCTCAACAATACACCTTTTATATAATCATGTACCAGCAGTACTTTAGTGTATTTAACCTCATCACCAAGCTCGAGCTCCTGCTCCACAATACATTTCTGAAAAGCTGAAACATGATAACTGAGTATGGACTTGAGTGATGTTTTTTTTAATTTAACCCCGAAACCGTTTCTGCTGAGGTAGCGATCGCTTTGATCATCTGCTGGCTTTGGGTCAGTGAGTGCAGTGCTGCAAATCATCGCTGATTCTTTATTAGACAACATTTATTTGGCAGATGATTTTATCCAAAGTGACTCACGGTGCATTCAAACTCTATGACCAAAAGCTCAAAGTCATAAAAACGCTGGAATCGATGACAACACATTTGCACCTGTAGTTGCAGTTGTTGTTTAATTCTTTGTTCTTTTTGTGACCTTTGCAGGAGCTTACATGATGAGAACGGCATCAAATAAAAGCCTGAGGACAATAGCTTGTGCAGAGCAGGACGTTATGAATGAGCGTTGTTCATTGAGCTTCCTGTAGCTTGTAAACAGAGGAGCGCGTCTGACGGGTGAACCTCTTCTCTCTTTCTCTGCTCAGCATGCAGCTCCTGTTTTTTGGAGCACTGGCCTGTTTTACGCCGCCTTTGCTGCTTCATGCTGAACAGCAGCGACCGCACTACTTTGTGCTGCGGCAGGACGTCAAAGCTCCACTCGCATCGATTTCACAACGTTATCGTTTAAATTTCAGTGCTGCACTCGTTTGAAAGTGAGCTTGAGATTAAGCAGCGTTTTGCTTTTTTAATGCGATTTATTTATATTCACAATCGTGAAATGTACATCAGCTTAGTAACGGACAGTCTGATGATGATGTTCTCGAGGTGTTTGGTGTATAAATGTTGATGCACGTCGGTGTTTCCTGAAGCCCAAGATGACGTCCTCAAATGTCTTGTTCTGTCCACGACTCAAAGATATTCAGTTTAAGTAAAGTAAGTAAAAGTCTGCATTCATCTGTAAACGATGTGAACTGAGAAGCACTTTTAGGTTCGTCAAAACAAAAGACCTAACCGTGTCATACATATAATCAGTCATCCTTTAATAACATGTCAGAGGTGCAAGCTTGTGGACATGAAGAGGTCGACTACAGTGAAGTTAAAGTTGATATAAACCAGGGGTGTCAAACATACGGCCCGCGGGCCGGATCCGGCCCGCCACGTCATTTTATGTGGCCCGCGAATCCCCCAGCAAAAAAAAAATATTTTTTTTTTTTTTTTTTACAAAATTAAAAGTTAGATGTGAAAATAAAAATATCCCCATGGTTGAAATTATGAGATGAGCCATTTGCGCCGCCGGTCTCGCCGGGGGCTATTTTGTGTTCATTCGCACTGGACGCGCCGGAGAGGGGGCGGGGCTTATCGCCCTGAAAGCCGTTCAACTGTCCGCCATTAACCATGGAAACAATAACCTCTATTTCTGATAAGTAGGTGTTGAGGAAGTCACAGATATCCCGGGAAACTAAACTAAATATGTTCGGAGTAGTTACATTTACAACCGGCCCTTTGAGGGCGACCGTGATGCTGATGTGGCCCCAGAGTGAAGATGAGTTTGACGCCCCTGATTTAAACACTACAAACCTTTGTAGAACATTCGGTCAGGTTGTGAAAGTGAAGCGCTCTCAGTGTGGTACATCTATGATCTTACATGTTGTCTTAATTCTCTTTTATTTGTGCTTCTGGCTTTTTTTTGCCATAGTCGTGGCAGCTAAGGCTCATGGGTATTGTAGTATTGTAGTGTTTGAAGACATCTACTGCACTACGCTGATGGAAAAAAACAAAAGATGATTTCTGTGATTCTCTTCAGACCTCGCTGTCCTTGATTGCAGCTTGTTTACTTCTCAGAAGCTCATCCAGCTCCACAGAGACGAGCTTTGCTTCCTCTGACGGGGAAAGATGCACATCAGCTGCTGTTTTATCCTCTCACGTGATCTCCCTCTCTCTGCTGTCTCACATCGTCCTCTCTCTGCTGTCTCACATCGTCCTCTCTCTGCTGTCTTGGTCCTCTTCCTCCTCCTCTTCCTCTTCCTCCTCCTCTTCCTCCTCCCCCCCCCCAGCTGGTACCTGCAATGCAGCACTGGCCGGTGATCGCCAGCAGTGATGTCACCCGGTCTCCTCTCTGTCCCTGCCTCCCTCTCATTGTCTCCCTCTCTCTCCCTCTCTCTCCCTCTTTATGCTGTCTTGCTCTGTGTTTTTATTTTGTTTTAGTGAAACGTTTGCTGACTCATCATCATCCATCTCTGTCCTTCTGTGCTGCACACACACGTTGCTGCAGTGAGTGAGTCATAGAGAGTGTGTGTGTGTGTGTGTGTGTGTGTGTGTGTGTGTGTGTGTGTGTGTGTGTGTGTGTGTGTGTGTGTGTGTGTGTGTGTGTGTTAAACAGCATCATCTTGTACATAGAAACAACGAGGTCACGCAGGTTGCGATCTGAGCCGGCCACCACCCAGTTACTCTTTCATATTCGAGGGAACACGTTCATCTTGTTTGTTAAATCTTTACTCAACAGGGAGTAGAGAGCCAAGGCCAGGCTAGCTGTTTCCCTCTGCTCCCAGTCTTGATGCTAAGCTAAGCTAAGCGCCTCCGTACTTTGAGTGCGGTATAGATTCTTCTCATCAGCTGTGACAAAGCAAGTGTGTAAACGGTTGTATCCCACAATGTTTACATACAGGAGGTTGTCTCTCAGAGGACATTTTGAATTGACGTCCTAGTTTGCGGCTCGTGAGAGCAGCGGCCTGGTCTCCCTGTGGTGAAAGAGAAGCAGCTTCTGCGTAGCCGCTCTCAAACACAATGGCAGCCGGCAGCCTCACTGCAGAGCCACGCGTTGAGACTGACAAACAGACGAGAGCAACATGGACGCCGGCTCTGCCGCCTCTCGTCTGTGTCTCCGTGTTCTTCTTCCTCCTCACACAGGACACACATCTGATGTCTCAGTTCAAAGAGTGCGAATAGTTCGGATCAAGTCGGAGAAGCAGCGGAACACAAAAAAAGTCTGAATATTATGTGGTCGTTTGACTCTGTTCTTCTACAAAGTGCTGATTCATCTGTTTAATCCTCGACATATCATAACATCGCTGCTTTCTGTGTGTGTTCCGTAGGTGGGAGGACGAGTACACAGCCAGGGTGGACCTGCAGGAGAAGGTGGCTGAACTGGAGGAGGTAACGTGACCTTTAAAACACTGAATCATCAAACTACTCTAAAATCTACAAAATGTAGCTGCTCTTCTTCTTCTTCTTCTTCTTCTTGTTCTTGTTCTTGTTCTTCTTCTTCTTCTTGTTCTTGTTCTTGTTCTTGTTCTTGTTCTTGTTCTTGTTCTTCTTCTTCTTCTTCTTCTTCTTCTTCTTCTTCTTCTTCTTCTGAATGCATCTCTGACCTCTTGTTTACATAACAACTGATCCAAAGGATGAAAGCCACACGTTCTTTCTCCTCCTTTTATTTAGAAACACATTAAATACATGGTACAGGAGCATCTTCGGTTGTTATCCAATCTATATATTTCGGATGTAACTTCACACTGTGTGTGTGTGTGTGTGTGTGTGTGTGTGTGTGTGTGTGTGTGTGTAGGAGCTGCAGGAGAGCGAGGTGTGTCAGGATGAGCTGGCTCTGAGGGTGAAGCAGCTGAAGGCCGAACTCGTCCTCTTTAAAGGACTCGTCAGCAACGTGAGTCTCTGCTCTCTCTTTCACTTCTGATGTTTAAAACTCACCAAAGCCTGTTTCCACAAGCTGTCATCGGAGATGATCCAGGATGTGCTTGCTGTGTCCTGTAGAAGAAAGGTGCGAGTGTTCAGGATAAGAATCTGTTTCTATCTGCACCAGAACCTGTCGGACCTGGACAGTAAGATCCAGGAGAAGGCCATGAAGGTGGACATGGACATCTGCCGCCGCATCGACATCACCGCCCGTCTCTGTGACGTCGCCCAGCAGAGGAACTGCGAGGACATGATCCACATGTTCCAGGTGTGTTTGTGGCGATTAAAAAAAAAAAAAATAAAATAAAATGTCCCTCGACATTTTAAAATCTCCCTTTTTTTGTTTTAAAGTAAACGCGTCTCCTTCCAGCAGGTGGCCACGCCCCCTTCCACTCTGAGCAGCCGGGCCAGAAAACAGATCGGGCAGTCGGCGAAGGGCGGCGACGGAGACGAGCTGAGCGTGTCCGAGAGCGAGGGGGGCGGGGCTAAGGACGAGGAGTCCTGCAGCACGTCGGCCAATCAGATCAACGAGCAGATGCAGAGGATGCTGAATCAGCTGTGGGTGTTTTTGGGGCAATAATGTTTCAACACACACTGATGTTCAACCATGAAGTTGATATGTCTAACGTGTGTGTGTGTGTGTGTGTGTGTGTGTGTGTGTGTGTGTGTGTGTGTGTGTGTGTGTGTGTGTGTTCAGGAGGGAGTGTGAGTTTGACGATGACTGTGACAGTCTCGCCTGGGAGGAAACGGAGGAAACTCTTCTGCTCTGGGAAGATTTTCCTGGATATCCTCTGGGAGTGGAGACACAGGGAGAGGTGTGTAAACACACACTCTCTCTCTCACACACACACACACACACACACACACACATTATCCTCACTTTCTACACACTTAATGTTTGTTTCATTGCTATTAATCCACTGCTTTCTTCCATTATCCTTGAGATATCTCGACATAAATGACTTTGACTAAGATGCTGCTGGTTTGATTTTTGTCTTTTCAAGCATTTTATTTAATTACTGTTTATTATATTATGACTTTAGCATTTTTATTTATATTACATGTTACTCTGTCGCTGTGTTTTATAACTCAATCTGATTAAACACTTCAGACTTCTGCTTCGATTGAACTTCATCACTTTTATAACTCAAAAAACAAGTCTCAAAAAAGACGAGAGAGAAAAGTGCATTTTAAACATCTTAGTAGATTTAAATCAGAAAACCAAAGACACTTAAATATATATATATGTGTGTGTGTGTGTGTGTGTGTTTTACTTCAGTGTTGAGAATTTTTTGAATCTTTTAGATTTGTTTCCGTAATCTTTGCATCACCTCGTTTATCTCACCTTTTGTGTAATTTCTTTAAATATTTTATGCAGAAATTCTAAAAAGAAAATCCACATCACACGTCTTTTTCTACACTTTCACAAACTTCAACTTCTCACGCAGTTTGCTTCAGGTTTACAAAGAGAGATTTACGGACTTATTCCACACGAGCTCAACGTGTTATCGTTATCGTTGTAGCACGCAGCAGCTCCCCGGCTGCCTTTCCATCAATGAAAACACAACGTCACTGTCCATCCAAGAGCAGGATGGACAATCCTCAGTAAGAAATAACCCATAAATACCGAAACTTGCCTCTTTGAGAACAATGCAGTCAAAGCCACAGAAGCATTGGATGAAACAGGAACTGCCTGAATGTGAGCGCCGTCCAACAGAGAAGCCCTCATCGAACCAACGGTTTCTTATTGAACGTATTTGTTTCTCCTCAGACCTCAATCTGTGTTGTGTTGCTATTATTCTGTCCACTACTATATATATATATATATATAATGTTTGATGTCTCTCTCTTCCCCACACACCTGCTGGTTGTTTCCAGCTGCAGCAGCAGGAGGAGTCCATCGAGGAGGTGATCAAAGACACGGAGTCTCTGTTCAAATCCAGAGAGAAGGAATACCAGGAGACCATCGACCAGATAGAGGTCAGTCTGTTCTTCTCAACTTTGTGACGTTATGGGCACATCGTCACACTGTGAGGACTCACCGCTCATACCAAGTCAAAAGAAGAACAACAGAAGTAATAATAGTTTTTATTCTCATGCCGTTCTTCATCTTTTGTTGTGGTGATTTAACCGGGAGAGTTTCGTGTTGATTGCTCTAGAGGCGCTGCAGCTGTGAGTCGTGTGATATTGATTATGGGGACGTTGAATGACTGGAATAACTTCTCTATATTAGTGTTTGGTTGGAGCCGGCAGGGCTGATGCGTTGGTGTTGTTCCGTCCTCCTGGTCAGGTGGATCTGGCGACAGCCAAGAGCGACATGAACCGTCACCTGCACGAGTACATGGAGATGTGCTCGATGAAAAGAGGCCTGGACGTCCAGATGGAGACCTGCAGGAGACTCATCACGCAGAGCGGAGACGGGTAACGCACACACACACACACACACACACACACACACACACACACACACACACACACACACACACACACACACAAGGAATGGGCCCTAATTAAGAGAGGTAAAGGAGGTAAATGTCCCGTGATGGCTTGTAGAAATTAGGCAAATGGCAAAGAGCTGCAAGTTAGTAAACGTGTTCAAATTCTCTTTTACTAGAGAAAGGAGTTACTGGAGAAAAACTTCACTTTTCTGTGACATTGTTGAACATTATTTCTTTCTCCCTCTACAGGGACTCGCCCTCGCTCATCCCGCTGATGGTGGACGACTCCGACAGCGAGGAGAAGAAGAAGAAGAAGAAGAAGCAGCAGCAGCAGCCGGCTCTCCCTGCGGAGTCTGAGAGCAGCGTTTCTTACTGCGACGCCAACGCCGCCATCCCTCCTCTGACCTGGAGGAAACCCTAACACACACACACACACACACACACACACACACACACACACACACACACACACACACACACACACACACACACACACACTGCTGGTAGATAATGTCACACCAACGCTCCTCTCTTCCTCCAATGTCTCTGTGGTTTTAGTTTACTTAAGGTCGACATTATTTTAAAACCAGCAGATGTTTTTACTGGACGTCAACCTGACGGCCGCTACGTTTGTGTGAGTCAAACAAACGCAAAGCCAGAATTTGCTTGCAAAGCTTATAGAGTGAATAATACAAAAATAAAAAGAGGCAGTAATTCATCACTTGATGGGTAGCTGCTGCCCTCCTGTGGTTATCAGCTGTAACTGCACCTCAGTGAAGGTCAAACCGAACAAAATGGCCTTTTTAAGAACATTCAGACGGAAAGGAGACATTTTATTCTGCACACTGGTCTCACTGTTGAGTGCAGCCGCTGATCATTTGCACAGTTTCCGTGTCGACGCCTTTCTGCTGCAGATGCACGGAGAGAGTCGCTAACGCACAAAGAAAAGCTCTGCACACAAGCTGCTCATTGAAGTGGTGACGAGTGGTCACATGTAGGCACAGTTCGTTGTTTATCACCCTAGAATGCTTGTTTTCGTTCAGTATTTTTACTTTATTGTGTTTTAATCCCGTCATGTGCAGCAGCTGTAACATGTTGCGAGTACAGCAGAAATAATAAGGAAAAATAAACCGATTGTTATTGTTTAGGAAATAACAATTTAACAGAACGATCTCCAACTGTCAAAGCCCAACTTGCCTTAAACTGACAAAATATGACACCTTCCCCGATAGAAGCAACTCTTTTCAGAATGTACAGAGATCTGCATTAACATGCTGGGACAACAAAGGATCTATACATGTGTTGACTCCATAGTTAGTGTGGCCGTGAAAACCAAACATTTTGACCATAACTTAGTAAATCTGTTTATTTGTCGGTGAAGTTAAAAGGTAATATTTACTCTTAACTAACTAGTCCATTCCTCTACGGTATTATAAGCAGATATCAGAACTCCAAATATAACTACCCTGAGGAAAGTCCCTCAATTAAAAGTGCTGAACTTTGAATTGAACTTGTCTTATTGCTGCGCATTTCTCCCACACGGCCTGCATATTATTAGACACATCGAAATCCCAAAGTTAAAAAAGTTTAAAAGGTTCATTTACTTTTGAGACTTTGAAGAAGATCACGGCTGAAGTGGATTTTTCGTCTCCAAGTTTAAAAAGGGAAGGTGTCATAATTGATACGCCATCAATCGCGAGCTAACCTCCGTGTTAGCATCAATGCTAATGGCACTCTATGACGTCATCGCTCTTAAACGGCCCATGTGACGCGTCTCGTACGTTTCTGCTGCAGAAGGAACTCGTCTGTGGTTCTGAGACGAAACAACAGAAATTTAAGGAGATTTTATTTTTATTTTACAAAAATTGAAAACCTATTTTGAGAATGTACAGTTTGTAAAGGCTACACATTGTATCTAATGTACATAATAAGGCTGAACTATCTAACGCTGTGGGCTTCATGTTCTTGTGACGTCAATTTAGCTGAAATCAGTGGCATTTAATGAACTAATACCTTTTAGTTTGACCATTACTATCAATTGATTTAGACATCCCAGTATCATATCAGTACATCAGAGTAAATACACCGTCGGCAATGATTACAAGTTAAAGCGAGTTTCGTTTTTGGTTTCCTGTTTAAGAACGTGTGTTTTTAAAGTCATGATTTGTATTATTTTGTGCCAGTTCATCCGTCTTTGTCGACAGTTCACCTCTTCAAACATCGTTAATTAAATAAACGTCTGCTTAATCAATAACCTGCCATGTTCACCACAGAAATCGATTGTTTAAAGGAACACTTTCAGCTTTGGTCCTGGAGTTTTCTTCTGGTCAAACCCAGACGTGTTTCCATAAACGAAACTCTTATCTTCCAGATGTTTCTCAGTGCGAACAGAAGAAGTGGACTGAAATGTAAAAGTGTTCCTTTAAAGTCAAGGAGAAGCAAAGCAACTGTGCACAATATACTTAAAAGCAAAATAGACATCTCACCTCATGGAACTGTACAGATGCTGCTTGAACTGAAATGTTGACGGCTAAACTATAAGAATGTAAAAAGCATCTGTTGAAAGAGCAGAAATAAATCAAGTGTGTAAGAAAAGCAAACCACTTAAAGGCCTCATGGAACATGAAATTTAAGGTTTTGTTTCTCAGTCACAGAGCTGTTTGAATGTATCCACGAAGAGTTGCACAGAATAAAAGACATCGAAGGAGTCTGTGTTGTGAGTTTTGTTGGTACATTTACGAGAACATATTAATTTCAAGTAATAAAATATCGACATACTATACTATGACTTTTTCGACATGCTATACTTTGACTTTTTCGACGTGTTATACTATGACTTTTTCGACGTGTTATACTATGACTTTTTCGACGTGTTATACTTTGACTTTTTCGACGTGTTATACTTTGACTTTTTCGACATGCTATACTATGACTTTTTCGACATGTTATACTATGACTTTTTGACATACTGTACTATACTATGACTTATTTCAACATGCTATACTATGACTTTTTCGACATGTTATACTATGACTTATTTCAACATGCTATACTATACTATGACTTTTTTCAACATGCTATACTATGACTTTTTCGACATGTTATACTATGACTTTTTGACATACTGTACTATACTATGACTTTTTTCGACATGCTATACTATGACTTTGTTATGACTTTTTTCGACATACTATACATACATACTTTTGTTTTACACCTGCGTCTGATCACGTGAGCGAGTGTGTTTCTTTATGTCTGCCATTGGTCAGTGCAGGTCACGTGCCAAATACACCCACATTTACCACAACAAAGCCAAACAAATCTAATGAACTTCACACAACTGATGTTAACTGGAGATTTATGTTTGAGCGTACTCTTATGAAAGTATTTAATTTCATAATTTAGTTTTTTTTACCAGTCTCCTACATTGTACCATAACAGTGTGACAAAATAATCAATACTATTTCCAAAGTGGTTGAAAGCTCCGGGGGGGGGGGGGGGGGGGGCTGAGTGCACTTTACTGTACCGCACCCAGGTCAGGATTTACTGCTCACCTGCTCAGGTGAGCTTCAACCACCGACAGACTGCAGTGCGCATGCGTGTGCGACGCGCAGCTGCTTCAGTTGTAGTTTTTTGGTTTGAAAGGAAAAGTGAATCAAGTTACCAGACAGAGAGAATCATCTGGATCACTCCATTCATTCATTCATTCATTCTCTCTCTCTCTCTCTCTGTCTCTCTCTCTCTGTCTCTCTCTCTCCCTCTCTCTGTGTCTCTCTCTCTCTCTCTCCCTCACCCTCCTCTCCCTCCTCGCCCTCTCTCTCTCTCTCTCTCTCTCTCTCTCTCTCTCTCTCTCTCTCTCCCTCACCCTCCTCTCCCTCCCTCTCTCTCTCTCTCTCTCTCTCTCTCTCCCTCACCCTCCTCTCCCTCTCTCTGTCTCTCTCTCTCTCTCGCTCTCTCTCTCTCTCTCTCCCTCACCCTCCTCTCCCTCCTCGCCCTCTCTCGCTCTCGGACTCAGATTATCTCCATCCTCCTGCCGCTGAGATGTGAGTACTCCAACATATTTAATCATATCGCCGATAACTATGAGCGTTATTTATTTGCTATCCTAAACCTAACCTCGATTAATCGGTTGCCGCGTGCATCGTGCTGAAGCTGCTGTTCGATAGAGTTCCTTGGGATATTAAAACTATATTATAATCCATATTTCCTTGATTTTGAACCTTTGGTTTTAAAAACACAAAGACTTTATTTAGAAAAAACTAAACATACCGGCTAAAATAGATTGTTTTATTTGATTTATTTCCCCTTGTGGGGGAGGAGGGGGAGGTATTACAGCGTGCATGTTTATCTCCCTCTGCCTCTCACTAATCTTTCTCCATTTTGCTTCTGGACAACCAGAGAGAAGCCGCTCATCCAGCATCAAACCACCTGCTGCGCGCGCGTCGTTGGGATTTTACTCCACTCTCTGATGCTTTGATGTTTCTATCGTTGAACTCTATTATTATTCTATTATTGCATTGACAAATGTATTTCATATTCCACGTTACTCTGAAATGAGAAGTTACTCTGAGAAGTGTTATAGTAGCAGAAAGTTGAAATATGATATATGATATATATATATATATATATACTGCTGGGTAGCTGTTGAATTTCAGAATTATTCATCTTTACTTGGAAAGTAATTAGTATCTATAGCTGTCAAATGAATGTAGTGGGGTAGAAGTATAAACTAGCAGACATCGGAAATACTCAAATAAAGTACAAGTACCTCAGAACTGTACTTCAGTAGATGGTGAAAGATTAGATTCTGTTTGATTGGTTAAGATGAAGAGATGAACTTGGTCCGATATCCTCGTCTCTTAGGTTTTATGTAAAAACATCAGAGATTCAATAAACATCAGTTCTACGGTACAACTCTCTGATGTTACTACATTTCTTTTTATTTGTCTTTATTTTTTGCTGCCAGTCGTGTGAAGCTTCTCTTCAGCTAGAAAAATCAACTTTTGAAATAAGAGACATCACATTCCTCCTCGTACAAATGAAAAGCTGAATGCATAAACTCTAAAATGCACTTTTAATATTTAACACACTTTGATGTTTTCCGTTTCAACGACAGTACTGAGCCTGTTTCAACATGGTCATGTGCAGTAACTGTCGCTTCTGTTCTCTTTTTGCAACACGATAAATAAATCGCCTCCAAATGTCCTGTGAGGACTGAACTTTACCACAAACTGAGCTCGATGCCTTTGCTATAGTGACTCGTGCTTCTTCCATTATCATCTCTCGCTGCACTCCCGGTCTGCAGGTCGACTCCAGAAGCAGGCGCTGCCGGGGCCCCCGCGGGCGAGGGGGGCCCTCCGGCCGCGGCCCCGAACCTCACCAGCAACCGACGACTGCAGCAGACACAAGCGCAGGTGGACGAGGTGAGGAACCCGCTCGCAGAACCACACCCGACACACATACAATCAGCCCAACGGTGAGACGTTGATGTGGTCACTCTTGGACTGATCAGGTGGTGGACATCATGCGCGTGAACGTGGACAAAGTCCTGGAGAGGGACCAGAAGCTGTCGGAGCTGGACGACCGGGCCGACGCCCTGCAGGCCGGAGCCTCGCAGTTCGAGAGCAGCGCCGCCAAACTCAAGAACAAGTACTGGTGGAAAAACTGCAAGGTGGGCATGTTTCTTTTTCCCATCATGCATCAGTCCCTCTCAGTACCACACAACACAGTCGTGGTTGTTGGAGACGCACCTGCTGATCGATACTCTGCTAAATCTGTTATTCTGGATTTACTGGAAGGTAAACAAAGAAATACAAGCTAATTTCTCATTTAGGTCTCGTTTAACTTTTAACCCTGACTTCCATCCTAACAGGCTGAATTTATAGGCAGGTGAATGAGTTCATTCAAGCTCGTTTTGGATAAATTCATCAGCTGACTGAGACTCAAACAAAGGCCGGTTTGACTCGGATCAGTCCTGGATTTGCTCTCCAGCCACCATCTTCGTCCCTCGATCATCCATTCATCCATCTTTATCTCAGCATCTCTCCATCCGGCACTAGCTCCGCCTCTGACGGGTCCGACGGCAGATCATCCAATCAGAAGCTGCGGTTTTAGAGCGGCAGAGGAGGACAACGACCAGGAAGTCAGAGAGAGAGAGAGAGAGAGAGAGAGAGAGAGAGAGAGAGAGAGAGAGAGAAATCCCAATCTGGATTACAGTGACAGTCTGGGATTAAAGAGCCAGCTGTGATTCGTGATGTAACTCCACCCACCCCCAATACACACACATGTTCGTACTGCTATCCTTGTGAGGACCGTCATTGACATTCCCTGGCCTCACGTCATCCTCATGAACACACACGCTGTCGTTTATTTCACCAACTGTGGATTCATCCGCCGCTGAAAATAGTCCAACGAATGCATTTCCTCTTGTTTGTTTGATGAAACAGCTGTTTTAAGAGATTACTGAGACTTTCTTTAAATTAAGATGACTATGTTGTCAATAATAAAATGTAGAATAAGACTTAACCTTTATTTCTCTTTCATAAATTCTCTCTCTCTCATGTCATGATTACTTAGGTCCACACACACACACACACACACACTTTCTTTCAGAACTAAAATATATTTAAAGGATTATTTCAGTAAAGTTTATTCTTTGACTTTGTGTTGTTCTTCCAGATGATGATCATCATGGCGGTCGTAGGTCTTATATGTTTTGGAGTCATTTTCTGTAAGTATTCAAACATCAAACATCACACACACTCACACTCACACACACACACCATCAGATCAAAGCATGTAATCCATGACTCAAACACAGATTGTACTTTTGATGTTCATGGTCCCCACAGGTTGAATGAATCCTCACGTTAACACTCTGATCTTTCCTCTCGTGCCATCATCAGACATCTTTTTCCATTAAGCACGAACCTTCAGGACGACATGTTACTTTTGCACTCAACAGATGTGTGAATCAAACATGACAGAGACATTTGAAGTGTTTTTATGAGCCACAAACTAAAGTGTCCGAGCCCAGTGAGGCTGCTTTAAGGGGACAGAAGATGTGAGTTCTGAAGATCCACCTTGTTTTGTATTCATGACAATTAAAAACATCAAATCAAAGCACTGGAAATGTTTCATCCGATGTCAGAAGTGCATTGGAAAAAAAAAGAAGTAGGTTTACAAAATAATCCCTCATGTCAAGCAGCTGTTCTGGAGCTTTCGGTCGCATCACATGATCTTCATCGGGAGACGTTGTTTCTCAAACGTCCCTTTAAACATGAACCTCTCCGCTCTTCCTCCTCAGTGTATTTCTTCTACTGAGCTGGTCTTCAGGGACGGACACACGACGAGTCTGCACCAACGCCGGCCGAGCCACAAAGATGGATCCAGCTTCTCCACCTGCTCCTCTTCCTCCTCTTCCTCCTCAGAAACCTCCATGCTCGGTCTGTAATGTGCTCCACTGCCCCCTCTTCCTCCTCTTCCTCCTCAGAAACCTCCATGCTCGGTCTGTAATGTGCTCCACTGCCCCCTCTTCCTCCTCTTCCTCCTCAGAAACCGCCATGCTCGGTCTGTAATGTGCTCCACTGCCTCCTCTTCCTCCTCTTCCTCCTCAGAAACCTCCATGCTCGGTCTGTAATGTGCTCCACTGCCTCCTCTTCCTCCTCTTCCTCCTCAGAAACCTCCATGCTCGGTCTGTAATGTGCTCCACTGCCTCCTCTTCTCCAGAAAACGTCTTCAGGAGTCCTGGGTGTAATGTTTTTGTTTTTTTGTGTCGACTGAATTGAGAAAGCGAATAGAAGAAAAGTAAAAATATTTATTTGCTGAATTGACGTTTAAACATGTTTTGCATGAGACAGAAAGCATCTTCTTCTCGTACATGTTCAATAAACATATTCCATCCCCTCAAAAAAAGGTTTCAACTATTAAATTGGGCTTCCAGGCCGAGTTAAAGGGACAGGAAGTGATCTGTGACCTGATTTTTACGAACTTCCAGTACAAACCTCTGCTGGTCTCCATCTCCTCATTGACACAAACCACGAGAAGCAGAAGGAATCAAACACCCAACATAAAAGTATAAACGACAGTTATGAAGGTTTCTGCAGATCTTTGGTTCCTAAACAAACCAAATACAGAGTTTCAGGGATCAGAAGATCTTGAAAATTTAAGATTTCAAAGATGAAAAAATAAAAATTGTTTTATTCCAGTTATAAGAAAACAAAATGACTTCAGTTTGTGAAAAGAAGATTTCAGCAGATTAGGACAATGAACGTGTAGCAACACTACTCGGGTTCGAAACTGATCGTCAGTGAACGTTTTGTTGCTCGCGTTTGTTGTAAAGGACTAAAAGTGAACATCTTTTTAAACCAGTTAAAGGATTCCTGCTTTCTTTTTATTCCGTGTTGAACTCGTACAGGTTTGTACAGGAACGCTGCCCCCTAGCGGTCAGCGTCGGTACTGCTGCTGATGTATTTCCACTTCGGGCAAAGCGACGGAAAATAATTTAGAGTTCTTATCGTCTCGTGATCCGACCCAACTTGTGTTTTGTTCGAATGTTTCCGTATTTTTAAAAGGAGACTGTAGATATCGATTATTTAAAACGTAAAAATATATATTGGATTTTAAACTGAAGCGAAAATCAGCATCAGCGCTTCTTCGGTTCCGCTGGATATCAAAAGGAACTTTACATTCAACACTGAAAGATTTCACGGTTATTCTGATTCCGTCTGAATTCAAATAAATTCATGTTTGCAACTGAACTGTCGTGTTCTTTCCCCGATTTACTCTGAAACGTTTTCCCAAATCTTTCTCTTAAAGTCGTCAAAACGTTTTGTCTTCTTCTGCCTCTAGTGGCGACAAACAGGAATCACATTGAAAAATACTAATTACGCAGGTTTTGAGTTTGTTACGCGACGATGCAAACACTCTAAACAGACTAAAAACATAAATGATGCAGATTTATCCAACGAAGGAAATTGAGGACCTAACTGAAGATGCAGAAAATTTAAATAAGTTGCGATTAATGGTGAGACGGACCAAGAAACACAAATTAAATCTTTTTTCTCTTTGTGAAGTTTCCAAAGTTGTCAATTTGAAGGAAGTAATACATCATTTGTATGCATAATAAAAAGGTAAAGTACACGTGGAAGTTGCACAATTAGTCTGTCAGGGATTTAGAACCAGGAAGCGTAGACGCATTTAACCCAGAAACCTTTGAAGCGGATCATCCGAGTCTTAATGTGAAGATTTGTTTACGACATCAAACTGTAATCTTTAACACTAAACGTAGCCCGTTCCCCCCCGACTGACCACACACACAAACTCTTTATTACATTTTTTATTTAGGTCCCAAAAAACCATCATAATAACATTATATCAATAATATTAATACAGAAATTGAAAAAAGGAGGAAAAAAAAATAAAATAGCTCTTCTGTCCACAGCCTCAAACTTCGGGGAAGGGATTCGAT
The DNA here is from genome assembly GCA_028022725.1 of Lycodopsis pacificus. NCBI lineage: Eukaryota > Metazoa > Chordata > Actinopteri > Perciformes > Zoarcidae > Lycodopsis > Lycodopsis pacificus. The sequence continues at coordinate 2,240,573 of CM051706.1, read as the reverse complement.
CCTCCATAAAGTCTGTTTTTTGGGTGGGGGAGGGTTTTGGGGGGGGGGGGGGGGGGGAGTGAACTGGGCGTGGCTTCAAGCTTGAGCGCGCTGTCCGTCATTCTGCTGTGCACCAATCAGGAATGTCGAAGGTGAGGCAGGGGGTTGGTTTTTCGAGGTAAAGCGCAGAGTTTCACTCTACTGCTGTGACATCTGGAGGAGACAAGGAGGTTCCAGTCATCAGATCTTAAAGGAACAGTTACACGTTTCGGAAAACATGCCGAAAGTTAAAATGCAAATCTAAGACGTGGTTCTGTTCTCTTCGTCTGCATTCGCGTACCTGTTGTGTCTGTGACTGCGTCTGCGTCTCGGGCCCTCGACTCGCCAGCCGGCTCAGGATGTTCCTCTCGGACATCTGGAGTCGCACCGCAACCGGCGGTATTCGGGCGATGGTTGCCGGGAGGCGGGTGACATCAGCCTTCATGTCGCTCAGCAACTCCTCCAGCTGCTTCAGCACTGAGAGAGAGAGAGAGAGAGATGAGAAACGTAGTCGCTCGTCTCGTCTGTTTGCACAGTCGTCACATTTATGGTTGTGTATTGAAGCTCACGGTGTGTTTTATGGTTTAATTTCCTTCCTTTACGTCATAGTTTATCTTCATGTGTCATTGTTCTGCTCTCACTGAGATAAGTTCGTATTAACTTTTACTATTTATTCTACAGAACATAAAAACTAGAGAAGGGAAGCTCTTGTATTTGTCAAATGACCTAAAAAGAAAAGTTGTAATAAATGAGTAAGAACACGAGTAAAAATAAAAAAATAAGTTTAGAGTTCGGCAATTTCACAATCTTCTTTTTTTCCGCAACGAATGAACAGAAGTGAGCATATTTAGAATGTGGAGGACGTAGAGACGCCACTCTGGTAGAGACCTGTCAATCACAGTAGCCCCGCCCTAAAGCATCCCCTGCTTTATGGTCTGTGTGACTCTAAATGGACCATCATGTACTAAATGAACATCATGCTGTGTTGAAGAAGACTTGAAACTAGAGATTGAGACATAAACTCATGTTTACAATGTTTACTGAGGGAATAAATCAAGAGAGAAGTAGAGTCATTTTCTATAGACTTCTATACAACCAGAGGAGTCGCCCCCTGGTGGCCACTAGAGAGAATGCAGCTTTAACACAAATCATGCCGGTCATCGGGGACTCCTCCTGCTCACCTTTGTGCAGGACGGCGTTGGCCGGCTTGTTCCCGGACATGGACTCCTTGCTGAGGTGCTGGTGGGACTCGGCCAGACACTCCACCTCGCTGAAGCGCGTGTTGAGGGCCATGGAGGGGTGGGACGGGTCCTCGGACATGTTGAGGTAGGCGGCCCGACGCAGCTGCTCCTCGATCACCAGCGCCTGCTCCAACAGCTGCAGGAGGAGAAGAGGGGGAGGAGTCAGCATCACTGAGGAGTTAACACCTCAGACTCGTGTTTGCAGGAAGCCACAGCAGTTACAGCACAATTTATATTTACAAATTAAACATCGTCATGGCTCACCGTTTCTGGAGTAAAATACCTAAAATCTTTAGAGGACGCAAAGTAGTTTATGTTCTTGAAGCAGGGACCGGTCACTGTTTCAGAGGTGAAAATACTCTAAATACGGCGTTCTTGATTCTTTTAGGAGTCTAAAACACGTCCAGTCCTTTGCTTTGCTCCCGTGTAGTACTGAAGTGAATGTGGAGAAGAACCTCACACAACCACACTTGTGATACTTCTCCATCCCAGCGCTAATGTTTACCTTGAACCTCCGGGCGAGGAACTTGTTCTTGATCTCCAGGAAGTTCCCTCGGTTCATCTCGCCCTTGAACGGCTCGTTGAGGATGGCGAACTTCACGTCGTTCTGGATGTCCTGCCAGCGGGCGTAACCGTGTCTGGGAGGAGGTGAAGGACCACGACTACAGATCTCAGAACAACAAATCCCCATCACCCCCTAAACTACAGCGAGCTCCGACAGCCAATCACAGGCGGGCGAAGGATACTGAATGATGCCAGCCAGCAGCCAGTAGTCGTGCCGGCGGTGCCAGATCTCGTTGGTTTTCTTGGTGACGGTAGCAGCGCGCTCCTCGTTCTGCCACAAAGAGTGAAGCTCTGCAAGAGGAAAGACGTCCATTAGAGAATGAACCGTGTGTGTTTCTACGTGTGTGTGTGTGTGTGTGTGTGTGTGTGTGTGTGTGTGTGTGTGTGTGCGCGTGCGTGCGTGCGTGCGTGTGTACCTGTGAATCCTCCGTCAGCGATGTTGAACATGAACCGGGTCTTGGCCGCCGCCGCCTTCTTCTTCTCCTCACTTGCGGCGGCTCCAGCGATGGCGACCATGGTTGTGGTTGCGGAGGCGGCGGCGGCAGGAGGCGGGGCGGCTGAAGCTCCGCCCTCTTTGCTGCCGTCTCCGTTCTGCAGTTTGGTCGTCGTCGCCTCCTCCGGCTTCTGGGGCTCCTTCTCCTCCTTCAGATCCGCTGCAGGAAGAACGGAAGGAGACGAGGATTAACCCGACGGCTTACTAAGAATTATATTCTATGAAGAAACACGACAAAACTAAAGTGACTTCCTGTTCATAAAACAGGGTTTAGTACCTTTCTTTTCATCTGCAGGAGGCGTGACGTCCATCTTTTCTTCTGCTGATAAAAACAAAGAACACATTAAAGAAATAAAGACGACAACAAACAAACTGGAGAAACACCACGGTGTCACACGTTTACAGACGCACAAAGCGACTGCATTCAAGTTTCTATCAGAGACCAGGTCTGAGAGGACAGGGTCTGAGAGGACAGGGTCTGAGAGGACAGGGTCTGAGAGGACAGGGTCTGAGAGGACAGGATCAGGGTCCAGCTTCAGCCACGATGTGAATCCTAACTCAAGATTTTAGGAGTTTGGATGTTGCGCGAGAGAAGAAAACAGAGCTCTCAAAATAAACTGTGGAGGAGAAATATCCCAAAACAAGGTCTCGTTTGCATGATCCAAAATGAAGGAGGAGTTTTACCTTTGACCTCGGTGTCCTCGGGTTTGACGTGTGACCCCTCCGTCTTGGCCTCTGGTGTCGACGTTGTTTCCTCTCCTCCCTCCGCACTCTTCATCTCGCTCTCTGCCTCCTTCTCCTCTCCCTCCTTCTCGCCCTCTGCTTCCCCGTTGCTCGGTTTGTCCGTCTCCATCGGCTCCTCCCCGTTCTTCTTGCTCTCCTTCTCCGCCGGCGGACTCTTCTCGTCGTCCTCGTCCTCGTCTGGGATGGCGATCACCTCGTTGCTGGCGTTTGCCGACTCTTTGCCGTTCTTCTCCGCCTCGCCCTCTTTCTTCACCTCCTCCGGATCCTTCACCGTTTCCTCGTTCTTTGAGGCCGAGTCATCGACTGCAAAAGACAAACAGTTATTATGTTGAGTTTTAATGTAACCTTCCCCAGGAACAGAGAGAGCGAGAGAGAGAGCGAGAGAGCGAGAGAGCGAGAGAGAGCGCGAGAGCGAGAGAGAGTGAGCGAGAGTGTGTGAGAGAGTGTGAGAGAGAGAGAGTGTGTGAGAGAGTGAGAGAGTGTGAGAGAGAGAGAGAGTGTGTGAGAGAGTGAGACTGCGTGTGAGAGAGTGAGATAGAGAGTGAGAGAGTGTGTGAGAGAGTGAGAGAGTGTGAGAGTGTGAGAGAGAGAGTGTGTGAGAGAGTGAGAGAGTGTGAGAGTGTGAGAGAGAGAGTGTGTGAGAGAGTGAGACTGCATGTGAGAGAGTGAGAGAGAGAGAGAGAGTGTGTGAGAGAGTGAGACTGCGTGTGAGAGAGTGAGAGTGAGAGTGAGAGAGTGTGTGTGAGAGTGAGAGTGTGTGTGTGAGAGTGAGAGTGAGAGAGTGTGTGTGAGAGTGAGAGTGTGTGTGTGAGAGTGAGAGTGAGAGAGTGTGTGAGAGAGTGAGAGAGTGTGAGAGTGTGAGAGAGAGAGTGTGTGAGAGAGTGAGACTGCATGTGAGAGAGTGAGAGAGAGAGAGAGAGTGTGTGAGAGAGTGAGACTGCGTGTGAGAGAGTGAGAGTGAGAGAGTGTGTGTGAGAGTGAGAGTGTGTGTGTGAGAGTGAGAGTGAGAGAGTGTGTGTGAGAGTGAGAGCGCGTGTGAGAGAGTGAGAGTGAGAGAGTGTGTGTGAGAGTGAGAGCGCGTGTGAGAGAGTGAGAGCGCGTGTGAGAGAGTGAGAGCGCGTGTGAGAGAGTGAGAGCGCGTGTGAGAGAGAGAGAGAGAGTGCGTGTGAGAGAGAGAGTGAGTGCGTGTGAGAGAGAGAGAGTGAGTGCGTGTGAGAGAGAGAGAGAGTGAGTGCGTGTGAGAGAGAGAGAGAGTGAGTGCGTGTGAGAGAGAGAGAGAGTGAGTGCGCGTGTGAGAGAGAGAGAGTGAGTGCGCGTGTGAGAGAGAGAGAGTGAGTGCGCGTGAGAGAGAGAGAGAGTGAGTGCGTGTGAGAGCGAGAGAGAGTGAGTGCGTGAGAGAGAGAGAGAGTGAGTGCGTGAGAGAGAGAGAGAGTGAGTGCGTGTGAGAGAGAGAGAGAGTGAGTGCGTGTGTGAGAGAGAGAGAGTGAGTGCGCGTGTGAGAGAGAGAGAGTGAGTGCGCGTGTGAGAGAGAGAGAGTGAGTGCGCGTGTGAGAGAGAGAGAGTGAGTGCGTGTGAGAGAGAGAGAGTGAGTGCGTGTGAGAGAGAGAGAGTGAGTGCGTGTGAGAGAGAGAGAGAGTGAGCGCGTGTGAGAGAGAGAGAGAGTGAGCGCGTGTGAGAGAGAGAGAGAGTGAGCGCGTGTGAGAGAGAGAGAGAGCGCGTGTGAGAGAGAGAGAGAGCGCGTGTGAGAGAGAGAGAGAGTGAGTGCGTGTGAGAGAGAGAGAGAGAGTGAGTGCGTGTGAGAGAGAGAGAGAGTGAGTGCGTGTGAGAGAGAGAGAGAGTGAGTGCGTGTGAGAGAGAGAGAGAGTGAGTGCGTGTGAGAGAGAGAGAGAGTGAGTGCGTGTGAGAGAGAGAGAGAGTGAGTGCGTGTGAGAGAGAGAGAGAGTGAGTGCGTGTGAGAGAGAGAGAGAGAGAGAGCGCGTGTGAGAGAGAGAGAGAGTGAGCGCGTGTGAGAGAGAGAGTGTGTGTGTGAGAGTGAGAGTGTGTGTGAGAGAGTGAGAGTGTGTGTGAGAGAGTGAGAGTGCGTGTGAGAGTGCGTGTGAGAGAGTGAGAGTGCGTGTGAGAGAGTGAGAGTGCGTGTGAGAGAGTGAGAGTGCGTGTGAGAGAGTGAGAGTGCGTGTGAGAGAGTGAGAGTGCGTGTGAGAGAGTGAGAGTGCGTGTGAGAGAGTGAGAGTGCGTGTGAGAGAGTGAGAGTGCGTGTGAGAGTGCGTGTGAGAGAGTGAGAGTGCGTGTGAGAGTGCGTGTGAGAGTGCGTGTGAGAGAGTGAGAGTGCGTGTGAGAGAGTGAGAGTGCGTGTGAGAGAGTGAGAGTGCGTGTGAGAGAGAGAGAGAGTGAGTGCGTGTGAGAGAGTGAGAGTGCGTGTGAGAGTGCGTGTGAGAGTGCGTGTGAGAGAGTGAGAGTGCGTGTGAGAGTGCGTGTGAGAGAGTGAGAGTGCGTGTGAGAGTGCGTGTGAGAGTGCGTGTGAGAGAGTGAGAGTGCGTGTGAGAGAGTGAGAGTGCGTGTGAGAGAGTGAGAGTGCGTGTGAGAGAGAGAGAGAGTGAGTGCGTGTGAGAGAGTGAGAGTGCGTGTGAGAGAGAGAGAGAGTGAGTGCGTGTGAGAGAGTGAGAGTGCGTGTGAGTGCGTGTGAGAGAGTGAGAGTGCGTGTGAGAGAGAGAGTGTGTGTGTGAGTGCGTGTGAGAGAGTGAGAGTGCGTGTGAGAGAGAGAGTGTGTGTGAGAGAGAGAGTGTGTGTGAGAGAGTGAGAGTGCGTGTGAGAGAGAGAGTGTGTGAGTGCGTGTGAGAGAGTGAGAGTGCGTGTGAGAGAGAGAGTGTGTGTGTTACCTGCAGCAGGTGTGTTGGGCTGCGTGTCAGCGGGGGTCCCGGTTGACGGGGTTTTCCCGGGCGACTCTGGCTGAGCCGCAGCCTTCTTGTTCTCCTCCAGCTCGGCCATCCAGGGCATCGACCACTGACCGTTCACATGCTCGAACTCCTGGACCTGGAACACGCGGAGCAACACACGACGGCTCAGAACACACGACGGCTCAAAACACACGACGGCTCAAAACACACGACGGCTCAGAACACACGACGGCTCAGAACACACGACGGCTCAAAACACAGACACTCGACTTCTGAAGACGTCGGCTCTCACGACGTCACGCAGACAGAGCTGCGTTGCGTCATCTTTTCTACCTTCTTGCGGATGAGCGACATGACGCCGATGCGCGTGAGGACGTGTTGCCGTGACAATCCTTCTCTGGGGACGCCGTCGGCGAAGGTCTCGGCGCCGTCGGCTCCGGGCTCACAGAGGTGACGCATGAACAGAGAGACGTACGCCCTGAAGAAGACATACAAGTTTTAATACACAAATAAAATAAGAAAACGAAGAAAAGGTTTGATGATTTAAAGAGAAGTAAATCAATAAATAGAAACTCTTATTTTAAAGTCGTGAATTGGTATTTTAAGTGTATTATGACGTTTCTTACTTGAACTCTTTCTCAGATTTCCCGCGCAGGTCTCGGACCAGCCACTGGGTGGTGAAGGCGTCTTGGGGGGGCATCCCATAACGCATCACTGCATTCAGGAAGGCCTTCCTCTGCCGAGAGTTGAAACCCAACACCTGGTGGGGGGGTGGAGGAACCGGAAGACAGGGGGGGGTCAGATACAGATAGAGGGGGGGGGGGTTCAATGTAAGAGGGATAACAAATGGTGCGAACCTCGATGTTGCCTCCCACCCTGGCCAGCAGGGGGGGCAGCGGCTTGTCTTTGTCGTTCCTCAGGCCCTTCCTGCTCGGCCTGCGAGAGTTAGCTGCAGAAATCAAACAATTTGATTTAATGTTTTTGTATATAAGCACGTGATACAACTGGTCCTCTGTCTTCTGCTGGCTTGCTTACTAGTTTTCCAATCATATCCTTTTTATACACACAGATATATTTAATGTCACTGCTGCAAAAACACCTGAAACATTAGCTTAGTATTAATATTGTTTAACGTTATTTACCTCCAACAACAGACAACGGTTCTCACCTTCTGTTCGCTCGTCAAAGTCCTCGTCTCCCTCCTCAGACGCCACCGAGTAATCCGATTGGCCGTCAGACTGGTCATCCTGCCAATCAGCTGCGAGATTAAAAACACGAGGTTTTTAATGCACCGTCCAGAAAGACTTCAGCGAGTGTTTTTGTTTTCATTCACAGAAACGTCACACTCTGGGTTTGAACTTCTCTCTAATTCTGCTTATTTTCACGCGAACTACTGAGAGCAAGAAGAAGGAGGTCAAACTTCTGTTATGAAGTCGTTTCTATGAACACGTCTGTTATAAATCCTCTTCATGCACGAGGACCAAAAAAAGTGTCTCTGAATAAAAACACAATTTATGACACAACAGTCCGTCTGTGTGGGCGGCGGCGGCATTTTAGCTCCTCAAGCTAAATGGGCTGAGATCATGGCAGTTATGTGCTGTGCATTGTGGGTAATGCAATCTCATGACTCAAGAGGTGACGCGCATTGACAAACAGGGTGAAATTAAAGGGAAAGATGACAAAGATAAGATCCTCCACTAGAGGAGTCTGTGAGCAAGAAAATATAAATAAAATTAATATAAATTAAAAAAAAAAATCTTAGAAAACAACAAAAATAAAAAGTAAATAAAAATAAATACAAATTTTAAATTTATTTAAAAAAAAAAATAAGAAAGACACCAGACAGCGCAGACTTCATTCAGCTAATATTAGTACAAAAAGCCAATGACTACCTCCATTCCGACCTCTGTCCTCTTGAGACCCGTCGTTGTAGTTGACCTGCTTGCGGATACGCTTGCCTTTGCCCAGGTTGCGGGCCAGATCCTCCTGCTGCTGCTCGTAATGGTGACGCAGCAGCTTCTCCCAGTAGTCCGGGTCCACGCTCTCCTCCTGCTTGATGACCTCCCGCTGCACCTCCTCCTCCTGAGCGGAAAAAGACGGGAGAAAACGGTCGGAAACTGTTAAAAAAAAACCCGGTGAGACATTTAGCGGCGTCGGATGTTAAAGCTCTCGTCTTCGCTCACCTCCTCCTCCTCGTCTTTGACCACGTACTGAGCCACCTTGAAGGAGCTCAGGTACTCGTTCATGCTCTGCAGCTCCTTGTCTTCCGTGGCGTCCTGGTTCCTGTCCAGCAGACGGTCGATGGCCTTCTCGTCGTAGTGAATGACGCTGCTGTCCTCCTCCTTGTTCTTGTGCTCACCGAGACCGTACAGCTCGTCCTTGAAGAGCTGCTCCGTGCCGAACTTGAGGATGTCGTCCAGCTCCTGTTTGGACATGGAGCCCGTCTTGGATCCGAGACCTGGTCGGACCACCAGGTGAGTCAGCATCATCTTCTTCTTGGCAACCTGGACAACAGAAAGAACAATTTGTTGGTTGTCAATATGTCCGGCATTTTCATCTGAGCGTTGCTATAAAAACAGCGTTTTGGATGTATTGCGGCAAAAACTAAAAAGTGTGAAATAATCGTTTCTCTTTGGTCGTCACTTGCAAGACGGTAGCCAGATGCAAGCATCTGTTGGGCAACACTCCACAGAAGACATTGCGTTGCCGCCGTCCTGTTTACCTGAGTAATCCTCTCCTCCACAGAGGCCTTGGTGACGAAGCGGTAGATCATCACCTTCTTGTTCTGACCGATACGATGAGCTCTGCTGAAGGCCTGAAAACACAGGAAGAGGAGTTGTGAATCGTCAAAATATTTAACCTCAGAGGGAAATAAAACCCTCACATTGGGATGGAAAACTGTACAAATTCAGCAAATGTTTGAAAGATTTCCCTCAAAAGTTCACAAACAACTTCAGCTTCACTTTATGATCAATAACAACGAGTAGAAGGCGACGGAGTAGCGGGAGTCCTGCCGTACCTGGATGTCGTTGTGGGGGTTCCAGTCAGAGTCGTAGATGATGACGGTGTCGGCGGTGGCCAGGTTGATGCCCAGACCTCCGGCCCTCGTTGACAGCAGGAAGGCGAACTGCGGAGCGCCGGGAGCTGAGGGAAGAGAAATGATCAGCTTCCACGTTCGTGACCTGGAACCTCAACAACAACACGTCAAGTAACTCTTTCCAAGTTCACAGTTTGGTGCTGGCGGTCTCACCGTTGAAGCGATCGATAGCTTCCTGTCTCATCCCTCCCGTGATGCCGCCGTCGATCCTCTCGTACTTGTAGCCCTCGTTCTCCAGGAAGTCCTCGAGCAAGTCCAACATCTTGGTCATCTGCAGCGAAACGCGGAGGAGACGGATTGTTAGGAAACAGCTAAGCGACATTCTCCACTTCAGTCCTTCTCGTTGCAACACACGGCAGAAGAAAAGTGCTTTTTACAACCTTTTGTACAATTAAGTTTGTTTGTTTTTTATCTTTGAGCTTTACAGGACCAACTCCGATAGAAAACATTCTTCTGTCCGATCATTTAAAAAGAGAAAAAGCAGAATAGGACAAAAAAAGAAAACGTATATTTCAAGTAGTAAAAGGAAGAGAAAGATTAACAACTAAGAGACAGAATATAGGAGCATCTGGTCTCTTACCTGAGAGAAGATGAGCACTCGGTGTCCTCCGTTCTTCAGCTTCCTCATCATCGTCTGCAGCAACGTCAGTTTCCCAGCAGCCTTTGTGAGAGAGTTTCCGTCGTACATCCCGTTGGGCATCTTTGGAGCTTCCTGTTTGTGAGCGACCAAAACGAACAGTTTAGGTTACGCAGGTTCTCAAATGGCAGAGAGAAAGTCCGGCTGGAACGTTAAACCTCCTTGAAATGAAAACAACGTTGGGTTCGTACAATAGCGGCGGTGGGGAAGAGGTAGGGGTGGTTGCAGCACTTCTTGAGGTCCATGACGACGTTGAGCAGAGAAACCTGGTTTCCTCCTCCTTTGGTGTTCAGAGCCTCAAAGTTTTTCGTCAGGATGAACTTGTAGTACTTCCTGCGAAACGCACATTTACTCAGTTACATTTAAAAACAAACGCGACCTCTTATTTTGGAAGGAGCATCATCTCGAAAAGGAAGAGCCAGACTCACTTCTGCAGAGGGCTGAGCTCCACCCGGACGATGAGCTCCGTCTTGGAGGGCATGTCTTTGAAGACGTCGGCCTTCAGCCTCCTGAGCATGTGCGGACCCAGCATGTCGTGCAGCTTCTTGATCTGGTCTTCCTTTGCGATGTCGGCGAACTCCTCCAGGAAGATCTCCAGTTTACTGCAAACGAGACGCGGGCGACAGGTGAGACTTCAAAACACACAAATCTGAGACGTCACGAGAAACTAAACGGGATAGAAAAGAAGAATTCGGGTTATTTTTGATGACTCTTTGAATTACTGGATGTTTTCAACCCTCAAAACATCTGCAAAGTCATATGCAAACATCTACTAATATCTGCAAGCTCATCATTTATATTGGTTTAGTCTCCAGTTCCTGAAAAACACAACACACTGCTGACTCACACATCATGACCTGACACCTGAAGGAAAGCCTCAGTGCTGCGGTGAGGGCTCTGAAGATGTTCCTCCTATAAAAAAGGTAAAGAGTGAGCGAACAGAGACCGGCGCCTACCTGAACCTCTCCGGTGTGAGGAAGTTGAGCAGGTGGAAAAGCTCCTCCAGGTTGTTCTGCAGCGGAGTTCCAGTCAGCAGCAGTTTGTGCTGCAGAGGGTAGTTGTTCAACACCCGGAAAAACTACAGCAGGAAGGAAAACAAACAAAGAAGAACACGTTTTCAGCTGCAGTTCAACGTCGGAGACGGCTGTCTGCACAAGCTCCCAATACAGACACGTTTTATTCCAAAACGTTCTAGTGGGTCAGCTTTGAAGGGATGTGCATTTCAAGCAGAAATCACGATTAATTGTATCCGATACTCCCCCTAACCTCTGACTAACGGACCCCGTGTGTCTACATGCGTGTTCGTACCTTCGACTGGTTGTTCTTCAGTCTGTGGGCCTCGTCCACCACCAGGCAGGCCCAGTCTATGGAGCCCAGGATGGCCATGTCGATGGTGATCAGCTCGTAGGACGTCAGCAGGACGTGGAACTTGATCGACGAGTCTTTCTGTCGGGGGGGGGACACAAACAAGGTGTTACCCTCCGTCCGTTTAGATACTTTTATCCGAGTGAGCTTTCCGGTCCGTCTCCTCTCACCCTCATCCTGGAGGCCTTCTTCCCTCCTCGGGTGGCGTTGTCCTCGAAGGAGAACTCGTTCTCTCGGATGACGGCTCGGCTGTCTTTGTCTCCGACGTAGGTCACCACGTACATGTCGGGGGCCCACATCTCCAACTCCCTCTCCCAGTTGATGATGGTGGAGAGCGGCGCGCTGACCAGGAACGGGCCCTTCGAGTGGCCCTGCAGGCGGAGAGAGAGAGGTCCAGTCCAACTCGAGTCATTTCACAAATACAGCAACGAACTCGAGGGTTTGAATCTCGTTTCAAACAGATACTAAATCTCATGTTTCAGGCATAGAGCTACAATTGATTAACAATTAAATCAGATGATTATCTTCTTGATTAATTGATGAATCTTTTTGTTTATATACTTTTCCAAATAGCAAAAAGAGTCCATCATTCCTAAAGAGACAAAGATGACGTTTTTAAACATTTTTATCCGTCCAAAACTCCACAAATATTAAATTCACTACCACAGAATAACCTAATTTGAGAAGTCGGAGCCAGTAAACGTTTGGCAATTAAGATCAAAACAAATCACTTAAGAAATTACTTTATTATCAAACTAGTTCCAGATTCATCTGAAAACTTGACAAACTGTGTCATGAACTCAAGTCATTGAGAAACGTGTCCCTCAGGTCTGAACTGTACATAAAACAAAACAAATGAAACGGACAAAATACATAAATGCTCAGATCAAGTTCGTTCAAAAACGCTGCAGAAGATCTGCTGCTCCGACAGGAAGTGTATTCTGGCCTCCCTCCTGTAGGTGGCAGCAGCCGCTCACACGACCGGCGTCTGAGGACGTTTACCGTCTGAGATCAAGAACTTAATGTCGTCTGATTTCACCTGACTTACACAAAATGGCTGGACGGCTCCCGGCCAATAGGAGGACAGCTGCACGCAGAGAGCTACTCTGGAGCCAAAGCTGCCTTAAAGATGCATCATCTCACAGTAAATATGAAGATCATTAAAAAAAAACAAAATACTTTATGAGCTAGAAATCATTTCCCCACAAGACGAGTTGTGCAGTTTCAGTGTCTTTTACAGCACATCTCACAGCCTAACCCACCTCTTTATAGAGCGAGTAGAGGAAGACGGCGGTCTGCACCGTCTTCCCCAGACCCATCTCGTCGGCCAGGATGGTGTCGGTGCCCTGAGCCCAGGAGAACCGCAGCCAGTTGAGACCCTCCAGCTGGTAGGGGTGCAGCGTGCCCCCCGTGCTGTCCAGGTAGTCCTGCTGACGCTCGAACTTTATGGTCGGCTGAGCGGAGACAAGGAGACATTGTACATGGTGTTAAAAGCAAGAGATGAGAAAAGTACCTTGAGCTGACAATCTGTGCAACGTATTCTTCTGTTACACTGAACTACAGGTCAAACAACTCATTGTTACCAAGTTGTCTCTCTAACAGTAGAACCGGGCGGTCACATCAAGACTTTCCCTTTAAGAACGTCCACAGAAACGTCCTCCGTTTGGTTCTTAGAGAGCTGAAGGGAAGTGAAACCCGTTAAATACTCCAGACTTACGTCCACCACGGGGTTCTCAGGAGGCCTGTCGGGCCGCTTCACTCGTCCCTTCACCTTGAGCTTCTTCCCCGGTTTCCCCTCGTCTCCCATGATCAGCTCTCTGAAACAAACGCCCCCGTTAGTGAAGTAAAGAAGTGTTGCTTCAAGAGCGCACACATCTGGACCCCGCTGCAGCTGCAGTCTCACCTGTGGTTCCAGTACTGCACCTTGCAGGTGTCGAAGTCGGGCACGTCCATGTCGTCGGCCTCCCAGGTGGCCTGGTCGTACGACAGGTCTCTCCACTTGATCAGGTAGTGGACGTTGTTCTTCCTGTCCACACTGGAAAATAATGTCAAAAAGTCATTTTTCATGTTTGGCAGAAGATTCATGACACAAATATCTGAACTATTACTCGTCTAAACAGAGATTTGTGGCGTTATCTTTAATAAATGGACAGCTTTACAAGAAATGACTGCAAATCTTCTTCCCCAGAGTAGAGCCGCAGCCTCACCTGTGGTTGAGGATGCGGTGCATCATCAGCCACTCAAACTTGATGCCATAGCGGAGGTACTTGTCGTCCAGCTGCGCGTACATGGGGTCCTTGTTCCTCCTCTTGACGCTCTTGTCCTCCTCGCCTTCGGCGAAGTCGATGGGCGGCGGATCGTCCATGTCGTTCTTCCTCTGGTAGTTCCTGAACAGCACCTGACAGTGGAGCTCCAGCTGGTGAAGAGGAGGACGAAGGTTAAACAGAGGAGGAGACTTGTTTCTAGTCGAGCTTCAGAAACGCGGTAGAAGTTCACACCTGGAGCTCGGTGACCCAGGAGCAGTGCCAGTACGACATGTTGGACCACTTGGTGAAGAACTCTCTGTCCGGACGTCCCGCCAGCGGTTTGGGGTTGGGGGTGTCGGCCGCAAGGTCTGAAGGGCGGGGCACCGGCGTGGGAGCCGGAGCTTCGCCCCATCGCCACGTCAGGATCTTCTGGACTTTCCCCTTTATGGGGAGACACTGGAGGGGGAGGAGAGAGGGGCACATATTAATATTACAGAGTTAAGATGATGGCCTTTATTTTTTACCCCGAATAAACTGCTTCTAATTTTCTCTTGTGTGATTAAAAGCCTTTAAATAAATCTCTTAATCACTTTTAATGAATCGATTCACTACTCTGATCATTTCCATGACTTTAGAACACTATTTAACTGCTGTGGTGAAACATTCGGCGGTTAATTAAATCTGCTTCGTGTTTCTCTGGTTACACAGAGAGAATCTGCGTTGGTTTCTTGAACGTAACCGTGATTTTTCTTTCTTAAAATCACTCGTCGAGCCGATGAATCAATGAATAAAAGGCCGACTTTCTCACTGCGGCGGGTCAAACGTCACATCCGTCTCCCCCCGGTGGGCTCACCGTGCAGCGGGGGCAGATCCACTCTCCGTTGGGGATCTCTGGGAGCGGCGGGTTCAGGCAGTGGATGTGGTACGACGAGGGGCACGAGTCGCAGCAGAGCAGCTCGCCTCCGTCTTTGCACACCCGGCAGAACTCCATGTGGAGGTCGTCCTCCTCCATGTCTACGGCCTCGACGACGTCCTCCTCGGCCTCCGAGTTCTCCTCCCTGGCCTCCCACTGGATGCCCTCCTTCTCCTGGAATGAGAGGAAGAAAGTCGATATGTTAAACCTCCTCAAAGTATTACTAAATGATCACTTCTGTATCAGTTACAATCGCTCTACTCTTTATCTGAGGTTTCTTTCTACAGAGGCAGGGTTCATACACATTTGGACCAATGGATTTCCATGACTTTTCCATGACTTTTCCATGACTTTAAGCCAAATTTCCATGACCAAAGATTTTGTGAAATCTCGGTGTATACATGAAAAAGTGAGAAAATGTAGTATTTAAACTAAAAATGAGAATTCTAAATCATACAGCATACCTTAAATGACACAAATGAATGAGAGCCAATAGTTTGATTAGAATAACAACATTTATTTACTCTGACAGGCATTCAGTAGGATCCAGCTAGTGCACACATTGCATTCCCTTTTAGTGCAAATTTTAACAAAACGAGTTGGCAACTAACTCTTCAAACATAAATCATCAAAAACAATTTAACATTTAAACAGGTTTATAAAACATTCACATAACAAGAGCTTTTTGTGTGTTTGACTGACACACTCACACAGACTTGTCCTTGAGAGGCTCGTAAGAGAGAATAGCTCGTGGCAACCTGAACAAGTTGTAATGAAAGAAGAAATTTGTGCTTCACTGTCCACGGGAACTTAACTGAACAGTCACTTGCCAGCTTAGCGTTTCATTTCTTCAAGCTTCGCATCTATCTGCTTTTCAATCTCCGGCAGAGATGCCTTCTTCTCTTTTGCAGTTCGGCGGAAGCTGTTAGATTTGGTGATGAAGGTCAGTTGGTTTGTAGCTTCTGCTTTCTCAGCATATTCATCTGCTGATCTCTCGAGTGCGCTAATATCCGTCTCCACTCTTGCCCTCTTCTTGAAGCCATCCAGCTCATCAAATTGTGCCGCGATCTGGCTATCGGGGAACATCCGGCGAAATAGCAGGCTGGCATCTTCTGATGATTTAAATGAAAAGTGGGAATTGGCAACCTTCAACCCTCCCACATTACCTCCGCAGTAAGGACGTCATTTTTTGTTACAGCGCCATCCGTTATCGCCGCCTGCTTGTTCGCCGAAGCGAGAGACGTGCTGCTCGGCGTCGCAGTTAGAAAGCCGGCGATGGGGCTCTGATGTCGGCTCCCCCCCATGTTAGAAATATCGACGGTTTTGCCTCCACACAACCTGCATTTGGCTCGTCCCGGGTCTTTGTCGGGTGTAACCATGTCTTGTATTTGTCCATGTGTAGCCAAGCATTTTTAATCGACACCTGGCATAGTGAATAATTAAGGTGCGTTCACTGGCAGCGCGAATAATTCGCACTGCGAGTTTGAGAGCGTATGCCTGTTTATATCTTTCTTTTAAAAGCATATTAATTATTTCAAACTCAGCGTAAATGTACGACATGAACATATGAATATAAAAAAATTCCATGACTTTTCCAAAACTTTTGGGATTTTATTTTTTTCCATGACTTATCCAGGCCTGGAAATTACCATTTTAAAATTCCATGACTTTTCCAGGTTTTTCATGACCGTACGAACCCTGAGAGGACTCTTGGGTTGACGGTCTTAGTTTTGGGACTCGTAGAGAAACTGACTTTACTTCAGTTGATGTTTGAGATGTCTGCGTTGCTCTGATTGGCCCTCGTTTGGTTTTTAGGGAACGAGAGAGTCGGCGCGTTGCTTACACAGTGCGGGCAGCTCCAGGTGCCCTCGGGGGCCTTCTCCATGTCGGGGTCCAGGCAGACCATGTGGTACGCTCTGGGGCAGGTGTCACACAGGATGATCTCGCCACCCTGCTGGCAAACCTCGCAGTAGTCCTGGTGGTCCGTCTCATAGCCGTCCCCGTCCTCTGCTTCTGATTCAAAGTTGAAAAAAAACCAAACACACAAACAAGGCTTAAAAAAAACAAAACCACCTCCGAGCATCACACATTCACCCGAGACACAGGATGTGATCTGTGCATTTTATGACGAGTGTGTTGATGTTTGTGGGAGAAACACCCCCCCCCCCCCCCCCGCCCACTGGGTGAGTCACTTTTTCTTCTTTTCAACGACACATTTCCTCAATAACACCAACAAACTGAAATCGAGGGGTTTCACAGTGAAGACGTAAAAGTGATCGTTAATGCTCATCCTCCACGTTTGGATAAAGAAACTTCACGACGCACGCAAAGTATATTGTGTTTCTTTCTGAAATGCCAGATTTAAAAAGGTTAAAGGTTCTCAGAGACTCAACTAAAGACCAGAACAACCGTTAAAAAAGGATTGAATCCATCTGTGACGTCGTCAGAGCGGCTGCAGAAGACGATGAAGATGACGATGCGTCAGTAGGCGACAACCAAGACCAAGATGTCGTCCTAAATATAATCAGCTGACTCAGTCACAGTGACTAATGTGTGTGTGTGTGTGTGTGTGTGTGTGTGTGTGTGTACACCTCCTCATGTTGTTGTCCGCTTTACTCCGCACGCAGTCATTATCAGATCCACCGCTGCGTCTTTAACCCGCAATCTGCCGGCTCCACCTGCAGCCGGTTCCCGGCCCAACAGGTACGAGCTCTGACTCACCGGGTTCAACTCCCACAGGTTACGCAAAGCCTGCCGTTTATTTAACGTAGAGGAGGACGACGAAGAAGACGCACGAACCTTTCTTCTTCTTGGGTTTGCTCTTGGACGGCTTCTTTTTGCTGCGGCTGCTGCGGCTGTTGGATCCCTCCGACACGGAGACGCTGTTCATGCTGCCGTCCTCGAAATCGCTGTCCACTTCGGGCTCGTCCTCCTCGCTCTGTGCAAACGTGACACACACACTTAAGAAACTGTTGGTCGTACCCAACTTTATGTGGGCGCACAAGGGGAGGGAGGGAGGGAGAGAGAGAGAGAGAGGGCGGATCGTACCGACGAGCGTTTCCTTTTGCTGTTGAAACCTCCCAGCTTGATTTTGAGAGGAGCCACTTTCTTGGTCTTGGCACTGTTCTTCTTCTCTTGTTGTTTAGGTGTAGGTTTGGACTTCTTGCGGGCGTTGGGACCTGCCGACACAAACCAGAAAAGGCAAAGACGTGAGTTGGTGACGCACAGATAAGAGAAGAAGAACAAAAGATCCGACTTCTTTAATGTTTCATGATCACTGTACCTTTCCCTTCCTTAGTCTTGGCCTTGCGTAGCGGTGGCGGAGGCTCCACTGGAGCCACCGGTGCCGGCGGTGGCGGCGGCGGCGCTACAACGACCGGCGCGACCTCCGCCACCATGGTGTCGACCGCGGCCGGCACGTTGGCGGTGGCCAGGGCCGCGTTGGCGGCGGCGGCTCCCCTCAGGGGGTTGTTAGTGCTGAACTCGCGCCACTTGGCGCCCAGAACCATCATCATCTTGGAGACGGCGATCTTGGGGTTCTTGGCTGCGATGAGGGGCCTTAGAGGCAAAGGGGGAAGTAAAGATGTTCATTGTAAGCATGAACCAAACGGGAGCGCAGTCAATATTTTAAACTCGATTATAATTTCAAAACCATTCATTAAAAAATGGGAAATTTTTCTCCTGGTAAAGAAATAGAGAGAGACAGAGAGAATAAAAAATTGGGGAAAGGAAAGCAACTCGTGCATCATGGGAAATTTCTCGCCTGGTAAATAAACATGAAGAAGACACACACACACACACACACACACTCGTATGTCTCGTGTCCTCATCTACCTGACGAACTGGCTGAAGGCCTTGTAGTTGGTCAGAGAGCGGTAGTCCTCCTCGGTGAAGACGTGGTCGATGTCCTCCATGCCCCAGTCATCGAGCAGCTGGGACGACGACTTCGGCTCCTGCAGGGAAACAACAATGAGCTTCATCAGAGCGACAAGAGTTATACCGAAACATCACAACAACAAACCAACCGCAGCCGTCACAAGATGGACGGCTGGTAATTGTGAATGAAATATGGAACCGTTAACTCGTAGGACGAGCGTTGTCCCGAGAAGTGGGAGAAAACGGACGATGTTTACAAAGAACCTCCGAAAGTATCTCAGGAAATATTGGATTTTTCTTTTTTATGTAAAATGGTTAATAATTCCAATAATACCAATCACACCAGCAGGTAAAACACTGAAAACTGGAAGATGTTTGGGATTGACAAGCCACCGAGTCCAAAAACAGCAGAAACAACAAAATGAGACTTTTAAGAAGTATTGCAGCCAAAGAGTCACATTAAACTTCGTCATCACAGCGGTAACACACGATCTCACAGGATTATCTCACAACCACTTCAGCTCAGAGGAGTCATCGATACTAATCGGATCGATTGGTCGGAAGAGAACCTGGTTCAGGGAGACGAGTCCGTAACTCAATACGCGTTAAAGAGACGAACACGACCGGCGGATTTATTTAAACACGATTAACACGAAAGACAAACCGTCCACCTCTCACAAAGACACCTTTGTTCTGCGTCGGTGACCATTATTTTACCTCACAATAGGCTAAATTATTACGACACAGGTAACGTACATAACAATACGTAATGATATGGGCTTGGGCAGTTCATTGAATGTGACTTTCACCATTCAGATCTATACAAACAATGACTATGATTAAAGTGCTCATCGCTCTAGATTCCTCTTTATTTGGCTCTCAAAGTAAAACTAAATCGCTTTTGTTCAATCAAAACATAACTTTAAACTCGGGGACATTGTGATGGAAATGTGCTTAATAGACTAAATGATGACTCAACCCACAGATGACAACCCACAGAGTTGATAATAGTAATTTGTTTAGTCCTCTAAACTTTGTCCCCATTGTTCAACCTTCACTTCTGACTGAGTCACTCGCATCAAAGCAAACAAACGAAACCAACAACGTCTTCACAGGTTCCGACAATTATTATGTTTGATTAAAGCATCAATCGTTAAAATATTAGAACACAGTTTTAAACCGGATTAATGAACCACAAACGTTTCAGATCACAACAGACAACATAAAAGCACAAAAACGTTCTGCAGATGGGAACCGACTTCAAAATAGATAAATAAGTAATGGACACATTTGTAAATCTGAACTAATCGTTTCATCTCTGTATCAAACACGATGCTTCCCCGTCTGAACTGCTACTTTTCTTTGGTGAAAACGGGTCATATTTTGACCAATAAAAAACTATTTCTTGCCGATTGGCGCTTTATTGACCTAAAGTTTAAAAAAGGCCCCGAGGAGCAGGTGAGCAGTAATTTCAGCCACCCTGGACTCTTCTTCCTCCTCCTCCACCACCAGCCTTTCACCAAAAAACATCTTTCCGTCTTACAAACGAGGGGAAGCAGCATCTCTGACAATGAAATAAAACGTGTTTATCTAGCCCAAAAAAAAAAAGGGTCAAGAGCGCAGTGCGGCGCTAAGCAGGGTTGCCGTGGTAACAGCATACATGCCTTACACACACACACACACACACACACCACCCCTTCCTTGCATAAGTGTCATTAGCTGCGAGGCCCCCTATTGGCCGCCGGTGTGTTCCGAGTGCAGCAGACGCAGCTCTTTGTTTAAGCGTCTCTCATCTCACGTTTCTGTCTGTCAAACCAGAGCTGACTCCATTACAGGTACCCAGTCAACAGGACCGCACAAAAGGGCTTCCCACTGAACCCACCGTCCACCAAAGGAGAGACACGTGGTCGCTAGAAAACGTACGATTCTTTTTAAACCAAAAATGTGCACAAAGAGCAGTTTGGCACACTTAAAAAAAAAAAAAAAAAAAGGATCTTATCAGTAGTTTTGCATGTTATGGTTTCACTACAACTCGTACTTTACCCCACAGCTACATGTTTTGCATATGATGCTGCAGTGTTTTAGAAATGTAAATGCACTTTAGGAGCATATCTGTGTCCGTTCATTGAGCTCTTTCAGAAGACAAAAATGAATTCAGGTTTTAGAGGCTGAACCCCAAAACTCGCCGAAGAAAACCTCTGAAGAAAAGCATGTTCATCAAAACCAGAAGCTGTAAACACTGTTATAAACGTCAGATTTTCATCTTTCAGACGGTCCTTGAACACATCATGTGTGACGAACGCTTCAGTCAGTAAACTCAACAAAGCTTAAACCGTTTGCTTTAGATCTTGTGAAAAACATTGAATTCTGCGCAACTTGGAAGCCACGATTGATTCTCCTCTGAGACCAACAGTCACATGACAACAATTCTGTGAATCTTAAGAGTGAACTTCAGGCTGCTGAACACAGAGCGGAGAGGAGAGGCTGGAAGTAGAGGTTGTAAAACTGTACATAGTTCAATGTACGGTATATAGCAGCACGTAGAACCTCCAGTTCTCTCTACTTCTAGCCACGTTTGTTCCGTTTCCACAGAGGTGCAGTACTTTTATATTGCAGTAAAAATCACAGCCACAGAGTTACAAACACCCCGAAACTGCTTGGGGTTCAGAGGGTTAAGCCATGAACTGGAACAACTTGAAACAAAAGAGGAAAAACACAGCAAAAATCTAAAAGAGGGTGTCCCGTAGTGCACCGAGAATGGCCCCCAAAATACGTTATGTACACAGAATTTGTCTTTTGGAGCTCAAACCTGTGACCCGTAGTGGAGACAGATGTGCTCCACAGCCTTCAGCCAACCCAGCGAATTATTAGAATTCTTGAGTTTTTTGGGAGAACGTGAAGACTTTTTCTGTCTGATTATAGTGTAAATGTTGCATCTGAGGCTTTTCAACCCTCAGAAAAGATAAATACTTCTTCTAAGATTGAGATGTATGTGTTAAGAAGCTTCACTGAAACTATGACGGCCATGTTTTCCTCACCGAGCTGTCGTCGTCGTCATCGTCGTCGTCGTCGTCGTCTTCCTCCTCCTCCTCGGGCTCCGGCTCTTTCTTCTTGGAGCTGCTCCTCTCGGCTCCGGAGCTGCCCCTCTTCTTCTCTTTGCCGCTGCTGCCCCTCTTCTTCTTCTTGCGTCCCGGAGTGTAGTCGCTGCCCTCGCTGTCGGAGCGCTGGGCGTGGCCGCCGCCGCCTTCCGCCTCCTCCGCCCCGCCCACGTCCATGGGCTCTGGGGAGCTGATGGGGAGCTCCTGGAACCAGGACACCAAAAAAAAGAGACGCCAGAGGTCAGCAAAGTGAAGCTGTCATGTTCGAGAGTAACGGGAACGGGATAAAGGCGCAGCTTTCTCGCTGGGATTTTCAAAACACTCCAAGATAAAACATATTTATGAAAGGAAAGATTGAATATAATTCATCATACAAGAAAATACTTCCTACTGCACTTCAGAAGCCTTAAAAACCAAAGAAAAATTACGAGTTATGTTCTCGAAAATGTAATTAAAAGTGGAGAAACTCCCTCTGTATAATTCAAATGATGGTTGGAGAAAAAATATGCAAGAAATAAGTAGACGAGACAGATTTGAGGTGTGTAAATGTTAAAGTGTAACTCCCACCCACTGCACAGCTTTGAAACATTAAATATAAAAGTGGGCCATGAGGCTGAGGGATGAAACCCTGCGTAAACATGGTGGAATTAGCAAGCTAATGCTAGCTAGCTAACTAACCAGCTGCTAAGTGAGAACATTTAAACTTAATGCTTCATCTACGCACTGTTGTCACAGCGCAAGGAAAGCACATCGCCAGTCGTTAACACAGATTCACCAGATTATGGAATGTTATCGTTTAACTTCACCTCCACAGAAGCTACAAGGAGCTACAATGAGGTGTTTGCATGAATACGCGTAACACAGTGACGGGTCTACGATGGGGGGGAAATGGTAAAGCCATGAATGACTACACCTGTGTCCCTTCTAGCTTGTGTTTTCATGATAAACGTAGTTTCAGGTGATTACGAGACAGCAAGTTGTGCAGTGTGACCAGTACAGCGACCTGGTTTTACCGTGACGGTGTTAACGTGCACAAAAACATTTAATACGCACAATAAGAGATATGTGTGTATTAAACTCTGCCATACTAAAGGCAGGAAGAGCCTCAAGCATTGCACAATCATAACTACTTCCAGCTAATTTGACTTTGTTGGTTGTTGTGCTTACATGAGAAGATTATCAAAGTCTGCCGACGGTCCTGTTCTGTGTGAAGTTTAACTAACAGTGTTTCAGTCTAGTTTCTATCAAACGCATCATCTGGGACATGGGATGAAGAAGTTGTGGTGTACTTCAGGTAGTTTTCTGACTTTGCATGTAGCTACATTCAGCGACACAACGCTCAGCATCCTTACCTCTCTGCGCGACCGCCTCTTGCTGCCCTTGCTCTCTTTGCTCTTCTTGGCCTTCTTCTTCTTCTTCACCTTCGGGGTCTCATTCTCCGAGACCTCCTCTTCGTCGTCGTCTGCAAAAATCGAGCCGGCGGAGACATTTCACGGTTAGACATATACACAAGAGACGAGAGGCCGAGTGTGGTAACGTTACAGAGCAAAGAGAAAAAGCAAAACACAAGCTGGTAAACTTTGAGCAGCTTCTCTTACTTGTATTCCGATATATTTTTTAATCTTTATTTTTCTCATTTAAGAGTCCCGTCACAGACTGGTTGATGGGGCTCCTTCCTATTTAAAATGACCACGATCAGAATGCCACAGTTTCCCTTTTTGAAGAGACCAACTGGCTTACTTTTAGGTTTTAAAACACAAGTAAGTGAACAAAGTACGGTATTGACCGGGATAATTTAGCGCTCTTTCATCCCCCCGCCAGGCTGCAACCACATTCACATGGTGTTAAATGACATTTAAGTGGTCCAGGATTAGACGGCTAGAATAAAAACCCAACAGGAGTCCCGAGAACCAGAACTAGTGGAGGACAAGCCGGTGGTTTGGGCTACTAGTTGCCCTTAGGGGGGTGATTCAAATCAGTTTTGTTCCAGTGGTTACATACAACTGGTAATTTACGACTGATTAGTCGTTGTAATTTACCACACCCTCCTGCAGCCCTGATGACAGGGAGGATCCCAGTCCAGCATTTGGCGCTGCCTCAGTGGCTCCGAAGTGAAGCGGCGTGGCACTCAGAGCCTGTTAATGTAATTGACTACGGTAAAAAAAAAAAAGTAAATGGCAAGCAGCCATTACGATGCACCTGTGAGGAAGAAGCTTTAATGGGATGATCTTTTTTTTAATATCATTATGAGGAGACAGAGCTGTGTGTGGCGATGTGGACGGATGCAAGAAATCCAGAGAATTAAAAAAGCCATAAATGTATCTGTTTCAGTGGTGACATAAAACCACATTCACTACTATCAAGTACTATTTACGCAAGTATTTCCATTTACCACTACTCAAATACATTTCAGAGGGAAATATTGTACTTTTTACTGCACTACATCCATTTGACAGCTGAAGTTACTTTGCAGACTTGAGATTATTACCACAAAATATTATTTAACGAATACATTCTGATATATTAGTATAGTTTAAGCTACCACTGAGTATATAAAGACCTTAAAGTGAATGCATCAATCAATATAATCCACTAATTTAATGTATAGTAATGTATAGATAATCTAATAAAGGATTATCTTATCGTATAGGATCCTGAAATGGGACCTGAACACTCAGTACGTTTACTGTTGTATTTTAAGTATTTACTTTTACTTGAGTAAGATTTTGATTGCAGCACTTTCTACTGAAATATATATCTGAATACTTCTTGTAGCACTGATGCATTTACAATAACAGTGTCTACATCACCAGATGCATGAAAACAAGACATGCGCCAACCTTTCGTTTGCATCAAATATCGTGCACGTGAACGCATATTTTGGTTGCATTACACAATATTTTGTTGCAATGCAGCATCACTTGACATATTCATTAAAAGGTTAATGCTACTTTATGAATGAAATGCAGGTTTTTTTCCCCTAAGCTTTACTTGCAGGACTTGCTGGTTGTGTACACAGCGCGTGCTCGCAGCGCGTGCTCGTCGTGTATTATACAAAACTGTAAACAATGCTCATCTTAGATCCCCAACAGTCTGTATTTATAATATATATGTTAGGAAGATGCATCTAATGGAGAAAATGCTAGAAACGTTTTTTACTATATTGTATTATTTGTACTTCTCCCCCCACACACACGCACGAGGAGGGAAACGCTTCAGAACGTCATCCGCGAGCTTCCGAAGCTAACTGGCTGCCTCCATCTTGTGTCATCGACACGTAAATAAATGCCGGTTAGCATAGCATGCTAACATATTAGGCCCCGGGAAACACGCCTGTGAGTCGGCGTGACTTTATGACAAAAATACCATCATTATCAACCGCCATAACGGCTGTAGTTGCGTGGCAACACAGCGTTTATTTAAAAAAAAAAAGTGTGAAAGGAGGAGAGTGAAGCAAATAAAAAATGTACAAGTATGCTAATGTTAGCCGCTAGCATTAGCTTACCCGGTAGTTAGCAACATTAGCTAGCGTAGCGAAACATGATTGATATGAATGTAAAAAAAAAAAAAAAACATCTGCTCATGCTAGCATGAAACTGCTGTGAACATTAGCATTTAGAGGCTAACAAATGAGCTCCGGTCTCACCGTGCATTAACCGGTCCTCCGGGGCTCCATAGTCGTCTCTGTCATCCTCGCTTCCAGACATAGCGGACAGGGCAAGAGAAACTTTCTATTTAGTTAGCTAACAAGTTCAGCTAAACTAAATAAAAGTTATGTTTTGTTTAGTCGGATAATCCAGAGTTCTGACCCCCAAATCTGGAGTCCGTCCCAAGTCGTTCGGTGTAGTTGGTTTGAGGCCAGAAGAGAAAGAAGAACAAAAAAGAGAAAGAAGACGGAAGTGAATATTTTGACACCAAAAGATAATTAAAACAAAAACACACCGCGACACAAACACTCACCGCGTGGACTTCTCAAGACAATATATTTTAACTTTACCTATATCAAGTTAAGACAGACTACCACCCTCCATCGTTCAGCTGACATGCCATCTTTACCACTATCGTTAGTTTCCATTAGCACGCGTGCTAACCCGAGCTGGACCGGTTCAGATTTGAGAAAAAATAAATAAATAAGTAAAGAAGCACAACGAGCCATGGTTGCACACTTAATATCTAATCTTAGAACATCTCGTAACAACCCGGCATCCATCTCACCCAGTCCATCTTTACCTTTACTCTGTATTTATATTTTACAAACAATAAAACCAAAAAAATAAACCTGGATACTCACAACTTGATTCACAGCTTCCCCCAAAAAATAAAACCCCAGTCACTCCGAGCTCACTTTGTCTAATAATCAATACTTTGATGCTCTTTTTGTTTTTTGTTAAGCTAACGGTATACATACAATTTAAATATATTTCCGTGTTTTTTTGGGGGGGTAGGCAGCGTGTGCGCACGACGCCGTCTCCTCTTTCTCTCTCTCCCTCGCACACTAAAACACACACCCCGCGCGCGCGCACACACACACAAAGAGATCAGGGGGCAGGCATCCCATAATATCCCCCCCCCTTCCTCCTCCTCCTCCACACACACACACACACACACACATACACACACACTTCAGTCACCCCTCCCCCTCTCTGCATAGTTACCTTGCAACGTACAGACCATAATAGTCAACTCCCCCCTCCCTCTGCTACAGTCTCTTCCCCATTCCTCCATGCACCCCCCCCCCATAGCAACCGTGGTTACCATGGAGACCCCCCCCTCCCACCCCCGTGCGGCATCCCATAATAGTAATGAGCGCAGTCACTGACATCCCTCAATAAGCATAACTCCAAAAAGAGAGAGAGAGAGCGAGATAGGAGAAAGAAAAAAAAAAAAGGAAAAGCCATCACATGGCAACTGTGTGTGTCACATGACTGCTTAACTTGAGTGTGCATGTTTGCATGTATGCGCAGGCACCGTACTGTATATATGAGTCCGGCTGCACGTGATGTGGATGCAATGCAACGATGACTTTAAAAAAAAAAAATGCACCATGGGGGGGGGGGGGGCATAAAAGTTAGGGTGACCCAGGTGTAACCCTAAAATATAAGGCTACGCATGACTCACCTGATCATGAGCTCACCTGAAGGCCTGAAGAGGTAGACCTTTGTGTTTGTAGGAGCAGGTCAGTGTGAGGGTTAATGAGGGTTAAAGAGTCGACCCTGCAGGGTGGAGGGTCACTAAGGTCAAGCTGTAGCCACAACCTTCAAGTCCCCCCCCCCCCCCCCCATCAAAACAAGAAACAGGGAGCCCAGAAGTACAAGAGCCAACAGCTGAGTTAAGCTGTCTGCTACACACACACACACACACACACACTTTGCTCCACAGGCTGCTTTTGGAAAATGCATTGCAGCCAATGGTGGGAAAACCGTCTGGGTCCTAGACTGTGTTTTTTCCCACCATTAACTGAGTGTAGAGCATTTTGACTGTGGAGGTTCAATGCTTAGTGGCACAGAGAGGCATCTGAGTGACGTGTGTGTGTGTGTGTGTGGGGGGGGGGGGGGGGGTCAACAGTACATTTCAGCTCTTTATTTTCGGGGGGGGGGGGGGGGGGGGGTTGTTGTTGTTGCACTGCAGGACAAAATCTCTTGAGTCATCCAAGTGTGCAAAAAAATACAAATTCGTAACAGCTGTTTCACCAGCCAGAGTCGAAGATAGAGCAAAAAGTATGGAGACATTACTTTAGAAGGAGTTTATTTATACACCGTCATGGAGGAGCAGATTACAGGTAACTATATCCGACTTACCCAGGCTGATAAACAGTACAACAAATATGAAAATTTAAAGCATTATATAATAAGAATTAAAGCAAAAGAACAATCAATCCAATCAATCAATCAATCAAAAAAGAGATTTTAATACTAAATAATAAATATTGCAATACCCAATATGTGAAATATAGATTCATACATCTAAACCTGACTCTAAATCACTGCTGATATATTTTTTACAAAGTTAAAGATAAAGGATAAAGGAGAATATAAGTGAGAATATAAGCGAGAATATAAAGGAGAATATAAAGGAGAATATAAAGGAGAATATAAAGGAGAATATAAGCGAGAACATAAAGGAGAATAGGAGAATATAAAGGAGAACATACAGAAGAACAAAGGAGAATATAAGCTAGAATATAAAGGAGAATATAAGCGAGAACATAAAGGAGAATAGGAGAATATAAAGAAGAACATAAAGGAGAATATAAAGGAGAACATACAGAAGAACAAAGGAGAATATAAAGGAGAATATAAGCTAGAATATAAAGGAGAATATAAGCGAGAACATAAAGGAGAATAGGAGAATATAAAGAAGAACATAAAGGAGAATATAAAGAAGAACATAAATGAGAATATAAAGAAGAATATAAAGAAGAACATAAAGGAGAATATAAAGGAGAATATAAAGAAGAACATAAAGGAGAATATAAAGGAGAATATAAAGAAGAACATAAAGGAGAATATAAAGGAGAATATAAGCGAGAACATAAAGGAGAATATAAAGGAGAATATAAAGGAGAACATAAAGGAGAATAGGAGAATATAAAGGAGAATATAAAGGAGAACATGAAGGGGAATATAAAGGAGAATAGGAGAATATAAAGGATAATATAAAGGAGAACAGGAGAATATAAAGGATAATATAAAGGAGAACAGGAGAATATAAAGGAGAATATAAAGGAGAACATGAAGGAGAACATAAAGGAGAATAGGAGAATATAAAGGAGAATATAAAGGAGAACATAAAGGAGAACATAAAGGAGAACATAAAGGAGAATAGGAGAATATAAAGGAGAATATAAAGGAGAACATATAGAAGAACATCAGGTCTGGAGGGAAACTTGCAAGCAGGCGCAGACCAACAGCTGCTGGTAATTTCCCCGGGTGATCGTGCATTGGTCAGTTATTATGTACGGCTTATTGTGCAGGAAAAAAAAGCACCGCGGTGATCATTCCACCGTGAGATAACGGATATTTTTTATTACCCTGCAACGCACACCGACGCCATTTGTGTCACGCTATACCTGTGAAATTGGACAATTTGTACCGGCATGAGATTGTTTTTTAATCCTCTGCGGATTCATTAATCCACTGACAAAATTATTCACGTCAGCACATTTGCGGCAGCGGCCCCGACACTTTGGCTTTTAACCCTCTTCGAGCCGTCTCTCCTTCAGCTGAAGGCCTCTCTCCTCCCACCTTACTCTCTCTCTCTGGTCTGGACTGTAGCGGATCTACAGTCGGCTCTGACTCATCTCCTTTCCTTCTCTTCTCATCTCCTTTCCTTGTCTTCTGGACGGTTTTTCTTTGTCCCGCCGCCGGTGGCGGCGGTGCCCTTCCTCTCCGTTATAACCTCTCACACCGGCCCACACAAAGACAATCAACTACTTCTCTTGTCTTTCTTTTTTATCTGTATTTCTTCCTCTTTCTCTCTCCCTTGGTTTGCACCCCCCCCCCCCCCCCAATCCTCCCCTCCCCCACACATCTCCTTTTTCCTTGACTATGGACACAGTGTTCATGTGTGCATTTAGGGAGGAGGGGGGGGGGGGGGGGGGGGGGGGGATGCGGGGGGGGTAAAATCCTATAATCACCAATCAGAGGGATACTGGGGGCAGTTGTCATAGAAACCTCGTGCACGGCTCTTGAGGCCCCTCCCCCCCCCCCCCAACAGTCGCAGAATTGCATATCCCATAATGATAATAATATAATTTCTGAGGCAAAAAGGAAAAAAGGAGGAGCAGGAGGGGAGGGAGGTGTGTGTGTGTGTGTGTGTGTGTGGGGGGGGGGGGCGACTACAGACCATAATAGTGCTCCTGGTCGCCATGGCGATAAGCAGAGGGGGTGGTGGCGGTGGTGGAGGAGGGTTACAGGCGGGGTCAGATTATCATGTAAGTCAAAACGCATTCCGTAATACTTCTTGACTTCCTCGCCCCCCCCCTCGCCTCCCACCGTCTCCGGCTGCAGGACTCTCACTCTGCAGCTGCAACCAGATGACAAAAAAAGTGCAAAAATAGTTTTTTGATCAGATCCAACATGTCTGCCACATGAGATGACACACAGCATGTAGGCTGACAGATGGAGGGAACAAACAAAAAATGACAAAGAGATAAAAAATATGCGGAAAATTACATCGGTACGCCTGCGGTTCTGTTGGGATGTCCCGGACGGCTCGGATGTTCTGGAGTTCTCCCGTCTCATATACATATATTACATATATTACGATTACTGTAGTAAAAAGAATAGTTGTTGTCGAAGTGATTAATCAAGCAATGAGACACTTTGTTTTTATTCATCGTTAACGGTCGTGTTCACCCACGCAACATGTTTTTTAATCGTCCAGAACCTTTTATGTTCACACCGTACAAATCAAATTGTCTGGCAATGACGTGGCTGCTCACACTGAACATAAGCACGGAAAACCCCAAGTCTGTTTTTGTCCGCTGACAAATTCCAATAAAGTTAATTTCAAACAAGACAAACGCGTACCTAACAATCCTGTCAAATAGAGAGAGAGAGAGAGAGCGAGATGACAATCCATTCAATGGTTGTCACGACATTTAATCGGTGCTTCATGTAAACCGCTTGATGTATTTAAAAGTACTTTGCGTTGTTTCTCTTTTTAATTTTATGTATTTACTTTATGTTCTACATTTCTCTTCGGGGGATCAATAAAGGCTTACTTCGATCTGAGCTTAGGTGAAAAAAACCCCCAAAATGCCAACCTCATGGTGGCGCTAGAGGGAACGTCTTTAGGATTCATCCTCTGGGAACCAAGAGCCAACACAACTAGTGACGAGATATTCACTGGATACGGGGAAACTTTGACCGGCTGGTGGCGCTAAACGAAAAGTAAGGAGCTAATTGCCGTTGCCTAATTGCACGTTGAGATTTCCCAACTCACCAGTCTTTGTAATATTTCTCTGTCAAGGCGAGAACACCCTTGTGCTCCCTCCTAAGTCACAGCTGGGCCGAAAGCCCAAATCCAGTTGTGACAACATCTGTAACAGCGATTTATAACCCAATTTCTTGTGACGTTGCATCGCCGCTGATCGAGCTTCCATGTCAGGCTGCGTCAACAACTCATAATCTTGGTTAACTGCAGTGAATATAACGAACCGCTGCCTCAATAATTTACATGATGGGGGATGGGGTGTTGGCGGTGGGGGGGGGGGGGGGGGGGGGCACAGGGAGTGTATTGTGCTCAGAAGTTTTTTGATGAATTCCCAGCAGCCACTCTGCCTCTGTGTCTTTGTGCTGCCTCTCTCTCTCTCTCTCTCTCTCTCTCTCTCTCTCTCTCTCTCTCTCTCTCTCTACCTCCTTGACTGTGAGTCACTCTGCACCTGAAGACGGATACCATTTCCCCATCGTGCGTTACAGTCGAGTTTTAATGCACACACACACACACACACACACACACACACACACACACACACACACACACACACACACACACACACACACACACACAAAGCTGGTGTGGGATGGGGGGGAGGGAAGAGCCACCTCACACAAAAACGGGCCTGTGCCAGACCATAATACTCCCCCCCCCCCCCCCCCCCCCCGCCTCCTTCTTACTTCACTGCCTTCGCCCCTCCCCCTTCCTGACAACACAGACATCCCATAATATGCACTCGTCTGCCCCACCACCTCCTCCTTTCTTCACTGTTTGGCCCGCCGCTCCATAATAACCACACAGCTAATTCGCCTCCAGTCTCTCTCTCTCTCTCTCTCTCTCTCTCGCTCTCTTTCTCTTACAGCCCCCCCCCCCCCACCGCTGCCATCATCATTTCCTGTCTTATAGGCTCCTGAAGTGCAGAGTACAGTATGTCTCTCCAAACGGCAGCCACTTAAAGAGGCTCAAAATACCCGGCCTTCCTATCTGTGACGTCTTCATCGCACTTTGTCAAACAGGGGTTTCTCTCTCTCTCTCTCTCTCTCTCTCTCTCTCTCTCTCTCTCCCTGTCTCTCTCTCTCCCTCTCACAGTAGTGCAGAACATCACAGATAGTGAGAAACAGACCTACAGTTTTATTCGTTCCGAACCACATGTGGCTTAGTTATTACAAAATCAAACCAGACACTAGATCCACTTAATAAACGTCACTATCGGCGCCGATACCGGACCGGTGCATCCTCTAGGGGTCCTACGACAAATACAATCTGTTACACAAGATTTACATCCGGCTTCTAAAAGTCCTCCTGCTGAAATATTCTGAGAAGTAAAAACTGCTTTTTTGGTGGAAACTGCAGATTGAAGTGAGGTCACAAGCAAAAAAAACTCGGTCAAAGGTTCGTGTGATATCTTACGAAAAAGTTACCTTTTCGTTTCCTACGAAAGTCCAGCAACAATTTCCAATTCCCGCTTGTAACATGTATACAGTCTCGTTACATGTATACAGTCTTGTAACATGTTTACAGTCTCGTTACATGTATACAGTCTTGTTACATGTATACAGTCTCGTTACATGTATACAGTCTTGTAACATGTATACAGTCTCGTTACATGTATACAGTCTCGTTACATGTATACAGTCTTGTAACATGTATACAGTCTTGTTACATGTATACAGTCTCGTAACATGTATACAGTCTCGTTACATGTATACAGTCTCGTTACATGTATACAGTCTTGTTACATGTATACAGTCTTGTAACATGTATACAGTCTCGTTACATGTATACAGTCTTGTAACATGTATACAGTCTCGTTATATGTATACAGTCTCGTTACATGTATACAGTCTTGTAACATGTATACAGTCTTGTAACATGTATACAGTCTCGTTACATGTATACGGTCTCGTTACATGTATACAGTCTTGTAACATGTATACAGTCTCGTTACATGTATACAGTCTCGTTACATGTATACAGTCTCGTTACATGTATACAGTCTTGTAACATGTATACAGTCTCGTTACATGTATACAGTCTCGTAACATGTATACAGTCTCGTTACATGTATACAGTCTCGTTACATGTATACAGTCTTGTAACATGTATACAGTCTTGTTACATGTATACAGTCTCGTTACATGTATACAGTCTCGTTACATGTATACAGTCTTGTAACATGTATACAGTCTTGTTACATGTATACAGTCTTGTAACATGTATACAGTCTCGTTACATGTATACAGTCTTGTAACATGTATACAGTCTTGTTACATGTATACAGTCTTGTAACATGTATACAGTCTCGTTACATGTATACAGTCTCGTTACATGTATACAGTCTTGTAACATGTATACAGTCTTGTTACATGTATACAGTCTTGTAACATGTATACAGTCTCGTTACATGTATACAGTATTTTCTAAACTTTCATCTTTACAGGAAGCGACTTAGTTAGGTTTAGGAAAAGATCATAAAATACTTTGTTGGTGTTACGTTCCCCTTTTTTAGGGAAAGATTTTGAAATACTTAGTTCGGGTTAGGAAAAGATCGTTAAATACTTAGGTTCAGGAAAAGATCGTAAACTATTTAGTACGGTTTGGGAAAAGATCGTAAAATACTTAGCTAGGTTCAGGAAAAGATGGTAACAATACCTAGTTTGGTTCAGGAAAAGATCGTAAAAATACTTAGTTTGGTTCAGGAAAAGATCGTAAAAATACTGAGTTAGGTTCAGGAAAAGATCGTAAAAATGCTTAGTTAGGTTTATATAAAGATATTCGGCTTAAAATAACTATGGAATTAGCATTACTTAAGTACAGCACTTACGTGACAAAAGAATCAACGTAGACGTCTCGTTTCACACGGGGCACGAACAGCTTCATTACTAAATGAATCTTTTAGTTCCAATGCATGTTCTGATATTGTTTATTTAGAAAAGCACACATTTAAGAACATAAAGCTGTTTGTTAAAGCCAACTGATCCAGATCCAGTCGATTATTTCCAATTCTGCATTGTGAGTATTTCAAGTGGCTCACCGTTTGGATTCCAATGTGTCCACAATTTCTGGCACAATATATAAACATAAAGGAAAGGGCCGTTACTTTGAAAAAAAAGCCCGAGATCTGTATTCATCATATGGCCAAATTAAAGCTCCACAAGTCCAATAAACTCCAAATAAGTGTCGCGTCAACACAGCAACAAATATGAGCTTCAGTGAGGTTTTCATGAGGCTATATTACTATTTTCTTTGTATGCCTGCAGAGACAGACATGCCGTCTGTAGTGGATGTTAAAATCACAATCTTAATCAGGACTGCGTGCATCATTCAAGGTGCCGTCACGCGACTTAATCGTGTCTTTTGCAGCTGCGTCAAAACGTCAAAGTCATGGTGCAAGGACGTCGGGAGCGGTACATACTGATCACTGGAGGAATCAATGGCAGACTTGGCTGATGGGAAGAGGAGTGCAGCGGTGACGCCAGAGTCTGATGGGGCCCTCTCTCTCTCTCTCTCTCTCTCTCTCTCTCTCTCTCGGTCTGCGAGGTCGCTTGTGTCAAGTGCCTTGTTATCCTGTTATTCAATTATATCTTTTACATAATTTCAGAAAAACTGGATGTTAGTTTTGTTTGTCACAGCTGTCTATCCCCATTCGATCGGCAGTGTTTTACAACAATCGGTGTATATCATATATAATGTCATTCATGGATCATGTCTTCTTGTCAAGTCATGCACTCGTCATGCAGTATCACGTAATGTTGGAAACAGCATGCATTCATTTGCAGGAGAGATATTTTTTCACATGTTTTACGCATTGGTATGTCATTTTCAAACTTCATCTTTGACATATTAAACTTATTTCCTGGTTGTTTCCTGTTGTGGTGTTACAGGAAGCTCCCATTTTATGACTAATTTGCAGGTTATCTCAATTGAGCTGACAGATGTGTTTTGGTTTGAGGAGCAAGATTCAGATTCTCAGCTCTCTGCCTACAAGCAGTCCTATTAATCCCATATTAAAGTTACTGCAAGGAGCTTTTAACTGGTTATGAAAGTTGAATACTGATGCCTCTCTATGACCCACATAAGTCAACAAGACCATCAGTGAGAAGATTGACTGTTTCTCTAGTTATATCCACCGCCGACACCACGCCGCTAGAGACCCAGGACGTACTGTTGGGTCCGCTGGAGGGAAGGGAGGCACGGTAGAACCAGAACCAGGACTGAACTGGGCAGACTGTCAGACTCCTGCTGCATTAAAATGAGAGGTTTTCTGAAGGGACTCTGGTGCTGGGAAACACTACCACTTTATACCGCAGGGATCGCCAAAATCAACACAAAAGGAAAGTTCTCATGAGTAGCTTTAAGGTTGGAACGATTTGCTGGTGGAACGCGGGGCAGAACGATCATTCTGACACCAACAACTTAATGCAGACTGAACTGCTTTTGATGGATTGTACTCAACGAAATCCACAAAGGAACATTTTATGCCACACAGAAACGAATGGAAACCGAATGGCTGCTTGGAAAGAAAGAGCAAGAAAATCTCGTATCGTGGTGATGTTTTTTTCATGAATGGTGTAAAACATGCAATAAAAGGGCCGCACAGTCAATGAATCACTTTAAATTCTAACCTCGAGTTACAGGAAGTGATATCTTTAGGTGTTCTAGCAGTTTCTGCCACTAAGTCCTATCATCGAGCTGCGGTCGGGCCAAACGCGAGGAGCAAACACGACAACAAATCAGAACTCTTGAACGCAACACCTTTAAAAGCACATGCTGAATGACTCGTGAATAAAGGATTATTCTGTACTTTTACATTATACCTGAGAGGCCTGCATGCACGCACACACGAGCCGCCATTTTACCTCGCCCTCTTACCTTCTCAAAAACACATGCGTGCACTCGCTCACTCTCTCTCATGCACACATTATATGCTCGCACGTCCGCGCAGACACGCACACCCAACCCCCACCCAATCCTCTGCTCGACATGCAAACACACACACACACACAGACACACACACACACACACACACACACACACACACACGCACACACACACACACACACACACACACACACACACACCCTTTTCCCTGCTGCCCCCCCCCCCCTTCTCTACACACACACCAAAACACACATAACCCCCCCTTCAGTCCACGCACATGCATACTCGCACGCTAACACACACACACACACACACACACACCCTGTTCCCCTCCCCCCTCCCATTCCATACCAGGGCACATCGTGACAAAACAAAGAACACCCCATAATAGTCAGACGCACAGTATGCATGGTAACCAGTTATGTCAGAGATGAAGGCACTCTGTGTGTGTGTGTGTGTGTGTGCGTGCGTGCGTGTGTTTCACTGGAAATAAGAACACACACGTTCATACAGCTGTGTGTGTGTGCAGAAAATGCTCACTTCATACATAAATAAACACACAGACGTACACACTGATGATGCACAAAATTACACACATACAAACCCACATATATACACCTCCCACACACACACACACACACGTATATATAGACACACACAATTACAGGCTAACGGGTATACATCCACACACACATACTAAAACAAGCACCCACAAAGAAACACGCACACACACACACACACACACACATAAAAAAGGTACACGTCCATGTAATCAAACAGACGGACACAAACATCGACGCAAGATGTAACGAGTAAGCACAGACACAAAAGATATGAATGAAAGTCAACACGTAGACCCAAAAATACACGTTGGTATAAATAAACCGACGGACACAAACAAAGACACGAGAAATACAAAAGGAGCACAAACACAAGATTTAACATACGAACAGACACAACAGATATGCCTGAAAGACGTAGACGTGAAGGTACACGTCCACAGGACATACATGAACAAGAAAACACACAAAATCTAAAGAGACGGACACAAAGAGACAAAGCATGAACACAAGATTTAACGACACAAAAGATATAAATGAACGTAAATCAACCCCGTCTCTCGATTACGTCTCGAGGGAAACCTAGTTTCGTCATTTTTGAGAGAAATGGGCTGACAGTAACGTGGATAAACAAGCATCCAAAAACATGAACACACACAAAATGTAACACACAGACAGGAAGTGGACGAACACAATGTCTAAAGACAAAGTTAAACACACACAAGGTGAAAAATATGAACACACGACACAAGAGTACACACCCAGACAACGTGCATGAATACAGACACACAACGTAGGCACACAAAATGAAAGATCAAACACATCGAACAGGACACAACCATCTTAAGATAAAAGTATAGAGACACAATCAACACATCATCATACACACTGACGCACAACATTCATGATACAAACACGACACTCCCCGTGGCCATCTTGGTTTTTAGACTTCACCATCTTGGTTTTTGGACGTCGCCATCTTGGTTTTTTTGGACTTCACCGTGTCGGTTTTTGGACGTCGCCATCTTGGTTTTTTTGGACTTCACCATCTTGGTTTTTGGATGTCGCCATATTGGTGTTTTTAGACTTCACCATGTTGGTTTTTGGACGTCGCCATCTTGGTTTTTTGGACTTCATCATCTTGGTTTTTGGATGTCGCCATCTTGGTTTTTTGGACTTCATCATCTTGGTTTTTGGATGTCGCCATCTTGGTTTTTTGGACTTCATCTTGGTTTTGGACATTGGCATCTTAGATTTTGGATGATGACATCTCCGCTTTTGGACGTCGCCATCTTGGTTTTTGGGCTGTCGCCATCTTGGTTTTTTTGGACTTCATCTTGGTTTTGGACATCGGCATCTTAGATTTTGGATGATGACATCTCCGCTTTTGGACGTCGCCATCTTGGTTTTTAGGCTGTCGCCATCTTGGTTTTGACACAGTGACACTAGAGGGTGGAGCTAAGTACAACCGCACGCTGAATAAGACATTTTTTAGGCGACCAAAAATGTTCCAAATAACATTCATGAACTGAAAACACACTGAAAGAGTTTGAAGAAAACAAAGACAACTCCCAGATCGGACAAAGGTCTGGTAGTGACCTGTCAATCACTGTGTAGCCCCGCCCTCAAGCATCCCCTGCTTCATGGTCTGTGTGACTCTAAATGGACCATCATGTACTAAATGAACATCATGCTGTATTGAAGAAGACTTGAAACTAGAGATTGAGACATAAACTCATGTTTACAATGTTTACTGAGGGAATAAATCAAGAGAGAAGTAGAGTCATGTTCTCATAGACTTCTATGCAACCAGACTTTTTGCAATTACCTTTTGAAAAATGACGTTGTATGTTTTGTCCGTTTTAAACTCTTGTCTTGCAAAAGTAATGTGTGACTGTATCAGATTTGTTCATAGTTCAAACGACAAACTTCAACACTAAACTCGACATGAAGAGACACATGAAAGCAACAAACAGTGCTGGTTTTCCTTCAACAACAGTGTCCAGTGTGTGACTTTATCCGTACACGTTGTTCTTTACAATCAGCCACAAACAAATGTTGCATTGTTGTTCCGACTCAGCATAAAGAAGCTCGACATGCCGGGTCTTGTATCTCTGCTCAGGCCAACTGTGCGTGCGCGTGGCTGCGGGTGCACGCTCTGCATGTGTGCACGTGTACACATGTGCATTAGTGCACGTGTGCGCCCTCTAAGAGACGAGGGAGAAAAAAGAAAAAGAAAAAAAGAAAAGAAAAAAAGAGAGGTCAGGTTTCTATCCCATGATGCAACTGTTCTATACCCCCCCCCCCCCCCCCCCGCCGTCGCCCCGCCCTCTCCAAGCTGGTTGCCCGTGGCAACGCACTTATAATGAGGTCAGATGGACATCCAATAATATTCACCAGCCCAACCAGCAGAGAGCGAGGCGTGTTGGGACAGACAGCAGTCAAAGTGTCAGAGGCTGAACAAGACAAGATGGCCACCAAAACAAAAAGAACAAGTTGGCACTGATTCATCAAGTCAGAGAGAAGCTGGAAGAGAAGCTGCTTCTTTCTATTCACCTGGTTGTTAGGTGAGTTAGACGCCCAATAAGTTTGACTTCGTGGGGTTAGTCGCAGTATTAAAACACAAAACACAAAAGCATAAAATGTTTAGAAATGTATCTTTGTAACAAAAATAAAACCTGAAGGCGAAAACAGGAAATCAGTTGAGGTGCAAAGTTTAAATCTACTGTGTAAAAATGACTTTATTTTGTTTAAAATGTTGCATAATTGCACTGAAGAGTTTCTACATGTGAGGAACTGGATGCAGTTGGCTGCTCATGTGTGACATGCAGTGGTGGAAGACGTATTTAAATCCATTATTTTAAGTAAAAGTACACGTACAACAATGCAAAAGCACATTTTACTTCAGTAAAAGTACAAATATGTTATCAGGAAAATGTACTTAACGTGTCAAAAGTTTGCAGATTGGCCCCTTTCAGTATTATTACAGGACATGTGACGTGAGATTATTATATAACGAACACACACATTATACAACGAACTACTGTTGGATTGTTTGATCTCATGCTTTATATTTTATCGTTTCATGTTTTGGGATAAAATGTTTTTATGTAGAAAGTAACTGTCAAATAAAAGAAGTGGAGTAAAATAAATGCATTTGAGTAGATGTACTTTCCACCGCTGGTCACATGATACAAGACACAAAATACACAATAATGATATGAAACATGTACAGTAGAGGTCTGGGAACGGTTAGAATATGAGTTTACAGTCTGTCAACGGATTGTTCGTGCCATGAATCAAATAAACACAGAAACCTGAGAAAAAGTCAAAGATATTCAGAAATCAAACGCGACCAAACAAAGTGTATGAAGCTCATTCGTGAGTTGGCCTTTGGATCGTGGATGTGCTGACGTGACAAAACACGAACCCTCTATAACCCTCTAAACTATTCTCTCACTGACCGAAGAACTTTCATCAGGTAAACCCATGAAGTCCCAGATGTTCTTCGAGGACCGTAGCTTGAATTTCGGGAATTTTAATGAAACTAAAAAGGCTTTTTTTAATAGGCTAAATATCTTAAATACTTTGGGTGTCACGCTCTCATGCCTTACGTAATGAACACCGTTTAAATGGCCTTTAAGCTCTTTAAATTGTGGGTAACCGGGCAGATTATTTGTTTTTAATATACCCACAGTGCCACAGTGATGATCCCAAACTAACACACACGCCCTGGGAGAAGTTCAGAAGCCAGTGAACGCGCTGCGATAATAAAAGTGGATGTTGTGAAATGGAGGTGACTCAAGTTTTTTTAGACCTCAAACCAAAGAGGAGAGAGAGAGAGAGAGAGAGAGAGAGAGAGAGAGAGAGAGAGAGAGAGAGAGAGAGAGAGAGAGAGAGAGGGAGAGAGAGAGAGAGGGCGAGAGAGAGAGAGAGAGATGATGGGAGAAAGGTTTAAGAGAGGGGAAAAAGACGAGATGCGGCTTCTGTCTGTTTCTGTTCGCTGCCGTCTGTCAGACAAAGGAGCGCGTGAGCGCGTGAGCCTCCATGCCACGTCGGTCTGAAGGGTCCATTTTAGTCTGCCAATCAAAATGAACCCAGGTCATTTACATACTGTATCCACTGAGGCCCAGACTGAAAACCAGTGGAACAGCTCCGCCTAGTGTCCACCGCGGGGTACTGCACTAACCTGATGCGCGCAGAGAAAACCGACAGAGTACGGAGTCTGAAATGTGCCATGAGAATAATCAAACACATTAAAATGATTCATTATAATCAGGTTTAATAATAATATTATTCATGTTAGTTATATGTTGTAATGCATTCAATATAATATATTACAATATAAACAATAAGTTATTACTGTTATATGTATACGTCTTAAGATAGACTGTTTATAGAGCGGGTAGTTAAAATGACGTGTTTATGATGCTACATAAAGAGCCATTAGTTTAAAAACAGATTTGCCAAATCATATTTATATCTCATCATCCCGTCTTTAAACTAAAGATCAATTATAAAACATATTTATGATGGCTGGACCCATATCCATGGCTCGCTTTAATCAAATGTCTAAGAATTAACGATTAATTGTGACGAATAAATGACACAAATGTGAATTAATTGAAGTTTCCCAGAATGTATTATTACGTCTCTCATTAAACACAAAATAATAGGAAGAAATAAATTAATAGAAAATTAAATCAAGTCAAAGTGAAACAACATTCAAGTACTGTTTTTATTATTTCCAAACACCCAGCAGCTCCACATTAATCGTTACAGAGCAGCTCTCCACATCTGTAATTATTGCTTCGGCTCTTATTAAGTATCGTGTTATTATGAGGATTGTTTAGCTTGTGACACTCTCTCAAACCGTTGGCGCTCAACCATCAAGTAATAGTAAAAAAATCTCAAAAGAAAAAAACTCCTCAAAAAAACTGCTACAATAACATCTCCCAGGAAACAATAAGGAGCAATAAGTGGAATTTTAGTTCATTTTAACGGGTTTAAGGGTTTAAATTGTTTTCCTTTTCGTCCCGGACCATCAGTATTAGAGACATTAAAGACTTTCTACCAGAAATAGACTCTAGTTAACACAAATATACCATCAATGGTTCCGCTTTAAACAGAAACGCTACTCCACGGATGCCCAGTTAGTTATCGTTTATGACATTAAAACAATGAATAACTCATCTGTGCAGCTGATTAAAGAAGCCCGATGGTATAACTGATGCCATTATCATTTAAGTGAGACATCTTTAATAACCCCAAAGCTCTGATGACTCTGCTGCCGACCAAACAAGCAACACAGTCGACCCTTGAAAGCGAGCGGTGCTCCCCTCTCAGGCCTCCAGGAGGCGCCAACACACCACAACCAGCACTCGACGCCCAGAAGGAGCCGAAGCAGCGGCGAGACGAGGAGGTCGAGTGTGAAATGTTTCTCTTTAATGAAGAAGAAGAGCGTTCACTCTATGCACGTGTTTAACTGGTTAGAAGCATTAAGTCGGCTATGTTCTAGATTAGGAAACATTTTAAGGCAGTTACAGTCGACTGCTGGACGTTTTTACACACAAACAGTTGAATATCTGAGGTGACGTTTGGCATTTGTAGTTGTGTTTTTGTGCCGCGTGAAGCCTTCTTCTATCAGATGTCTTATGATCACAGCTGGTGCCAGGTGGCCTCCACGTCAGTGGACGTTCGTCCACATCTTCCGTGAACCTGCCGGCCTTTACAACGACACATGACATCTTTTCTGTTGTTTCTGTCACCGATGCTTTCACACAGAACGCAACTATTACGCTCTTTTGTTTGACTTTTCTGAGCTCTCGCAGGGCAAATATATCAACCGATCACGTGGTGCGTACACCAACGTACAGCAGCAGCTTTGTCCAGAGACCAGACACAACTACGTGTCTTTTGACAGATCAGCATCATGCAGTTATTTCAGCATCCTTTTCAAAAAAATCTGTTTATTGCAATTTAATTACAGCAAAATTCACAAATTTGCATCGCTGCCACTATGGAATTTCACATTTGTCGCGTTTATTACACTGATTTTGATCTCAGAATGAATGAAGTATTGTTTAATAGACGTTATAATTCTATATGTACCACCTCTCGTACTTTATATGAGATAGAAAGCTGCGTTTGTGGAGTGTTGGGGTCAGGACGTCCACAGTGAGACGGCAGAGAGGGAACGGGTCACACTGACAACACAACGCGTTATTACGGGAACATTTCTGTCGTCAGGTTGAGACCCCGTGACCCCAGATGGCTCGAGGGAAACACGTTGTTTTCACGTAAAACATTCTCTGCACGTTGTTGTTAAAGATGTGTTGGCGTCATTAACTGCAGCGTGTGTGTGTGTGTGTGTGTGTGTCGTCTTGTAAAGTCAGTGAAGCTGTCATCAGCTCACTCAATCTCTTCCCACTGAAGTGGATGCGGTCCGGTTCAGTCTCCTCCAGTGAACCGGACCGACGGTCCACTGAGCTGCAGGGAACGCTGCTCACCAACTGGGTCACGTGTTCACGTCTCGTTCAATTAAAAACCGCGTTAGTTCTGCTCGAGGAAAGACTTTATTTTTTTCTTCTCAGACCAGATTAATATCATTGATGCTGCATTGTTCTTACTGGACTTCATTCTCTCCAGATGCCACCTGCCAAGATTCAAACGACACTGATTTTGGAAGATTTTCTTGTGTACATTTTGAAGAACTTTACTGTGACTTTACCCTTGTGCCTCACGAAGGACATTTCCATCGTTTTAATTTTCTCTTAAAGTTTGGCAAGGCTGTGAGTTTTATTTCTAGTTTCTGAAGTTCAACCTCAGCTCCAGTAATAAACACAGACACTACTCAGCTACTTAAGGAAGAAAATGTCCCCAGTGAAACCACAATGTTCGATCCCGTCGTCATTACAGAATAAAATCACACGTTCTATAAGATCAGGCCTAAAAAAACCCCGTTTCCTGGTTAGTGAGGAGTGTTGTTCACGTGCGTTAGTCATAATATAATCCGAAACACTTCTCTACGATGAAAACAAAGCCCGTCGAGAGCCCGGCTCCTCCGACGCCACGCCCACGTTAAGTCACGACGGCTGAAGGCACTCGTTTGAACATGCGTCTACCTCGTCCACCTCCCCCCCTCTGTACCCGTCTAGGTTCATCTCCTCCTCCTCCTCCTCCTCTTCCTCTTGTGGCGTCTATAGCAGGACGCAGCGCTTCTTGGGTTTGTTGTCCGGAGGCTCCAGAGCAGCCAGGATGGCCTCGTCAAACACGTTCTTCAGACCCCTCTGACCGAGAGACACACGGATCATTCATCACGTATTATTGAACGGTACATTCGTTGCCTCATTAATGTATCGAGCAGGCGTATTCGTTCACCTGCGTGAGAGCGGAACACTCCACATATTTGACGGCCTTCAGCTCTCGAGCGAGCTTCTCTCCGCTCTCACAGCTCTGAGCTCGCTGTTTGTTCTTGGCCAGTTTCTCCAGAGTGTTGCTGTCGTCCCTCAGGTCCACCTGAGTCCCGACCAGCAGGAAGGGGGTCCGCGGGCAGTGGTGCGAGATCTCCGGCACCCACTGTGGAGAGAGGCACGGTTAATGGGGAAGGTCCGAGTCTGGATTATAACCCGTCAAACTCAAAGTCACAGTAAAGTTCGTCTTTGCTGCATAAAACGGACGTCTGAGTTTCTTTTTAAGTAAAAAAAAAAACACTATGAATGTATATTAAATCTAAATGCCTTTGCATAAGAAGTCCGTTGTTTTCTTCTGAAAAACTATTTGGTGTTAAAATATTAATACGACCTCTTGTTTAGTCCGTTATGGTTAAAACCACCGACTGACTCAACCTCACAAACTCACCTTCTCTCTGACATTCTCAAACGAGGAAGGCGACACGACAGAGAAGCAGACGAGGAAGACGTCGGTCTGAGGGTAGCTGAGGGGTCGCAGCCGGTCGTAGTCCTCCTGACCTGCAGGGGGAGACACACGAACTCTGTG
Organism: Lycodopsis pacificus; assembly: GCA_028022725.1. NCBI lineage: Eukaryota > Metazoa > Chordata > Actinopteri > Perciformes > Zoarcidae > Lycodopsis > Lycodopsis pacificus. Next base: position 2,197,008 of record CM051706.1, on the reverse strand, counting down.
ATCGACAGCAGACAACACGCAAACACCGCGTACGCAGTGGTGCACGAAGCAGCAACCAGGCGGCAACATTAAAGCTGCATTCTCTCTAGTGGCCACCAGGGGGCGACTCCTCTGGTTGTATAGAAGTCTATAGAAAATGACTCTACTTCTCTCTTGATTTATTCCCTCAGTAAACATTGTAAACATGAGTTTATGTCTCAATCTCTAGTTTCAAGTCTTCTTCAATACAGCATGATGTTCATTTAGTACATGATGGTCCATTTAGAGTCACACAGACCATAAAGCAGGGGATGCTTTAGGGCGGGGCTTACTGTGATTGACAGGTCAACACCAGAGACGTATCCTCTGCGGTTCGAATATGGTCACAAGATGGCAACGGCAAAAAAGCCGAACTTGATGCTTGATGCAAATTTAGTTTGTGCGTCCTCTGGTGTTTCAGAGAATAATGCAACAACACTGCTGCTGCCATAGGAGCACTGCTGTTCCTGCACAGTACGCTATCAACTCTGTTCTTTACCTGCAGTGTCAAACAGTCCCAGAGTGTACGGCTCCCCGCCGATCATCACCGTCACCGCATAGTTATCAAACACCTGAGGGAAGACGGGAGGAAGACGGAGAGGAAGGACGTAAACATGTGAAAGAGACATTCCTCAAAAGAAAACAGGAAGTACTTTAAGAG
>CM051706.1:2188829-2191329 GCA_028022725.1 Lycodopsis pacificus | reverse complement strand
TGATCATTTCTCTCAAGTTAGCTTCTGTGTTGCTGACTTTTCAGTCACTTCCGCATAGAAAACAGAGGCAATAACTCACAGAAAAACGATTATCGTCTTTATCGAAGGCTAGCAGTTTGTTTCACACAGTTAAAGTTATGAAACAACGACGTTATTACTCATTGATTGCGTTTATAAGCTACTAAATGTTGAAAAGTTTACTCCTGCGAAGCTAGCAGAGTTAGCTAATAAAGGAAACTTGTTTGTTTTGACAGCTGTTAGCCGAGTTAGCTGTCAGCAGGCTAACAGTCACAGATTTTCACAATAAAAGAAGAGTCACTCTGAAGTAATTAGCCGTGTCTCTGTTGACATGTCAGTATGTTCTCGTCAATTAATGACAGTGAGAGCTAACTTTATTACCTTGTCTCTTCTCAGGTGGAGTGCTGGTACCGTCGTTCCCCTCCCAACACAGTGCGGAAACCGGAAAATAGGGGTTTTGGTGGGTTCTTCTTCTTCTTCTTCTTTTGAGGTTTATTGGCAGTTGACAAAACAATGAATTGGCGCATTACCGCCACCATCTGGTATGGAGTGTGGATCAGGATGTCTAGTACTTATAGTAAAAATAAAATGAAATGAAATGAAATGAAATGAAATGAAATGAAATGAAATGAAATGAAATAAAATAAAATGAAATGAAATGAAATGAAATGAAATAAAATAAAATATAGAAAGATAAACATTTTTAGCCTACCATACATTTAATAAAGGGATTAAAACTGTACATTTATACCAATTAATACCAAGACTTATAAAAATGCTCTGAAAAAATTAAATCTTAAAAAGTATTTATCTGAAATAATTATTAATTTACAAATAATTAATTATTTTACAATTAATTATACACACACGTGCATTTTTTTCATTTGAGTTTAGTGTATGTCACTATTTCTCAGTGACCACCAGAGGGAGGTGAAGTTGTGTTTTTGGGGTTTAAAGCATTTCATACAGTGAAGAGCAATTTTAGATGCTTTAGCACAACCTAAGATAAGATAAGGTAATATAAAAGGTATAACTTTAGTAATCCTGAATGAAATGCTTGTGCCAGAGATTGCTTAAAAATGACTCCAACATAAGAATAAAAAAAGACACTTTAAGAATAGCAATAAGATAAATCTAGTTGAATAAGGAATCTAAAGTCAATTAACATAAGAAGAGTAACAACGTAAAGGGTATAAGAAGTAATACCAACACCAGCGGCAGTAACATGACATGTATTTGTGTGTGTTTGCACAGAGTTCACATACTTTAAATGTGTGTGTCAACTCCATACACTCACTTAAAAATAGTTCCGGTCATATTTGGAAAATGTGGGATCTTGACTGAAATTCAATATATATTATTGACTATCGAATATTGCTTTGCTGCTTTTCACTTACGATGAGCTGTATTTCAGTTTGACACCGGCCACACATCCCTGTGAATAGATGTTGTCTGGTTCACATTTCTTCCTTATGTGATTTTCTATGCATCTGATAAAGAATCGTGTATGTAGAGGAAATACAAATATCTTGAGAAGTGAGTATTTAGCATCAGAGTTCATCAAGAGGGAATGAATGGATCAATGAGAGAGTAAACCTCCTGTACAATAATGTCTTGACCCGGTGTTTGTTTTGTCTGTCGGTGCTGTGTTGTTGGTGGGAGCTCGTTGAAGGAAAGCCCAGCCGACCTTCAGCGGTAACGCAGCAGAAAATGAGGTAATTACAATGCGAGGCACTTCTCCATTACCCTTTTCCTCCGGAAGGCTTCTCTCGTTCTCTCACTTCACAAGCGTTTCATCGCACTTTGATCTCCACTCACTTGCTCTTTTTCTTCTTCTGCTATTTGTTGCTGCTTCCTGGTTTCTCTCTTCCCTCTCTCACCTCCTCTTCATCATCCCCCCCCTCTCTCTCTCTCTCTGTATATATATGTGTATGTGTGTGTCTTTATCAGTCATTCACCCGTGACTAACCGGGAGGATGGATGTCAAGGACGTTGTGCTGCTTGTCTCCCAAAGATAATCCCATTAAACTCAGGAATTTAATTATAGATTATCTCACACGCTCACACTCACACTCACACTCACACACACACACACACACACACACACACACACACACACACACACACACACACACACACACACACATAAATACATGCACATCCAGAAACATGCGCTGACAAATGGACATGAATACAAAAAACTACGACACCAAAATTAAAATACTCACCCGTGTAGAAACATTCTTTCATAAACAAAGGTAACACACACACACACACACACACACACACACACACACACACACACACACACACACACACACACACTGGTCTCACCCTGTTGCCCTGTCAATGTGTATCAGTGTCACCCTCCAGTCGGCATCGACAGCTCCACCGGTCTGTGTTTAGAGCAGGAAGGACGCAGCACAACATGAACAAAGGAAGTAAAACAAATCACCAGAACTCGACCCAAACGGGACCAATG
>CM051706.1:1996329-2183829 GCA_028022725.1 Lycodopsis pacificus | reverse complement strand
CTAAATCGCTCTGACGTTTCTCATCAACAGATGGTAAAGACGGCCTCAAATGTCTTTGTGCTCGCGGGACTGTTATCACAGCTGTGACCGCGGTTAAATCTAAAGTTGAGTTGGTTCAAAGACTGAAAAGGAAGATGTAGCTGCAGTTTATCGTCAGGTGAACGCGATCTTAAACTAGACGTAACATCTTGTTGATGAAACAATGCTGCTGTATTTCATTAACCAACACAAACAACAAGGGAAAGAACAGATATCCAGCTGAGATGCTTACTTTTGAGCAGATGATAGTAATCAGTAGTCTGCTCAGTGGTCATGTTGGGTCTTTACATATGACAACATATGTATTTTATGCTTAATTTGTTTAATCAGGCATTGATAGTTTTCCACCACCCAGCTGTGCGTTAGTGGTCTATTGTTAACTGTTCTTGGCTATAATTAAAACTACAGTAATCTATATTCTGTATACAGGAGGTCCGGTAGTGTGTTATTTAATCTTTACACATACAGTAATTACATCTGTGCAGTCATTTCAAACCTGTTCTTTACTCTATTCTGAAAACAGTCAATAAGATTCAATACATCTCGAAACTGTCCGTTTCATGACTTTACATTCATGCAATAAATATACAAATGTCAAATAGGTGGGACTCTGCATGTACAAATAAAGAAAAACAAATCCACAAACCCAGATCATCTATAAGTTGACAACTTTGTTTAAATATGCTGATAATGGTAATTGTTAAACATTCCTTTCACTCGATGTTAGCATTTAGCTCAAAGCGCCCTGCAGCTGTTTGGCTGTGGACTCTGGGTCTTGTTTGAAATAGGATTTAATGTCACAGATATTTAGGTCCGGCTGGTATTTATAGACATTCACACATGCCGATTAACATTTCATAAGTGTGGGAATATCAGTGAAAATGTTGCTGCTTTGGTGCTTTGAGGATGTGAGCAGGGAACAGAATGATGTAAAAACAGCATGATGTAAAAACAGAATGATGTAATGATGTAAAAGAATGATGTACAACAGTTGGCAGGCGTCCTGTATTCTGCAGCAGAAACTTTGGAAAGAAAATCTGCAGTACTCTTGGGTGGGGCTTCAAAACAGCAACAGAGAGAGAGAGAGAGAGGGGGGGGGGAGAGAGAGAGAGAGAGAGAGAGAGAATAAAGCACATCAAATGAAAAGAGAGAGAATCACCCACGCATCAATCCCCTCGACTCTGCGTGTGTGGAGGTTTCTCTGTGCTGCCGGCGAGTCAGACAGCTTATCTGCTCTTTCTCATGCTGAGCACCATTTATACGTTTTACACATTTCCCTGACGCTTTTATCCGCCTGCGACTGGACAAGGAGCCTGAATAAGCATAAACGGCGGCGGTGGGTCGGAGAGGAGACACAGGGGGGGGGGGGGGGGGGGATCACGTATAGAGGACAGGGGGAAGGAAGGAAGGCGGTTACAAAGATACGAGCAAAATAAAGAAAGGTGTCGATTTGTATGTCTTCAGGAAGGTTTAACATTAACAGGAAACACCGGAGAGGAATTATAGAGGACCTAACAAAAGAGTTTAAACAAAGAAAGAGAGACATCACTGAAGACACTTGTCATGAAATGTATTGTGTTGTTGGCCACAAACATCTACAGAAATAAATGAAAACTAAAGAAGCAGGAAAGGATGCGTGAGGCAAACATCTTACTGCTGTGCATTCACTCAGCAAGGACTTTAAAGCTTTAAAGCCTGTACTAAAGGACATGAAGGGAACTTAGAAGAGGAGACATACCAAGAACCGGATTAAAAGGGCACACTTTGAGAAAAGATAATTGAAACGTGTGATGTGAAATCAGAGCGCATTGTCGTCTCCGCTCAAAGATGGATTCAGATGTCGAAAGAGACACGAACGCGACCACGATCGGCCTATAAAGGATGTGTGAGGTCACTGAAGGAGACAGAGGCTGAGCCGCCTGAACTGGGATGTTGACTGCGTTATAAATCTGCACTACTTATACTTTGTAGTTTTAGTTTTAGTTTGAGGTATTTGTACTTCACTTGAGTGTTTGTCTTTTCTGCTCTACTGTCAGTAAGACTTTACTGATCATGAGGAGGAGATTCAAGCTAAACAATATATGAAGTGGTATATAATGCATACAAATAAACATTTAAGTGATGACACATTAATGCATCCATAATTATAATGATATACATACTGTAATATCGTGTAAATACTATTCAGAAATGAGGCATTTTGCATTCTGCAAAATTTGTACTTTTACTTATATTTTACTTGTACCTCGTATTATTTACTTTAGTTAACTCGTGCAACGACCGTTCATAACTTAGTGCCTTCAGACACCCAAGTCGTGGCTAATGAGAAACCGCGGTGAAATACAGTCTGGTTCACGGTAAATAAACACACCCAAGTCCAGAAGAAATGGTGGAACACACTTAGTGGTGGTGCTAATTTCCAAATATGCACATTAGTCACTTGCTTTGACATAACAACCTCGTTAAAAAGCAGATTTAGACGCGCTCGACTCTGAAGCCCCTCCCCCGCTGCTGCACGACGCCCGTCTTCTTACTTAGGCAGTTTGTTATATCGGATGCTTCGGATGTCCAAAGTGAACCAAATTCAACACGTCCCGTCCTCCCGTCCCCATCAATACACATACCAAGTGTGAAGCAGATCGGATGAACTGTTCTCAAGATATGCAAAGGACACACAGACACATCGGCAGATGGACAGTGATGCTTCATTCGATTAAAACATCGGACTACGTCTTCCGTTACTGCAGCATCTGTATCAAATTCTGCAGGACACAAGCACCAGAGGACGCTTCGGTTCTTTCCGTTGGCTTACTGGCACACCTTTAATGGACCTGAGCCATCATGAATGTAATTATTTATACCTGCACTTCTCGCTGATGACTTCGAATGTCTGCCCTGAGTAAGCTCTAAATCACTGTACCCTCTAAAATGTAATTTCCTCTTAGATTTGGCTTCAACCGGCTCCAATATCTGTCTCTCTGCTGGCAACACAGTGTACTTTCGCATTGATGAATGCACACTAAAGGGGACGAAGGAGAAAAGACGTGTCGGCAGGAGTCTGCTCTGTCAGTGCATTTGCAAGGACGGCCTCGGTACAGTGACAGCTTTCTGCGAGCTAGCGGCGAGCCAGATTCAGCTCCCCGCAGATCGATAAAGTATTCATACAGGACGGAGACGAGGGCGTAAAAGGCTCTTTTATTTTGACATGTCGTTGCAGTGATGCGTGCCTCGAATGACAAGGAGGAGAAAGACGGGAAACTCCCACACAGGAGATGATGATGAAATGAGGACGAAGCTCCTAATGTGTTGGAGTTTCAATTCCACTAATGATGTCACGGTGATGCAGACATTTAAAATGCATTATCAAACTGAATTTATACATTTTTGATCTTGCGAGCAGATCAGTTTTTCACACCGAGAAACTAAAGAGAAACGAGTTCTCTCGTGTTAATAATTAGGAGAATAATTAGGAATTAAAATGAACAGCGCAGTAAAATGAGTTTATTATTTATCATTAATTCAATTCAAATCCATTCTTTTTGAGATCACATCTGACCTGAATATGTCTCCGCGTCACTAAGGATAGTATAAATAAATCCATTGGTAAGTTCGAGTGTGAGTTTTCAGTTTCATTTCTTAATTTTAATCAGAATGGTGTAAACATTCACAAACACGTACGATGTAGATGGCATTCAAAGCCTTTCGAATTAAACAGAAGATGAAAGATTTTCCAAAACTCACTTAATCGACTTCAATGTTGGTTCAAACACGCGGCACCTATAGTTTACGTTAGCAGGTAAGACATCCAATTTTAGACACAACAAAACGTTGATTTTCTCCAAATTCGCGTGAGTGGACGAAGCGACTGTTGGACAACTTCAACTTTAAGGACGCACAATGTTTTAAAAACAGAAGTGAAGCGTCAGACATAAAGTAGAATCCTGTAAATGCTTCCACCTTGTGGGTGATTCTGATTAAAACAAAAGACAGCGAGATTGCTGCGGTGCACTCACTTACGAGCGCTCTTGTGGTTTCAAAGCGTCGACGGGCACCCAGAGATGCATCTTTGCTGCATTAGCGATGCAGGATTGTCCGAGCCGTCTCTCCTGGAAGAGAAGTAGAAACGGCAGAATGAAGACCATACAAAGACTGTGAAAGCAGCACCGGGGAGACTGATACAACGTACCCCCAAACACCTGTCTTCTTCTATTGTCCTTGATATACGCAAGTTTCCAACTCTGATCACAGATAGTCTAACAAGCATGAATCCAGCATTGTTCTGCTTTAAACAGTGTTTCTGAGACGGGACAACATAGACAAGAATGAGGAGGTAAGACAGACAGGAAGTGACGTTGTCAATACACATTTGATTAAGATGATTCAAAAAGCGAAACATTACATTACCTTGCTGCTGATGTGAGGTTGCAGAGAAGAAGAGGTTGTCTCAGAGTCTTTGATAGCTTCATTGGTTTCTGATGCATTGTGGGTAAATACACTTATTTTTAATGCAAAGGAAATCAGGGGAAAAGTCCCTTTTTGCTGCATTGTGTATGGAAGGAAAGAGTATTGGAAAACTGTACTCAAGTAAAAGTAAGATTACTTATTATAGTTCACATCGTTACAAAAGGGCAGTTCTAAGGCACAGAGGAAGACGACATATCAGGTTTTGAATACACAAACTATTATCAAATCTCAAACAACGGCAGTTTCCAGTCTGGATGGAAGGAGAAGCCGACGGATGCATAATTTACTCCGTCGCCGAGGATTTTAGCTGCAACCTGCTTCCAGAAGCAGCAAAGTAACCGCAGAGTGTGTGTGTTCGTAAATGTGCGTGAGACGAGCCAGTCCTCCGTGGTGAGCTTTGATTTTCACTGTGAATCTGCTGTGATGCTGTTTCTCTTCTCTGCTGATAGGTTGTTCTCTCTGTGTGTGTGTGTGTGTGTGTGTGTGATGTAAAAATAGATCTTTTTACCCATGAGATCTCTCTCTCTCTCTCTCTCTCTCTCTCGCTCTCCGTTATTCTCTCTCCCTCTTCTTCGGTTCAATCTGAAGCTTCCATAACCAACGTAACGTTGGAGAAAGCAACAACCTCTTTTCCCTTCTCTGCGTCTCTCAGGATGTCGATCGTCAGCATCGTTGCCAGGGAGATCTTGGACTCCCGGGGAAACCCCACTGTTGAAGTGGACCTTTGCACGGAGAAAGGTGACGAATATCAGAGGGAAACTAAGAAAACAACATGATAATGTGGACGTCAGCTTCATCGCGTCAGATGACCACCAATCAGTTCTCAGTTGAGGGAAGATTTTGTCTTCTCAGTTTAAGGATGCTTAAACGGGTTCAAGGGTTAATGTCTCAATACCAAAGTCCTGCCCATCGGTAGAATTAAGAGTATGAACTGTTGGGTTTGTCCTCTCCTCTCTCCATTCCTTGCATTTAAAACCTGAATTCTTTCAGGTCTGTTCAGGGCTGCGGTGCCCAGCGGCGCGTCCACAGGGATCTACGAGGCTCTGGAGCTCCGAGATGGAGACAAGAGCCGCTACAAGGGCAAAGGTACCGGGACGGACCGACTGCGTTTGCATGTTTACAATCTTCAAAAAAAGTTATATATACATTAGAGGTTTGGTGAGAGCCAGAAGGACTCAACCATACAGTCTAGGTGCAGCTGAAAGACCAAAACAACAAGCAACAGAGACAGAAATGTCCGTCTCCTTTTACCTTTCCTCCTTTGTTCGTTGCAGAAAGACTTACGTTCGTTTGTCCTCTCTTCTTCTAGGAGTTTTGAAGGCGGTCGGGCACATCAACGACACTCTGGGTCCCGCCCTTATAGCCTCCGTAAGTCACTGAAACATTCATACACACGACATCCGACGATAGCCACATGCTACATACCGAGTCTGGGATCCAGCTGCTAAAGTCAAAGATGTGGTGCACTTGTGCCGCCACCGTCCACGCGGTCAGATCGATTCAGTTGGATCAGTTGATCAGTAAATGTCCAGTTTGGACCTGAAGCGTGAACACGACGGCCTCGGCGACACCAAACGCAGGTTCAGTCGATCGACGTGCGGACAGGAAGCAGATAAACAGGAGAATCAGATAAATCCATCGAAGCAGTCGGTGACGGAGGAGCGATGTGATGAGTGAGTGTGGAGAGATGACGATCGTTTGTCTGTGAGAATGAAGTGTGAGTGAGCGAGAGGAACAGTGAACGAGTGAGTGTGTGTTGGTGTGTTTCTGTGTACGGGATTGTATGAGTGTGTGTGAGAATGATGTTATAATATCTGCAGCAGTGCAGCACTTTTCTGATCGATGATCATTGATGATCCATATTGGCAGATACAGAAATACTTTCTTATTGTGGTCTTTGTATAAAATCACAAAATTCAAATGATATCTTTATTGATCATAGCTTCTTAGAGCTAGTGTTAGGAAGTCAAACAGTTCATAATTCATCTCTCGTATCAATTTTATATTGCTGCGAAAACATCTTCAAACAACTGGATTTATTCAAGTTTCTCAAGATTACGTTTGAACACATCTTGGGAACATTTTAATTTACATTCGCCCAATACTCACTTTCACTGAACCGATGTATTGTTCACAGTGTAACATGATCAGGGATCAGCGAACAGAAAGCATGAATGCTGATGTCCTCATATCTGAATAGCGATCGTCAGTTATTCTTTATTTCATAAGGGAGAAGACGGAAACACGCCTCTGGACACTGACAAGAGTCGATTTCAATCGATGGATGTGTTTTAAAACAGCGGCTCTAAACCTTTTTCATGTCGAGGACCTCTAAACTGACTCACATTAGTTCAAGCACCTCCACCTGAGAAGATTATAGAGCGCTGCAGAAATGGGTCCAGGAGATGAGTCAGCGTTTTTGCGCTTCCCGTTCCCTCGTCTCAAAGTCAATGAGTTTATTTTATGTCTTTTGGTTCGACGTCTGAAATAAGATCCGTGTTTAACACAATCTAAAGACATGTTGACGTTTAATTCTCTGATGTAAAATAGGCAACAAAACCCCCTGAATTTAGACGTCCTCACTAGAACACTCGTCCTCCTTTAGCTCGGCGGTGGAGGCGTGAAGTCATGTGACGTGAAGTCATGTGACCGTGGTGGAGTTCCTTTATAGCCTAACGTTAGCTTTTCACTTCAGATGATTGTATTCACGCTTTAAAAATCGTAAAAGTGGTGTTAATTCGTGAAGATTATCTAAAAATATAATATATAAATGTTTATTTTCTGCAAAAATCTAAAATCCAATGGAAGAATCGCATTGGATTTCATGATAACAACGTGGATCAGAACAGAGTAAATATGATTATTGCTGTTTCACTTAAAGGACGTTGAGATTTTTCTCTTTACACTTTGGTCCAGACTCTAGAGGACAGAATGACTCCATCGTCTCTGAAACAAAGATCAAGTGTCATGGCAACGAACACTATTGATCGGGACCAGCATCAAATGATACTATAATAAAGTTACTGTCATTAAATTACTCTAAAATATGATTGGTGGGCTGTCGAATTTAATAAAAGGTTAAAACTGCAACTTTTCTTTCTCACACAGTTAGCTTGGTAAATTCACATCTGTACAAAAGTAACTATTATTATTATTTGTATGATATATAACTTCAAATATGGACTTCAAAACCTCAACAGATTTGAGCCAAAATTGATCCCAAAAGAAGTCTGAATGTGTCAACAAGCTAAACACTTGTAGTCTTAAGAACTTGTAGTCATGAAGGTAATATATTGCTCCACCTGTGCGTGTTTTTTACGGTGTGTTTCTGTATTTGTGTGTCTGCAGGGCATCAGCGTGGTGGAGCAGGAGCAGCTGGACAACACGATGATCGAGATGGACGGAACAGAAAACAAATGTGAGTCCACCAGCTGGAAATCCTCCTCCTCCTCCTCCTCCTCCTCCTCCTCCTCCTCCTCCTCCTCCTCGAAAAATGTATTTTTTAACCAAAGTGTTTGTCACAAAGTGACAACAAGACACATAAATACAGACGGGAACAAGACAGAGCTAATAGATTGTTTTTGCCAAACAGGCTTTGGCACGGCCGAATAAACACATTCTCTGTTCATTCATTGTAATCGAACCAAACTACTCATCATTTCAGGCAGCGAGGTAAACAGCAGCGAGAGCAATGGCAGGAATTCATTTCAGCCGGAGGAAACCTGTCGGACTGAACTGGAGCTGAATGTGTTGTGAAATGTTTTTAATTAACTTTCTGTCCTCGTTGAAATATACACAATTATATGCAGATTAAAAGTCTCAGAGAGAGTTTATTTATGTTTATCCCAAAGAATAACAAGTAAACCATGAGGCTGTTTTTATTTGTTTGAGTTGGTAATTCTTCTGTTCATAGTATTAAGAATGGGAAAACAGCATTTAGAAAAACACTGTTTAAAAAAACCCTTTCTTCTCATTTAGGCGATTAAAGTCAACGCTAACAAGTTGAAGATGGTTTAAGAATTTAAATGCATCACTTACAGGCGAAATGAAAAGTAGAATTACAAGATGTGACGTTAAGTTTATTGAAAAATTAAAATTAAAATGAAGCTGCACATAATGTCTGGTTGTAAATCTAAATGAAATGTTATTATTTTTAATTAATCTGAATTAATAATGTTGTTTTCGGTCCAAATTTGAAAATAATCTGAAATAGAAATGAATTATTTATTCATAAACTACCTGAATGTCTGTGAACTCCTCCCACATGAATAACGGCTACAAATGCAAATGTGAATTGAAATAAAAAGAAAATACCAAGATGTATAAGGACAGTACAATAATGAATCATTTCCTGTTTTCTGTCCCGTCGAACAGCTCAGTTCGGGGCCAACGCCATCCTGGGAGTGTCTCTGGCCATCTGTAAGGCCGGTGCGGCAGAGAAAGACGTCCCCCTGTACCGCCACATAGCCGACCTGGCCGGAAACACAGAGCTGGTGCTGCCGGTTCCTGTAAGACACAAACTCACTGCGTCTGCACGCCAAAACACGAGGATGACGAATAACTCATTCAAAACAATAAAACAGCGCATTTCCTGTTACAGCAACGGGATGAGACATTCGGGTGTAAATGTTTGTTGTTTTTTGGTGATAGGAAAGTAAAAGCTGCACACCAACTGAAACGCATGCGTTTAATATTTAATCCTTTTAAATGCGTTACACTCTTTCCACACGTACACATTTTAGATTTGTTCATGTGTTTGCACTGAAACATGATCTGGATTATTGACTTTTAGACTTTGATGAATCCCCAAATTACAATCCACACACGTGCAGAAGTTTACAGATGTTTCTTAGTTTCTGATATTCTCTTCTCGTTTCCTCTCCTTGTCTCCTTGTGTTCTCATCTCCCCATTCTTCTTGTCTTCTCTCATTTCCTCTCCCCTCTTCTTCTTGTTTCCGCTCCTCTCATTTCTTCTCCTTGCTTTCTCTCCTCTCCCCTTTCTTTTATCATCCACTCATTTCCTATTCCCCCTTTTTCCCTATTCCTCACTTATCCTTGTTTCCTCTCCTTGCCTCCTTGTTTCCTCCCCCCTCAGGCCTTTAATGTGATAAATGGAGGATCTCATGCAGGCAACAAACTGGCCATGCAGGAGTTCATGGTTCTTCCTGTTGGAGCCGAGTCTTTCAAGTAAGAATCCATCTCCAAAGCTACAACATGAACATGAAGGATTCACAGTTCACCATTTATTCCTTCTAAACCAATATCTAAGCTCTTCAATCTTTCCCGTTGTCTTGTTTCAACTCCTTTCCCTTTGATTTCTTTCTGTCCTGCTGATGTCGGTCTCTCCACTCTCTGACCATCTCGTCCTTCTTCCCTCCCTCCTTGCCTCAGGGAGGCGCTGAGGATAGGATCGGAGCTGTACCACACTCTGAAGGGGGTGATCCAGGAGAAATACGGCCAGGACGCCACCAACGTGGGAGACGAGGGAGGATTTGCTCCCAACATCCTGGAGAACAGCGAGGGTGAGGATCCTCTGTTCAACCCCCACCCGCATCGTCTTCTTCACATGTGGAGATACCAAGTGCATGGCTGCGGTCAAACAGTCCTTTTCTCTCAGGACATTTATTGCTGCGCTAAAACAAAAATCTCTCGACTCCCTGCTCTCCATTTCGTCCCTTCACTCCTCAGCTCTGGATCTGCTGCAGACGGCCATAGAGAAGGCCGGCTTCACGGACAAGGTGGTGGTCGGGATGGACGTGGCCGCCTCCGAGTTTTACCGCGACGGGAAATACGACCTGGACTTCAAATCCCCACCGGATCCAGAGAGACACATCTCTGGAGAGGAGCTGGCTGACATCTACCAGGGCTTCGTCAACAACTACCCAGGTGGACTCTCCATCTTTTAGTTGATCTTCAGGTCGGAGACAAGACGTCTGTTTTTATTCACCTCTCCTCCCTCCTTCCCAGTGGTGTCCATCGAGGACCCGTTCGACCAGGACGACTGGGAGGCCTGGTCCCGCCTGACGGCCCGGGTGGGGATCCAGGTGGTGGGGGACGACCTGACGGTGACCAACCCGAAGAGGATAGAGAAAGCTGCCGAGGAGCGAGCCTGCAACTGCCTGCTGCTCAAAGTCAACCAGATCGGCTCCGTCACCGAGGCCATACAGGCGTACGTCTGCTGTCAGTCAATGGCAACAACAGTTTCAGATCTTTTACATACGAGAGAGGCTAAGTCTCTCCCTTCCGGTTGACCTTAATTTGGATGAAACATACGGTAGTCAAGGTTCAAGGTTCAAGGATCTGTTATTGTCTTGATGCAACACAGGGATGCAGAACAAAAGTCAGTCGTGGCCCATTTGTACCACAACAAACAAACAAAACAAAACAAACAGAATCAGGTTTTTTATTTCTAAAACCTGCATGAAGCCTCGTGGACGGGAACTCACTCAGCGGCTCTTTCATTTTGCTTTCAGTTGTTTTACTTCTGAGAAACGAACACGTTAATCTGCTTCATTAGGAGGCTTCACAGATCACAGAACACCACGCTGCGCACGCTATACTACTCGCTTGTCAGAGAGGAAGATAATCTAATATGGCCGCCTCGGGCCGGCGAACTTGGACTGATTAAAAAAGGTCGTCCGTCTTGCCTGAGACGACAGAGAGGCTATAGGGAGACACGCGGAGGCCCAGCTGCTCTGCTATCAATCACGCATGTGCAAACACACGCGGCACGTTGTCAGCCATCACTCATTACCTGTCGGCCATGTTGACCTCGTGCCGGAGAGCAGGAGCTCCGATCCGACCCGAGCAGGAGATAAACGCGGGGCGGGAAGCGACAGCGAGGTTTTTAGTTTGAAGATTAGCCGTCAATCGAATGCAACGACTGCGCTGTGGACGTCTCTGTGCAGAGAGTGTGTGCGTCATCAACCTCAGACCTAACAAAACGTCACGCAGGGCTCTGAAGCCATCAGTCGTGACAGAGGAGCTGCAGTACAGCAGAAGGGGGTGAAGCAGATGGAAAACGGTGTTGGTGACAGCTGACGTGCTGTGTTGTGCCCGTCGCATGAAAAGCTTCCTGCGTCGTTAATCTGACATATTGCTTCAATATCTCAGCAGGATGAGATTTTGTTCCTTTTCTAGAACTTCCAATTTGACCCCAGACCACAACAGCATCTTAACTGTCAAGTTGTTCGCAGGTTAACGTTTCAGGTGTGCTCAAATAAATCCCTAATTAATGAACTCTAAGATTGATAATAATGAGTCAAAACAGACACGATTTCAAGCTTCAAATAATTGATGTCAACATGAAACTTCACGTTGTTTTCTTACATTACAAGTTTTCTGAAATGTTTGAATATGCAAATGATGCGTCGTCTCCAATTTCCAGAACAGAAATCTGAACATTGGATGAAGCCAGGTTTAAAATCCCTGTTTTTGTTAGTTGCCGTATCAGAGTCAAATGTTTTTAGAGGGAATTTAAGATATGTTTGTATAATACTGTCAACAATTTTCACCATGTTTTGAGGAATACATTGTTGTATGAATCAGGCTCTGAATGATATATGAACAAACCCCTCTGTGTGAACCTTCAGCCCATAGAGAAGAACTGGTGTATTTCTGAGTCCTTTAAAGAGAGGTTTAGTTCAGTTACAGACACTGTGAAGACCTAAATCCAGTACTTAAGTTACAGAGTAAAGTAAGAGTACTTAGTTACTTTCCAGTTCAAACTAAACTCTAACAGTGGACATAGCTGTCGAGCTAAAGGAGCTCGTTGTTGTTCTTTGTTCTATGTTCTGTGTCCCCGATGAGTGAAACACCTTGGGCTCGTGTCTGATCACTTTCTCTCTCGTGTCCGTCTCTCAGGTGTAAACTGGCTCAGGCCAACGGTTGGGGTGTGATGGTCAGCCATCGTTCAGGAGAGACAGAGGACACCTTCATCGCCGACCTGGTGGTGGGACTCTGCACTGGACAGGTGCGGAGGACAAGTCACCACCGAGTGACGATGTCGTGCTTAGTTCATCCGTTCGGTTCTCTTGGGTCCTGATCTTTGCTGCCTGTGTTGCAGATTAAGACCGGCGCCCCCTGCAGATCCGAGAGGCTGGCCAAGTACAACCAGCTCATGAGGTCAGTGTGCCGCACGCACACAAACCAATGCATGAACCACTGACGCTTCATTGGGATGCGGTAGCGAGATACAGTTCTGGACATGCTGCAAAGGACCTTTCCCTCTCATCTTTTTATACACATTTTGGCAAAAATTGAGCCCGACATATTTGGAAACATTTCTGATCTCGACTAGAATTTATGCAGAAATTCTGTGGGTTTGACCAATGAGGGGCTTCTTCATAAAAAGAGAAGATGAACAGTATATACAATAAAGGATAGAAGATGTTCCCCTGACAAACAGATGCTCGGTATGTTGTAGTTTAAATAAGCTATTCTGTTGGAAAAGATGGAACAACTGGACGTTTTGGGAACATGGACAAAACTTCTCTTTTTGACGCTGCCAGAGAACACAAAACTAAAAGTTTACATCGTCAAACCATCTGCGCGTAAGACAATTAAAAGCTGTTTGGAACCATGTGGCTGCTGCTCAGAGACACAAGGCAGCAGAGCCAGCGGGCCTGATGCACCCGCGGCCACGCCCACCTCTCAGGTGCAACCAGTTGCCTTGATGACACGAACCAGACGCTAGTTTCTCTCTTTGACACGTCTCAATCTTTAATTTGATACATTTTGGCATTTTACGATTCTTCAAACAACGGATGTGTTGAACGTCGACGTTGTCGCATATGACATATAACAAGTATTAGAACGGGTCAAACAAACGCAGGACTTTCACCCAGAAGACCAGCTGTTTGTGTCCTGTGACTTTATGCTTGTGTGACGTTTTGTCAGGAAATTGGTTGATTATTTGTGCTAGTTACGTTGTCATGTTACATTTCTACGTTGTTATTTGAACATGTCCTCGTGCGTTTCTGCAAGCGTGATATGAGGCTGAAATTAAACGAAGTGTATCTTTGGTTCAGAAACGTCAACATTCAACGTATCTTGCGGTTTGCAGAAACGTACGATGCCATTACGGGGAGGGGGTTGTGTTACAGGATCTAGACTCAAAAGAACAACATGATGACGGAAACTTAATATTATTATTATTCATCTGATTCTCTGTAACTTTCTTCGGCTGCAAATCTGGCAGCAGCCCTGCTACTGTACAACACGCCTCCTCACATTCCCGCTTTGTCTTAGCGCTAATCATCACAGAGCTAATTGACGTGACAGGCGACAGCAGCGCCGGTGTCACCCCATGAGTCCGAGCCAGTCAGCAGCAGGAGCAGTGGGAGGAGAGAGGAGGGAGGAGAGAGGAGGGAGGAGGGAGGAGAGAGGAGAGAGGAGAGAGGAGGGAGGAGGGAGGAGAGAGGAGGGATCGGCTCAGCGCTGTAATCCCATCGGACTGCTGAGGAGACGCAGGAGAGGTGGAGGGAGGAGAGATTTACGGGGTATTAACCAGCGATAAACGCTGATCAGTGCAGTGAAGCGTGCACGCTCACGTGTGGCAAGTTGTCACAGTGGCAGCTTTGGAGATGCTTTTTTCTTTTTTTTTTTTAATCCAGCAATTTAATATTACATTTCCATGAATTTCAGGGATTCAAGTGAAAAGTCGAAAGCAGGAGAGAAATGCTCTTTTTGAGTTTTGTTTTCCTGAATGCATCTCTCTGCAGACACGCCAGACATCATACAACTTTATTTTACAGCCTAAAAATAACTAATAATGACAAGAAACTGATTAATCCTTAATAAGAATGGAATTATAGTTTCAGCAAAAAAAGAAAACCAATCTGGAGTAGGCGGGAAGTTATGAAGTATGAATGGCTGGGTCAAACACGGGACTTGGTGTTCAGGTCTGTTTCACCTTTTAGTTTTTATTGGTGAGCAGAGAGCTGCCCGACTGACACCTCGGAGCGTTGTACTTTAAACTCCGCTCTGTTACATGTCAGACATGTTTTCATATATGTTGAAATAATTTCTCTCTCCTCTCCGTCCTTGTCCCCTCTCACTCTCCGCAGGATCGAGGAGGAGTTGGGCGACCAGGCTCGCTTTGCAGGCCATAACTTCAGGAACCCCAGCGCCCTGTGAAACGGACCGACGAATGACTCACACACACACACACACACACACACACACACACACACACGCACACACACACACACACATCTAAACTGACAGACATGCCAAACATGGGAACGAGCCATGCACAATGAAATATCACACATTCATGAAAAAACACAGGAGCAAAAGAGCCAAGCAAAAAAGAACAAAAATAATTAAATAACTTATGCACTGGACTTATAGGTGATGATGCTGTATGCACACACACACACACACACACACACACACAGATGTAGTATGCAGATGCAACACGCGCTCACGCACATGCAGGGGAATACCATCAAAATATCAAATTTATAAGCCAGACATGCACTGTTACTGTAGTTTTAATAGTTCATGTACAGCCAGAGGACGGACCTGCAAAAATAAAGATTATTGTTGTAAAAACAGAGAGATAAATAAGTAGCGATATAATAGAATACTTTAAACTGACGCACGCAACTGAAAGGTACGAAAAAGAAAAAGAGAAAAAAGAAAACTTTCAGCACCAAAAGAAGGACGACGCACTCTCAGAAAGAAACACAAAACAGCTGTTTCAGGGACTGAGTGGAACTAAAAGTACGACACAAACACACTTACACACTCAGCTGTGTCTCACGCTCACCTGGACACTGAAGTACCTGCACTCCACCACTTCTGTCCTCCTTCCCTCCCTCGTTTTCGTCTCCTCCTTCCTCCTCGTCGTGTCTGTCTCTCAGTTTTTAAAACCCTCTCTTTCTTTCCCGCCCTGATGTGATTCTGATTATTTGTCCTTTATGCTTGGAAAAAAACCCACCTTTGTCCAAAAGAAAAAGAAAACAAATCTAAACGCCTGAATCCCTTCGTTCCTTCTGTTCCCCCTGAATGTCCATAGAATAGCTGTGTTAAGAAAAGATGAAAGAAAAATAAATAAAATTAAAAAAAAGAATGCTTGTCATTGAAAACAATGTGAAAATATGTGAAATAAAAAGATGGTAATTTACAATTTCAATCACAGTTAAAAGATTCTTGTCTTTTTTGCGTGTCCGTGTCTCTTGTTCAGTTTCTTTGTGATGTTCACGACTCAACTTGACTGAATTTGCAGCTGCTCATAAAAAGGAGAAGAGGTAAACAAACGGTAATGGAAGGTTTGATTTAGTTTTTTGCCCTTCGTGTCCCTCCCGGGACGCCGTAGTTGTTGGTGTAAACCTGCTGGTAATCACAACATGTCATGCAGTAAGTTTCAGAGTGAGAGAAACAGTTCGGTTCAGTAAAAACCTCACTGAGCTTTAACATAAGTACGGGAAACACATTAAAATCACTGCTGCCACATCAGTGACTATGTCTGTGTTCAGTCGTGTGTTTCATCGTACGGACAGTCAGAAGAGGTCACAAGGACACTGAGCGGCGGAAAGTAAAGATCGGAAGTACAGTTTGAAACTCCTCTGAATCTTTTGCAATGTTGCAAAACTTAAGACCGCAGAGTTTGTGAACACAAGACGTTTTGTAGGTCTTTAAAGGCAGCAGCATGTTTGTCTCCTTTCACACCCAACATGTGGGGCCGTGACCCCCAAAGAGATCCCGAGATGATGACAAACATGCAGTTTTTCTTCCACATAAATATATATTCATATATATTTTTAGGACAATTTAAGATCGCTTTCGTTCCACATCTCACGGTCACTTTAAATCTGCTTGGTGTCACACCAGGATAAGAAGACGTCATGTAAACGCAACACAAATCAAACAAAACCTGTTTCCACGTTTTATATATTTATTCATTCATTTAATTCCAGTGTTGAACATACAGCGGAAGTGTGAACGTCATCTTCCACAGTAAAAGTCCCCGACTCTTCAAAGCTGCGCAACAACTGAAAGAAATATATTTTTACTTTACATTATAAGTACGTTCTATCCACAGCTTTTATTTTGAAGGGCCCTGAAGTGACAGTGGGTTCATTTGAATAGAGATTAGAACAGAGCTATTAACACGCAGAACAACTCTATCGATACCAGTGTTTCCTGTCGTTCACACGCACGAAAGAAACGGTGTTCAATGCATCACATCTGTATTTCATACTTCTTCTGTCTATTGTTATTTCCATCTCTCAAATGAAGAAAGCAAAACAGCTCACGCTTTCTTTTATCCCCTGACTCACGTCCTCTTTAAAATAAATAAATAAATAAATAAATACAATCAGGCTGGAAACACGAGGATCTATTTGATGTTTACTGACGTTTAAATCAACACAATCACGTTGAATGATATTTGACGCAGTAACCACTGTTAGAAACAGACCTAATGGTAAAAACAAATGTACAGTGGTTTGAATCTATGCTGTAATATGACACATTATAAAGAGCAAACGTACAGATTTTCACCTTTTCAAAATAA
Organism: Lycodopsis pacificus; assembly: GCA_028022725.1. NCBI lineage: Eukaryota > Metazoa > Chordata > Actinopteri > Perciformes > Zoarcidae > Lycodopsis > Lycodopsis pacificus. The sequence continues at coordinate 2,166,803 of CM051706.1, read as the reverse complement.
AAGTGGTCTAATTCGACACGCGTCTGTCTGTGGACCAGTCAGCCCAGTTTGAGGACACGTGGTGACTAAAATCTAACGGGTGTTCTTTGGTTTCTTTGAGACGTTGTCTTGTGCTACGCACGCGCCGCGTTGATGATGTCGACAAACTCCGGCTTGAGAGAGGCTCCGCCCACCAGGAAGCCGTCCACGTCGCCCTGAGACGCCAGCTCTCTGCAGTTCGCTGCCGTTACTGAACCTGGAGAGCAAAAGAAAAAAATAGGTGATTTTGTGGTGAAATTAAACCCGACGTCGATACAGAAAAACAAAGAGAAAAGTTTACTTTGCAAAATTCCACTTTCATCTCCAGAAGTTTAACATCTCTAAATAATGAGCAGCAGCGAGGGCTTCGGTCCTCTAAATGCTAAAGGAAAGGTGCTCCGGTGCTTCCTTTCTTATCTCCTCCAGCAGAGGAAACACCGGACCATCCTCAACAAAAGGATGGAAGATAACGCCGTCCAACAATTTCCCTTTGCCTCGGCAACATTTAAAAAGACGCACATCAATAACAGGACAGCGTTGAGAGTAGTCGGACTCTCTGAGCGCCGCGGTTGTTGGATTTGTTGAAGAGAAGCTGAGCACAGCGGAGTACTGCACGTGAGCACACGTGCTCATGCGCTATTTGCTTAAAGTTTACGTGTGTAAACGCAGGAAGTATCACTTTTGTTTTTCTCGTTCTTTTCGTGACTCTAAAACCAAACATAGAGACGCATCACATGAGCCGGCTGTTCGATTCCCCTAAGACCTCCAGCGGAGTCGGGTCACGGTGCTGGTACTGACCTCCGTAGATGATCCTCACAGAGTCGGCCACGTCGTCTGAGACGTTGGCTCGGAGCCACGCCCGCAACTTCTCGTGGACCTCCTGAGCCTGGACACGCACACACACACACGCACACACACGCACACACACACACACACACACACACGCACACACACGCACACACACGCACACACACACACACACACACACACACACACACACAGTGAAGTTTAAGAGATGAGATCAATCATTTGCTCGTGGTAAAAATACCCACATTTGAAAATACACCGTTTCCAGCTGACACCAGCTGAACGTCAGCCTGCAGGCGTGAGCACATTATGATGGTGGAGAGAATACAGCCAGCCGAGTTCATACCGGAGGAACTGGATCTGCAGGAAGGCTGTTACTGGTGAACGTAAAAGGTTTTAATGATAGCAAACAATAAAATAACCAGGTGTTTAATGACCCCAGTCGTCTGCCTTCAGGTCAATGTTGCGTCGGAGTCTACCTGCTCAGGTGAAGCCGTCTTGCCTGTGCCGATGGCCCACACAGGCTCGTATGCCAGCACCACTTTCCCCCAGTCCGTCACGTTCTCTGGAACACATGAACCAATACTTACAAACCAGAAAAGGCCATTTAAAAACATGTAGCACGGAGCTGTGGCCACGAAGACGCCGACGCCGAGGTCGAACACCCCTCAAAGCAGCGCGTTCACAACGGAGGAGACACATCATGGAAAAGTGTTTTATTTCCTTCGTTTACCTGCAATGACCTGCGTCTGCGCGTAGACGACTTCTTCGGTGGTGCCGGCCTCCCGCTCCTCCAGCTTCTCCCCGATGCAGGCGATCACAGCCAGACCGCTGGCCAGAGCGTGAGCCACCTGAGAGACAACCGGACTCAAGTCTCCACCCGCAGCAGCAACTTCTTCTGAATCCCTTCTTAAAACTCACTGCTACACACTGGCTTTCATGTGACGTCGTCTTCATACCGATCTATTTTATTGTTATTACTTAATTTGTTACTTTCAGTCTGTCCATGTCGTATCTTTTGTACCGTTTTATCAGGGTTTGACTTCACTGTCTTTGTCTGTCAAAGCGCTTCTTAAACTCTGTTTTTAAAAAGGTGCTATATAATAAAGTTATACATTATTATTATTATTATTATCTGCACACCTGACACGCTTGTGCAAAAACACGGACAGGTTTTAATTGTACTGTTTAATTTGAATGCTCTTATAGATTTGGGGTGGAACACCCATTACAGTAATATTATCAGGAATCTACATGATTTGACTCTTTTACTGTTCATTTGCCAAAAAGATACGTCCAGGAACATTTTCACATGAGTGTTTTGAGACTGAAAACAACATCCAAATAAAAAACAAAAAAAACCCTCTGGAGCAGGAGGGAGCGTCTCACCTTCTGACCAATCAGCTCGTCGCCTTCCCCAAAGACGTGGCGGCGCTCAGAGTGTCCCAGTATCACCCAGTCGGCCCCGCAGTCCTTTATCATGGCCGGGCTGGAGAGACAGGACAGCGCTGAAGTCAAGACCCCCGAAACCGAGACATGAATAATGTCTCCTCAAACTGATCTGAAAGATCCACATTCCCAAAGAAAACAACTGAAGATTCCTCTTCACTCACCTCTTTTATTGCCATATACATATATATATATATATATATACATATATATATATATACATATATATATATATATACATATACATACATATATACATATACATACATACATATATACATATATACATATATATATATATACATATACATATACATATACATATACATATACATATACATATACATATATATATATATATATATATATATATATATATGCACACATATATACACACACACACACACTGTATAAGTGGACCATGAGAAATGCCTTGATAAAATAAACAGAAGGCATTAGAGGGGAATTATACAAATAAAAAATGTTTTGTTGAACAGCTAGAGAAGAACCAGAGGATCTGAAGGGCCGAACTGGTTCATAGACTAACGTTAGTCTGGTGCCATGTAGGGCCTTATAAACTTAAAAGATAACGTTAAAATCAATATAAAACGAACCAGAAAAGATTTAAAAACATAAGCGTGTGTGTGCTCTCTAGCTGGCTTAATGATTTCTTTGTAAAACCAGAAAGGAGAACGTTGACCGATCTCGAACTGAAACGCTGCGAGAGGAAACATGTTGAAGTCAGAGGATCATGTGACGGATCGTTTAATATTCCAGAGTCACCAGATGCATCATGTTTTGTGAATGTGAGGATTTCCTTCAAAGCCCGAACATGAAAGTATGTCTCGATAACCTGAAACACGCATCAGCCTGCAGTCTAATAAATAATAATGTAACGATTAGGAATGACTCCATCCAGTGGGTGAGGTACCTGATCTCCCCCGTAAACGCTCCCTTGGCCACCTTGTAACAGTTCTGGGCTGCGACACCGATCCTGAGATCCAGACTGGAGCGAACGAAGTCCAGGTAGATGGAGGGAGCACCGCACACCACCTCTGCAAAACAGATGCAAAACGGTTTATTTTTATTGTTTGCACGGCCCTCATCACCTTCATCACCATCATCACCATCATCACTCTCCTACGGCCTTCATCACCATCATCATCACCATCACTCTCCAACGGCCTTCATCACCATCATCACCATCACTCTCCAACGGCCTTCATCACCATCATCATCACCATCACTCTCCAACGGCCTTCATCACCATCATCACCATCACTCTCCAACGGCCTTCATCACCATCATCACCATCACTCTCCTACGGCCTTCATCACCATCATCACCATCACTCTCCAACGGCCTTCATCACCATCATCATCACCATCACTCTCCAACGGCCTTCACCATCATCATCACCATCACTCTCCAACGGCCTTCATCACCATCATCACCATCACTCTCCAACGGCCTTCATCACCATCATCACCATCACTCTCCAACGGCCTTCATCACCATCATCACCATCACTCTCCTACGGCCTTCATCACCATCATCATCACCATCACTCTCCAACGGCCTTCATCACCATCATCACCATCACTCTCCAACGGCCTTCATCACCATCATCACCATCACTCTCCAACGGCCTTCATCACCATCATCACCATCATCACCATCACTCTCCAACGGCCTTCATCACCATCATCACCATCACTCTCCAACGGCCTTCATCACCATCATCACCATCACTCTCCTACGGCCTTCATCACCATCATCACCATCACTCTCCAACGGCCTTCATCACCATCATCACCATCACTCTCCAACGGCCTTCATCACCATCATCACCATCACTCTCCCACGGCCTTCATCACCATCATCATCACCATCATCACCATCACTCTCCTACGGCCTTCATCACCATCATCATCACCATCACTCTCCAACGGCCTTCATCACCATCATCACCATCACTCTCCAACGGCCTTCATCACCATCATCACCATCACTCTCCAACGGCCTTCATCACCATCATCACCATCATCACCATCATCACCATCACTCTCCAACGGCCTTCATCACCATCATCACCATCACTCTCCAACGGCCTTCATCACCATCATCACCATCATCACCATCATCACCATCACTCTCCAACGGCCTTCATCACCATCATCACCATCATCACCATCACTCTCCAACGGCCTTCATCACCATCATCACCATCACTCTCCTACGGCCTTCATCACCATCATCACCATCACTCTCCTACGGCCTTCATCACCATCATCACCATCACTCTCCAACGGCCTTCATCACCATCATCACCATCACTCTCCAACGGCCTTCATCACCATCATCACCATCACTCTCCTACGGCCTTCATCACCATCATCACCATCACTCTCCTACGGCCTTCATCACCATCATCACCATCACTCTCCAACGGCCTTCATCACCATCATCACCATCATCACCATCACTCTCCAACGGCCTTCATCACCATCATCACCATCACTCTCCTACGGCCTTCATCACCATCATCACCATCACTCTCCAACGGCCTTCATCACCATCATCACCATCACTCTCCCACGGCCTTCATCACCATCATCATCACCATCATCACCATCACTCTCCTACGGCCTTCATCACCATCATCATCACCATCACTCTCCAACGGCCTTCATCACCATCATCACCATCACTCTCCAACGGCCTTCATCACCATCATCACCATCACTCTCCAACGGCCTTCATCACCATCATCACCATCATCACCATCATCACCATCACTCTCCAACGGCCTTCATCACCATCATCACCATCACTCTCCAACGGCCTTCATCACCATCATCACCATCATCACCATCATCACCATCACTCTCCAACGGCCTTCATCACCATCATCACCATCATCACCATCACTCTCCAACGGCCTTCATCACCATCATCACCATCACTCTCCTACGGCCTTCATCACCATCATCACCATCACTCTCCTACGGCCTTCATCACCATCATCACCATCACTCTCCAACGGCCTTCATCACCATCATCACCATCACTCTCCAACGGCCTTCATCACCATCATCACCATCACTCTCCTACGGCCTTCATCACCATCATCACCATCACTCTCCTACGGCCTTCATCACCATCATCACCATCACTCTCCAACGGCCTTCATCACCATCATCACCATCATCACCATCACTCTCCAACGGCCTTCATCACCATCATCACCATCACTCTCCTACGGCCTTCATCACCATCATCACCATCACTCTCCAACGGCCTTCATCACCATCATCACCATCATCACCATCACTCTCCTACGGCCTTCATCACCTTCATCACCATCATCACCATCATCACCATCACTCTCCTACGGCCTTCATCACCATCATCACCATCATCACCATCACTCTCCTACGGCCCTCATGCATGACTGTAAGTCCTCCTCCATGGTGCTTTGTGCTACAACTGGATTTTTATTTTTCTAAAATTTTGCATTTGTGTTCACGTTATCCATCCTAAATATTCAGTGCAACTATTCACAGCGACTGTGTGGCTGCGAGGCAAATAAATGGAAATGGGAAACAACAAAAGAACATGCATTTGGGTTCTGAGCTGAAAAGGTTCATTTAGTTTAATTGGATTAGTTTTCAGGTAGCTGCAGCGTTGCTGTGAAAGCGAGACCAACTCATTTGAAAGCAGCAGAACAGCATCTCTCAGTGCGTTCAGTTCAATAAAGCTAAATGAAACACTTCATGTTGCTGTCACTTTGGTTTTCAAGTCTGAATAGAATAATTAGCCGAAGCCCCGATGAGACTCATTCAACACGTTCACATGGAATAATGCATTTAAAACAAAACAAAACACACCTGCAGTCTGAAAAATACTTCTGCAAAAGTCCTGCAATCAACAGCCCACTTAAATCACAGTACAGAACTTCATTATGAGCTAATTGAAGTATCAGAAGTACTACGGGTCACAAGATACATCTGAGGGGTCGTGAGATGACTAATAGGGAAACATTAAGGGATCATATTCAGAGAAAATGACTTGGATATCCAACATTACGTCATAACTGTGTGTTTTTAAACAAACATTAATAAATACTGATAGGATCAATATAGTTCAAGTTGCTGCAGTATTTCTGTGACTTTAATGACTATAATCTCCAAGAAAATCCAAGATTTGTCTCATAAATTCACACATTCTTTCTCTGACTTTGACCCCCGTCCCCTGACTCAGTCTTCTTCTTCTTCTTCTTCCTTTTCTTTTTTAAAAACCTACAATATTCAGATATGAATCCGTTTTCATTTGCCTGTAATCTTTGTTTACTTTTTATATTCGAGAGTTTAAAGCCTTCTGGGCCTCAAACAGTTACATACATGAAAGTATCTGAGAAGTTAAGAGAGGAAAGTCATCTTGTGAAGGGGCCTTTAGATAATCTCTTTCTGTTCGGTCGGGCAGGAGCCGGATTATAAAATACCACCAATAATTACAGCTGCCAATGAAGCTATAGTGGAGTAAAAAGTACAATATTTACCCCTGAAATATAGTATAAGTACAAGTACCTTAAAACCACACCTAAGTATTTGAGTAAAAGTACTTAGTTACTCTCCAGTGAGGATAAAGCAGACGCGTCAGAGGCCTTCATGCGACTCATCCTGATCACACGGCTCCCAATGTCAGCGTGTCATCAGGGCAGCACCTCCTCCTCTCTGTCTGACTTCATATCCATTACTTTTTTATTTTTATTTATTGATCTCTGCATCATAAAAGCTGCAGAAGAGTTCATCCGCAGACTGCGTTTTAAATGTGCGTCAAGTTACCGGTCTGGTCGTCCAGGCTGGCGGTGTTCAGGGTGGAGATCAGCTGCTCCAGACTCGCCCTGTTGCCGTTCATCTTCCAGTTTCCCCCCACGAAGAAGCTGCGGAGCGCCATGGCCGGCTGAAGGTGTCAGGTACCCGGGTGGAGGAGAGGCGGAGGTCCGGAGGATCACTTCAGCTGCGGGATGAGGACTCCGGCTGGTGTGTACGTCAGGTGCTGTCGGAAATATGAGAACCCAACACGGGCAGAATAAAACGACGTCCTTCTTCTTCTTGTTCGGTGTTCATAAAGAGAGTCAAACTGCTTTATGGCGCATTACTGACACCTGTTGCTACAATGAAGTATGACATCCCCTCTGAGATGGATAGATGGATAGATGGATAGATGGATAGATAGATAGATAGATGGATAGATAGATAGATGGATAGATGGATAGATAGATAGATAGATGGATAGATGGATGGATATATGGATAGATGGATAGATGGATAGATAGATAGATGGATAGATGGATAGATAGATAGATGGATAGATGGATAGATAGATAGATAGATGGATGGATATATGGATAGATGGATAGATGGATAGATGGATAGATAGATAGATGGATAGATGGATAGATAGATAGATAGATGGATGGATATATGGATAGATGGATAGATGGATAGATGGATAGATAGATAGATGGATAGATGGATAGATGGATAGATGGATGGATAGATGGATAGATGGATAGATGGATAGATAGATAGATGGATGGATATATGGACAGATGGATAGATGGATAGATGGATAGATGGATAGATAGATAGATGGATAGATGGATAGATGGATAGATAGATGGATGGATATATGGATAGATGGATAGATGGATAGATAGATAGATAGATGGATGGATATATGGATAGATGGATAGATGGATAGATGGATAGATAGATAGATGGATAGATCGATAGATAGATGGATGGATATATGGATAGATGGATAGATGGATAGATGGATAGATGGATAGATGGATAGATGGATAGATGGATAGATGGATAGATGGATAGATAGATGGATGGATATATGGATAGATGGATAGATGGATAGATGGATAGATGGATAGATGGATAGATGGATAGATGGATAGATAGATCGATAGATAGATGGATGGATATATGGATAGATGGATAGATGGATAGATAGATAGATAGATGGATGGATATATGGATAGATGGATAGATGGATAGATGGATGGATAGATGGATAGATGGATACTTTATTAATCCCGCAAGGGGAGATGTGTTCGCTACAGCAGCATTATGATACAGGTCAGCAATCAAAGTAAAAAATGAAAAATATTGAGTATGAAAATGCACAATATATACAATAATCGAGTGTACTGTTTTATCAAGGTTTTATCTCTAATTGTAGTTTGTCGTGCTTTGTTGGGCCTCACTGTCGAGCTTTCTGTTGTTTTACTGTCTCGCTTTTGCTGCTTGGGAAATAACAATATATAGACAGGTTTGCAAATCATGTTCAATCATATTTAAGACTCCAATCAAGGTGAACGTCTGAAAGATGATCAAGAGGCTCCTGAGCTAAACATCAAGTGTAGCAAAGGGTGAATCCTCATGTCAATGTGATATTTGTGTTTTCACTTTTTAAATAAACTAGCAAACATTTTTAAAACCCTGTTTTCACTTTGTCATGATGGAGCATTGAGTGTAGATTGATTAGGGAAAAAAATGAATTTAAATGATTTTAACATAACAGAATGTGAAAATGAAGGAATCTGAATACTTTCTGAATGTGGACTTGATGTTCACTGATATACAGTATTTGACTGTTAAATCAACAGTAAATCACAGTCACATTACTTTCACAGTAAGTTAATGTATACTTTTCAAAGTAAAGTATTGTGAAATGGCAACTGTGACCTCACAGTAGCTAGTATATTACTGTGATTTAATGGTATACTGTAGAACTGCTGTATTTAACTTCAAAGGTAATATCCAAACTACTGGGATTTAGCAGTACACTACGATGCTGTAGAATTACTGTATTTAACTGTAAATTCACAGATAGTATCCACTTTGATGTATCAGTATACTGTAGAACTGCTGTATTTAACTAACTTCACAGGTAATATTCTGTGATCTACACGTACAGTATGCTGCTGTAGAATTACCGTTTTTATGTTATCCCATAAATAACCTAAAACATTGGACAAAAAGTGAATGTTTTCTGCAGTTTAATATAAACTTTGCAGTAAAGTGAAACTACTGCATTAATGAAACTATCTCAGCAAAAGGCTGCAACATCAGAGGGAGAGTGAAGGGATCTGAATACTTTCTGAATGTGAACATGATGTTGCAACTAAATTCTGACAGGAAAATCCAAAAGACAACGTACACATCTGGTATTTGGTGTCCATCTCGAGTTCACTGCACAGCCGCACGTTTATCCTCCCCACTGTTGTGAGTCATGCTGCTGCTGTGTGTTGACCTTGCAAAGAAAACTTCCCTCCAGACCAGTTTGTCCTCCTGCGCTTGCAACCCCAGGTAACATGCACGTGTAGAAAATACTAAAATAAACTTATTATCATTGTAGTTATTTCATATTGTTTTCAAGACCGTCCCCAGACATAAACACACCGACTCGGACATGGTGTTAATGCAGAATTCTATGTTTATTAGAAAGATTTTTAACAAACATTTCGTCTTTTTTACAGAGGAACTGCACAAGTGTAAAAGTACTACAAAATGCAGCTGAACCCAGGGGAGTAGAATGAAGAGCACGGGTCTTTACAGAGTGTTTCTCAGGTCAGCCGGTCTCTCCACCTCTCATCCGCCTTGGTACGTCATCGTATTTGTCGCGGTGAGACGGGGGAAACAGCAGCAGCACATCTCGGATCAAAGTCCGCCGGTCGTTAGCAGGGGACCCAAGATGGCCGCTCTACCGTACACGTGTAGTCTGGATATGTGCAGCCCCCCGAAAAAAACAACACCCAAAATAAAATAAAGAAAAATAAAGACACTGTACATCAACTCTCCATCCTAATGTGTTAAACTATAAAATACAAATAAATATCAAGCTTTCATCTAAATAAGTGCAGGGCTCTTTTACAGGTCGAAGACAATACAAATAAATTGGTCATCCTACAGTCTTATTTTCAATATTCGAGTGTTCTTTCTTCTTTATTATTGTCAAAAATCTATACGTGTATAATTGACATTCTCGATAAGAGCTTATTTTATGCTCGGTAATCATTTTGAATAATGTGCTATTTTTTTAATAGGTTTTTTTGTGATACAGTCGTCCTGACAACAATAAGACTCTCTTGTACATACAGCGGGATGCATCGTGCACTGGTTACCTGATGCCATTTATACAACGTGACTCATTCGCATCCCTCTCATATTTTTGCATACATGAATGAGGAAGAAGTAGAGAGGGAGGGAGAAAGAGAGGAAGATCTGCACCAAATATCCACCAGCCTCACTTGTCTGGGAGCTTATTTTCCTCTCCTCTTGAGCTCCCTATCTCTCTCATCCTTTTCCTTCCCCTTTCCTCCTCTTCCTCTCTTCCTCCTCCTCCTCCCCCCCTGGCCCGGTGTTTTCCTCCGCCGGCGCGCCTCAGTTCCACAGTTTGAGGAAGCTGTCCCAGGATCCCGTGCAGACGCCCATTCCGTCCACGGGGACGCCGGTGCAGCTCACCCTGTTGTCGTGGCCGGACAGCACACCTGGAGGAGAGGAGGAGAGGGGAGAGAGGAGAGGAGGAGAGGAGGAGAGGAGAGAGGAGAGAGGAGAGAGGAGAGAGGAAGGAGAGAGAAGAGAGAGGAGAGAGGAGAAGGAAGGGGAGAGAAGAGAGAGGAGTGAGGAGAGAGGAGAAGGAAGGGGAGAGAGGAGAGAGGAGAGAGGAGAGAGGAGAGAAGAGAGAGGAGAGAGGAGAGAGGAGAGAGGAGAGAGGAGAGAGGAGAGAGGAAGGAGAGAGAAGAGAGAGGAGAGAGGAGAAGGAAGGGGAGAGAAGAGAGAGGAGTGAGGAGAGAGGAGAAGGAAGGGGAGAGAGGAGAGAGGAGAGAGGAGAGAGGAGAGAAGAGAGAGGAGAGAGGAGAGAGGAGAGAGGAGAGAGGAGAGAGGAGAGAAGAGAGAGGAGAGAGGAGAGAGGAGAGAAGAGAGAGGAGAGAGAGGAGAGAGGAGAGAAGAGAGAGGAGAGAGGAGAGAGGAGAGAGGAGAGAGGTTTGGTTTTTAAAATCCCTTTATTTCACTGTTACAGTGAAAACACAAACACTCTAAAACATCACTTAATAATCAGAAAATCAATCAAATAAAAACAAATAACCAAAAAGAAAGCACCAAAGAACAAATAAACCATCAATTACAACGATCAATACGTTCAGAAGTTCACCACCAGTTCTCCACCAGCACCCACTGAGCACAAAACGCTCCCAGTAGTCCATCTGCCCCTGAAAGCCTGTAAATCGTCCACTGTCTGGTAGTAGGTGTGTTCCACCCTGAGTCGGGCTTTCAACAGTCCCTCCAGAACTTTCACCGGATCCTCACTACCGGCACCCCGCGCCCGATCTTTACGTGTCAGCCAAATGGCCAACTTGGCAGAACCAGATAAAAAGTTCACCATTGTGTGGACAGCCTTCTGTTTTGAGCAGTATTTTGGACCGAAGATGAACAACATGAAAGAAAAAACCTGTCCAAGACCCTGAAACCATCTTTTTAACCGCTCAAAGAGCCCTGAGAGCCGCGGACACTGAACAAACAAATGTTCCAGGGTCTCAGTCTGACCGCAAAACCCACATTCCTCCCCAATTTGTGGATCCAGGCGTGCCCGGTATCTGTTAGTGGCTATAGCTCCATGTACAACCCTCCACTGGAGGTCTGCTGTCCGTTTCTCAACGGGCAGCTTGTACATGCACCTCCAGCTGCCTCTCGGGGAAAAACCTGGGCCAAAGAACTCGGTCCACCTCGACTCTGTCAACCCTGCCAGAGAGCGGAGGTTCACAACCTTTACACAGATTTCATAGATGGCTTTTTTCTCTGCTGCCTGAAACTCGTCCAGGTGAGGGGTTGTGAACGTCAGCAGCTTGTTTCCTCCCCCCTGCCAGTCCCCCACCGCTGGGGCAATGAGCAGAGTGGGGGGGGTGTACTCACTCTCTTCATCCCATTGGTCAGACAGAGTACGGTTTCCTGCAACTGCTCTCAGGCGTTGTGGCAGGGCGGCACAGACCTCCTCCACGATCCTGTTGGTCAACCTGACAGACATGATGTTCGTGTTCTGCCTGAAGGTGACCATGGATGCTGCGGTTGATGACATCTTCACCAAATGTCCCAGTTTGGTGCAGCCGGCTTCTCTTAGCCGTGTTCTCAGGCTGGCAGACTGCAGCGTTTGGGTTCCGATGAAGCTGTTGAAGAACAGCGGTTCCTCCAGCAGCCACACACCCGGAGTCTCATCAACTTTACGTGAGATGTTGAAAATCTGCCACGCCTGCAGAACAGAGCTGTAGAACGGCGTCAGCCCGGCCAAGTCCACTGCCTCAGTTTGTAGGAGAAAGAGCTGCTTGTCGTAACCCAACCGCCCAGCTCTCCTCAGCAGCAGTCGAGCCGTGTCCATCCAGCTGGGGCCACAGCCATAGAGCAGCCTCTGCGCAGTCCGAAGTCTGAACGAGGCGATCCTGGACTGGATGTCGATGAGACCCTGCCCCCCCTCTGACACCGGCAGATAGAGAGCTGCTGCACGAACCCAGTGCCGGCCAGACCAGAAGAAGTCCACGACAGACCTCTGTATCTCCGCTATGAAGCCTCCAGGTGGCGTCAGAGCGATGAGTCTGTGCCACAGAGTCGAGGCAACCAAGTTATTAGCAACCAGAACTCTTCCCCTATATGACAACTGGGGTAGTAACCATCTCCACCTAGAGAACCGAGCACCCACCTTCTCCTTAACTCCCTCCCAGTTCTTTTTCTCAAAATCCTCAGAGCCCAAAAACACACCCAGCACCTTTAGACCTTCTTTTCCCCACTGAAGACCTCCAGGCAGCTGAGGCACTGTCTGATGTCTCCACTGTCCCACCAACAACGCTTCAGACTTTTCCCAATTCACCCGTGCAGATGAAGCCCTCTCATAAAGAGACAACGCATCCTGTAGACAACGAACATCTCCCTGGTCCCTGATGAAGATGTTTGCATCATCAGCATACGCAGACACAGTGAGGGGACTACAAAGACTAGAGGACCCAGGCAGTGACAGACCACTGAGCCGACTTCTCAGCCTGCACAACAGAGGCTCAAAAGCGAGGCTGTATAGTTGCCCTGAGATAGGACAACCCTGCCTTATCCCTCGCTGTACAGGGATCGGTCGACTCAGGCCAGCTCCCATTTTGACCATGCATTCAGCACCACTGTACAGCAAACCCACCCAAGCCAAGAACCCCTCACCAAGCCCGAAAGCCCTGAGTGCAGCAAACAGATATGCGTGACCCACCCTGTCAAAAGCCTTCTCCTGGTCTAGTGAGACAATACCTACATCTACATCGTGACATTTACACACATCAAGCACATCACGGATTAGAAAGATATTGTCCATCACTGTCCTGTCTGGGACACAGTACGTTTGGTCGCTATTTACAACCACTTCCAGGTAGTCTCTGAGTCTGTTGGATAAGGCTCTGGAAAGCACCTTATAGTCTGTGCAAAGCAGGGCCACTGGCCTCCAGTTCTTCAGAAGGGCCAAGTCGCCCTTCTTGGGCAGCAGGGAGAGTACTGCCCGCTGGCATGAGACAGGAAGTGTCCCTGTTTTAAAACATTCCATCAAGACAGAATGTAAGTCAGACCCGATAATGTTCCAGAATTTCTTAAAGAAGTCAGAGGAGAGGCCGTCGATTCCTGGAGTCTTTCCTGAAGCCATCTGGTTCACTGCAGTTGAAAGCTCCTCCAGCGTCAGCTCTCTGTCCAGCGTGGCCCTCTCTGCTGGACTGAGCCGGGGAAGACCCTCCAGGAGCTCCTCACTGCTGTCTATACAGGACGGCTCTTCCCCAAAAAGAGCAGCGTAGAAGCCCACGGCATGGGTCCTCATCTCCCTCTGGTCAGTGGTTATCCTCCCTCCTGGGAGCTTCAGACAGGTCATCCGCTTCCTCTGCACCACCGATCTCTCCAGGTTGAAGAAGAACGAACTTGGGGCATCCATGTCCTTCAGCTGGAGGAAACGGGACCTGACCAGAGCTCCTTTCACTCTCTCTTGCAGGAAGGAGCTCAACTCCAACCTCCTCTCCTTCAGCAGTTGGCCCACACCGGGATCTGGGTCTCTCTGGAAGCCCTCCTCAATGATCTTTATGTTGGCCTCAAGGTCTTTTACAGCAGACTTGATTTTAGCGGTGGCGTTTGAGGTGTACTGCTGGCAGAACACACGGATCTGGGCTTTTCCGACCTCCCACCACTGCTTCAGAGAACTGAAACTAGCTTTTTCAGTTTTCCACTGCTGCCAAAGAACCCCGAAGCTCTGACAAAAAGTGCTGTCCTGTAAAAGTTTATTGTTAAAATGCCAGTAGGAGTTAACCCTTTCGCCCGGCGAGGTTATCAAGCCTAAACTGACCAGGTGGTGATCACTGAACCCAACTGGACTGATTGTGCTGCTCTTCAGTCTGGAACTGAGACTGCGAGAGATGTAAACTCTGTCCAGCCTGGCTGCACTAATCCTGTCATTGCTGACTCTAACCCAGGTGTACTGTCTGCTTAGTGGGTGTTTTACTCTCCATGTGTCCAACAGATCTAAGTGTGAGATGACGTTGTGGAGACTCTGAGCTGACTGTGGGTGTGGTTCCTCACTGTTTCGGTCTATGGTGAAGTCTAGAGTGCAGTTGAAATCCCCTCCGATGATCAGCTGCTCCTGCAGGCAGCTCTGCAGTTCGTTCTGCAGCGTAGTGAAGAAGCGTGCTCTCTCTGGCCCCTGATTCGGTGCATATATGTTAACGAAGCAGTAAAGCGAGCTCTCTATCTCTGCCCTCACCATCAGCAAACGACCCTTCACCACCTCAGTGACTGACAGGACGGTTGCATTAGCTGCTGTTCTGAACAGCACGGCTACCCCGGCACTAAGATTGGTTCCGTGGCTCAGGGTGCATGAGCCCTCCCACCACAAACCCCAGTCTACTTCATCTGATGGAATGGTGTGAGTTTCTTGCAAAAAGAGGATGTCCAACCTTTTTTGATTTACAACCTCCTGTATTAATGCTCTTTTATGCCTGTCCCTCCCACCATTGATGTTTAAAGACCCTAAATTGAAGCTCTCCATAGAAAGGTCAGAGGATGGAAGGAGGTAAGACAAGATGAAAAATAAGCAATGGAAAGTGGAAAACCCCGTGTGACACATGATCATGTTAAACGGTCTTAGTTTGAGCCCTTTTACTCTTCCTCTCTCTCCTCAGGGTTGTGATGTGCTTCTTCAGGCGGTAGCGCTTTTTCCCATCTAAAAGGTCCAAACCCACCTTTCTCTGCGCCACCCCAACAGATCGGATGAATTTGTCAATGTCAGGGAAATAATCAGTCACTTTAGTCGCTCTTTTGAAAGTTACATCTAAAAAAGAGTTTATTTCCTCCAGTGAATAAAGATCAGTGCTCTTAATGCCCGTTTCAGAAATCGATACAAGATCAGAATCAGTCTCATAGTCCATGTCCTCTCCTACACACGACAGCTGGCTGTTGGACACAGACCCGACACTCTGTGCGTCGTCTAAGGCTGCAGTGAGATCTCCACCTACAGAACCTGTAGCTGCCTCTTCCCCCACTTCCACAGACTGTGGTGGTGCTTCGGTACCTGACGTAGCGAGGTTCTGCGCCACCACAGGAGCCTGCTGGTCGTGAGACTGGCCCTGATCCTCCTTACTGACAGTACTGCTTTCAGCAGAAGACGAAGAAACGCCGCCGACCGCACCGGCGGCAGCCGCCGGAGCAGCCGGAGGCTCCGCCTCCGGTGCAGGAGCGCCGGCCGCCTGAGCAGCCGGAGGCTCCGCCTCCGGTGCAGGAGCGCCCGCCGCCTGAGCAGCCGGAGGCTCCGCCTCCGGTGCAGGAGCGCCCGCCGCCGGAGCAGCCGGAGGCTCCGCCTCCGGTGCAGGAGCGCCCGCCGCCGGAGCAGCCGGAGGCTCCGCCTCCGGTGCAGGAGCGCCCGCCGCCGGAGCAGCCGGAGGCTCCGCCTCCGCGCCCCTCCGCTGCTTGTGCGGACACGCGAAGCGTTTGTGTCCCACATCTCCACACTCAAAGCATTTAAACTGTCCTGAGCTGGCGTACACCATGTATGTCCCCTCCCCGTGTTTGACCCTGAAGGACACCTCCAGTGTTTGTGTCTGTGACTCCAGGAACATGAAGACCTGCCGCCTAAGTGACAGCACGTGCTTCAGCTTGTGATCTTTACACCCCAAACTGACAGTTCTAAATCCGCTGGCAAATTTCCCAAACCTGCGCAGCTCATTCCCTAATAGCTCGTCCGGTATAAACGGCGGAACACCGGACACGGTGATCCGCGTAGAGGGCACGGAGAGCGGAGAGACCTGCACGAAGCTGTCCCTGATGAACACGCCGCTCTCGATCAGCTGGTGGACATAAGCCTCGCTCGCCACGAACACAACCACAGCTTTGTTCATCCGCGACGCGAAGGACAGGTTGTCATGACCCACCTGCTCTCCCACAGCCAGCAGCACCTCCTCTACCGACACGCTGCTGTCCGGTGGAACGACCCGGACTCCCTGCCGGATTGACGGGCGCGGCGTCTCGGAGGACGCCATCCCCCCGAACTACGCCAAACACCACCACTAAGCACACTCTCTACCGATAAATACACCGCCCGTATCTTACCTGATCATGTGCAGAGAGGAACAAATCCCAAAGCAGTGAAAAAAAAGAACCAAAACTCCGCGCCACTCACACTCACGTCCACCACCCACACTCACACTCACACGCAACCGGAAACGGAAACAGAGGAGAGGAGAGGAGAGAGGAGAGAGGAGAGAGGAGAGAGGAGAGAAGAGAAGGAAGGGGAGAGAAGAGAGAGGAGAGAGGAGAGAGGAGAGAGGAGAGAGGAGAGAGGAGAGAGGAGAGAGGAGAGAGGAGAAGGAAGGGGAGAGAGGAGAGAGGAGAGAGGAGAGAGGAGAGAGGAGAAGGAAGGGGAGAGAAGAGAGAGGAGAGAGGAGAGAGGAGAGAGGAGAGAAGAGAGAGGAGAGAGGAGAGAGGAGAGAGGAGAGAGGAGAGAGGAGAGAGGAGAGAAGAGAGAGGAGAGAGAGGAGAGAGGAGAGAAGAGAGAGGAGAGAGGAGAGAGGAGAGAGGAGAGAGGAGAGAGGAGAGAAGAGAAGGAAGGGGAGAGAAGAGAGAGGAGAGAGGAGAGAGGAGAGAGGAGAGAGGAGAGAAGAGAGAGGAGAGAGGAGAGAGGAGAGAAGAGAGAGGAGAGAGGAGAAGGAAGGGGAGAGAAGAGAGAGGAGAGAGGAGAGAGGAGAAGGAAGGGGAGAGAGGAGAGAGGAGAGAGGAGAGAGGAGAAGGAAGGGGAGAGAAGAGAGAGGAGAGAGGAGAGAGGAGAGAGGAGAGAGGAGAAGGAAGGGGAGAGAAGAGAGAGGAGAGAGGAGAAGGAAGGGGAGAGAAGAGAGAGGAGTGAGGAGAGAGGAGAAGGAAGGGGAGAGAGGAGAGAGGAGAGAGGAGAGAGGAGAGAAGAGAGAGGAGAGAGGAGAGAGGAGAGAGGAGAGAGGAGAGAAGAGAGAGGAGAGAGGAGAGAGGAGAGAGGAGAGAAGAGAGAGGAGAGAGAGGAGAGAGGAGAGAAGAGAGAGGAGAGAGGAGAGAGGAGAGAGGAGAGAAGAGAAGGAAGGGGAGAGAAGAGAGAGGAGAGAGGAGAGAGGAGAGAGGAGAGAGGAGAGAGGAGAGAAGAGAGAGGAGAGAGGAGAGAGGAGAGAAGAGAGAGGAGAAGGAAGGGGAGAGAAGAGAGAGGAGAGAGGAGAGAGGAGAGAGGAGAGAGGAGAGAGGAGAGAGGAGAGAGGAGAGAAGAGAGAGGAGAGAGGAGAGAGGAGAGAAGAGAGAGGAGAAGGAAGGGGAGAGAAGAGAGAGGAGAGAGGAGAGAGGAGAAGGAAGGGGAGAGAGGAGAGAGGAGAGAGGAGAGAGGAGAAGGAAGGGGAGAGAAGAGAGAGGAGAGAGGAGAGAGGAGAGAGGAGAGAGGAGAGAGGAGAAGGAAGGGGAGAGAAGAGGGAGGAGAGAGGAGAGAGGAGAGAGGAGAGAGGAGAGAAGAGAGAGGAGAGAGGAGAGAAGAGAGAGGAGAGAGGAGAGAGGAGAGAGGAGAGAAGAGAGAGGAGAGAGGAGAGAGGAGAAGGAAGGGGAGAGAAGAGGGAGGAGAGAGGAGAGAGGAGAGAGGAGAGAGGAGAAGGAAGGGGAGAGAAGAGGGAGGAGAGAGGAGAGAGGAGAGAGGAGAGAAGAGAGAGGAGAGAGGAGAGAGGAGAGAGGAGAGAGGAGAGGGGAAGAGAGGAGAAGGAAGGGGAGAGAAGAGACAGGAGATACGATGAGAGAAGTGGAGAGGAGAGTGAAGAGGAAAGAAGAAGAAAGAAGAGGAGAAGAGAAGAGAAGAGAAGAGAAGAGAAGAGAAGAGAAGAGAAGAGAAGAGAAGAGAAGAGAAGAGAAGAGAAGAGAAGAGAAGAGAAGATGAGAAAAGTGGAGAGGAGTGTGAAGAGGAAAGAAGAGGAGAGGAGAGAAGAAGAGAAGATAAGATGAGAAAAGTGGAGAGGAGAGTGAAGAGGAAAGAAGAAGAGAGGAGAAGAGAAGAGAAGAGAAGAGAAGAGAAGAGAAGAGAAGAGAAGAGAAGAGAAGATGAGAAAAGTGGAGAGGAGTGCGAAGAGGAAAGAAGAGAAAAATAAAGGAGAGAGAAGAAGAGAAAAATGAAAGGATAAAAGGATATGAAAGACGAGGGGTGTGAAGAGCATAGAAAAGGAAGAAAGATGAGTAAAGAAATGACAGAAGCGGGAATTTAAAAGAAAAGATTGAAAGGGAAGGAGAGGTGAGGAGGCAAGACGATAGGAAAGGAATGGAAAAAGGAAGGAACGGAAGGAAGTAAGAGGAGAGGAGAAAAAGGAAAAATGAAATTAAAAGAAGCAAAAGTAGAAGAGAAGAGGATAGGAGACGACAGGAGAGGGAAGGAAAAAAGGAGACTTTGATTCACTCGATCACATCAACACTGATTTTATGTGATATTTGTACTTATCTGCATGGAAATCATGTTTTCTTTGGCACTTGAGGGTCTCGATGGTGTTTTTCCTTCATTTGAAACTAACCTTTCTACATTTTTGTTTCATCCAACATGTGAGTCTCTGTAAAGAATCTCTGTATTTTAAGAATGAACAACCTGTTTTCTGTTGGAAGTATTTTCTTTTTACAATCATGCATGTAGCATACAGTGCATTAGCGCCACCTACCTGATGCAAGTGTAATTCTATTACTGTTATCTATAAATACATACAATGAAAACATAGCGTATGAATCAATTGTATTCAGGCATTTGGATTAATTTATCCCTTGAACTTGACAAGTCAAATTCCAGGTTACGCTTTTGCATTGTTGATGTTTTTTATAAAGGTTATTTAATTAAATCTTCTCAGTCACTGAGACAAGATCAGAAAATTGTCTGAGTCATTTTAAGCCCAAACCATGATGTTTCTACTTAACCGAACCAAGTATTTTTTGTGTTATTTTTCATAACTAAGAATATCTTGAAATCCTGAATAAATCTACCCCCACTCACCGACTTTGTCCCCCTTCAGTGAGTCCCAGATGTGACAGTTGAAGTCGTCGTAGCCGGCAAAGATAAGGCGGCCTGAGTTGGAGACAGCCACAGACGTGACGCCGGAGTTCAGGCTGGAGTCCTGGTAGCAAATCACCTCCTGGTCGGCGCGCAGGTCATACATCTTGCAGCTGCAGTCGTCGGAGCCGGTGATGATGCAATTTCCACCGGGGTAGTACTGAGGCGAGGAGAGTAGAATATGCACGTGATGATTAAATAACAACAAAGGACGTTCTTTCACTCCGTTACACTGTTGTTATCCAGGCAGCATTTGAAAAGAGCAATAGCCGGGTTGCACTCAACACAGGGAACGTAATGTAAATAATGGTAATGATGTAAATATTGCTCTTTCAACCAGATATATTCTACCTGTCTGGGGACAAAAATGTTATTACTTACAGTTGGTTTGTGTAAGTAGTCATTTTGTGTCTCTTTGTAGTTGTCGTGTGTCTCTTTGTACTTGATTTGTGTCTCTTTGTAGTTGTCTTGTGTCTCTTTGTAGTTGCTTTGTGTCTCTTTGTAGTTGTCTTGTGTCTCTTTGTAGTTGTCTTGTGTCTCCTTGTAGTTGTCTTGTGTCTCTTTGTAGTTGCTTTGTGTCTCTTTGTAGTTGTCTTGTGTCTCTTTGTAGTTGCTTTGTGTCTGGTTGTAGTTGTCTTGTGTCTCTTTGTAGTTGCTTTGTGTCTCTTTGTAGTTGTCTTGTGTATCTTTGTAGTTGCTTTGTGTCTCTTTGTAGTTGTCTTGTGTCTCTTTGTAGTTGCTTTGTGTCTCTTTGTAGTTGTCTTGTGTCTCTTTGTAGTTGCTTTGTGTCTCTTTGTAGTTGTCTTGTGTCTCTTTGTAGTTGCTTTGTGTCTGGTTGTAGTTGTCTTGTGTCTCTTTGTAGTTGCTTTGTGTCTGGTTGTAGTTGTCTTGTGTCTCTTTGTAGTTGTCTTGTGTCTCTTTGTAGTTGTCTTGTGTCTCTTTGTAGTTGCTTTGTGTCTGGTTGTAGTTGTCTTGTGTCTCTTTGTAGTTGTCTTGTGTCTCTTTGTTGTTGTCTTGTGTCTCTTTGTAGTTGCTTTGTGTCTCTTTGTAGTTGTCTTGTGTCTATTTGTAGTTGTATTGTGTATCTTTGTAGTTGTCTTGTGTCTCTTTGTAGTTGCTTTGTGTCTCTTTGTAGTTGATTTGTGTCTCTTTGTAGTTGTCTTGTGTCTCTTTGTAGTTGTCTTGTGTCTCTTTGTAGTTGCTTTGTGTCTGGTTGTAGTTGTCTTGTGTCTCTTTGTAGTTGTCTTGTGTCTCTTTGTAGTTGCTTTGTGTCTGGTTGTAGTTGTCTTGTGTCTCTTTGTAGTTGTCTTGTGTCTCTTTGTAGTTGTCTTGTGTATCTTTGTAGTTGTCTTGTGTCTCTTTGTAGTTGCTTTGTGTCTCTTTGTAGTTGTCTTGTGTCTCTTTGTAGTTGTCTTGTGTATCTTTGTAGTTGTCCTGTGTCTCTTTGTAGTTGCTTTGTGTCTCTTTGTAGTTGTCTTGTGTCTCTTTGTAGTTGCTTTGTGTCTCTTTGTAGTTGTCTTGTGTCTCTTGGTAGTACCTTTGTGTTACTTTGTCATCATTTTGAGACTTTTGTAGTTGTTTTGTCTCTCTGTAGTCATTTTGTGTCTCCTTGTTGTCATTTTGAGTATCTTCACAGTTGTTTTGTGATTATTTTGGTCATTTTACACCCATTTGCAGTTGTTTTGCATTTCTTTTAGTCGTGGTTCTTATTATGTTAGAGGGCCATCCCAACTGCCTGCTCATCGTGAACCCAATACAAAAACCCACAGCTAACATCCAAGTGTCAGATACTGAAAGTATTGACAAAAGTTAAATGTTATTTCTGGTATGAGTGATGTGATGCATTGTGGGATCCTCACGGAGATGGCGTTGATGTCGCTGGTGTGTCCGGAGAAGGTCTGCTTGCAGGTCCCTTCCCTCAGGTCCCACAGCTTGGCCAGAGAGTCACAGGCTCCAGAGATGAAGGTGTTCATGTCGTCGGAGAGAGCCAGCGACATGCAGTCTCCAATGTGGTTGGTGAAGATGATCTTCTGCTTGCCAGTCTCCAGGTCCCACAGGCAGCTGGGGAGGAAGATTAAGTTTTGAGTGCAAGGATGTTACGAAAGGATCCACCATCATCATCCTCTGCTCTATGTGTTTCAGGTCCCTTTTTTCTCGTTCAAATTCATTCACAAAGGCACAGTTTTGTGCAAGTTTTCCTCGAGTCCACTTGACATCTGACCTGTGAAATCCTTCACTTTCTAGGCTGAGAAGCTGTATGATGCGAAACAAA
Organism: Lycodopsis pacificus; assembly: GCA_028022725.1. Taxonomy (NCBI): domain Eukaryota; kingdom Metazoa; phylum Chordata; class Actinopteri; order Perciformes; family Zoarcidae; genus Lycodopsis; species Lycodopsis pacificus. The sequence continues at coordinate 2,144,605 of CM051706.1, read as the reverse complement.
ATAAGTTGATCGTGGGGAATTGCTAATATCGGGATAATCGTGAATATTCTTAGTGAGTTGAAAAAATGTCTAGCTTGCTATCGTGGTAGAGAGGTGAAGAGTAGCTTCATTTGAAAAATTCAGGAATTATCATGTGATACAAAGAGTTGTTTCTCGACAAAATGCAAGGTAAATTGATTCCAGTATGTTTTAGTGACATTTAAAGAGTTTTAACCATATTTTGATGATTATGGGGATTATTATTGTGGCCGAAGGCAAAACGATCAACTCACCAGGTGGTGTCACCGGAGGCTGTCAAGATCTCAGTGTCACTAAGGAAACGGCAGCAAGACAGGTAACCTGGGTGGGAAATCAAAATCTCAGTCCGACTGAAAGGCAATTAATTTCTCTTCGTGCTTTAATGTATCGTAAACTTAATTTTGATTGTCATTTAGACGGGCAAAATGGCGGCGGTGACTTTCATCCTCACCTGTGTGTGCGTCCAGTTCCCGGATAGTCTTGGGGCTGGCGCTCTTGATGTTGGCCACTGTGCACATGTTGTCCAGACCACCGCTGGCCACCAGGTTACCGGAGGGGGCGAAGGCGACGCTCATCACCCAAGCTGACTTTAGTGGGACAGCAACCAACTGGGAAGTGGACATTTAGTTTAGTTGATGTACGGCCTCCTTCACATATAGAGTGTTGCAGGAATGAGTCCTAAAACTCAACATTTCTTTTGGCCACTTCCGGTTCCCTCAGCTTGAAGTCAATGTGTTTTTTGGAATTGTTTTGAGATGCCTTAAAAAAGGGCTGTTGTCAACCCAAGCTTCAGAAATTAATACGTTTTATTCTGCCATATAAAATAGGTCAGTAAATACCCCTTTGTGGCTTTTATGTCTTATAAAAGGCGATTGATAACAAGTGGGTAAATGAAGCACAACGACTAGTCCAAAGGTACTTCTGGCGATTGTATTGACGCTTCTAAAATCACAGAAGTGGTGTATGCCACAGAGCTTATTTGCAATAATCCAAAACCCATCCCATTGGCTTCAGTCGAGGAAACCAGTGTGATGCTAAACTGCCTGTTGGACGACACAAACACGTCATCTCTCTATCAGGGTATAACCCACATGGGCCGTTTGTGTTCATAGGCTTAGACACAATTTGTACAACAGTCACTCAATCCTCCCACCGTGGTTTCATTCCTGACCAGGTGGAGCAGAAGTTAAAGCATCACTGAATACTTAACGCACCACTGAAATCCAGACTAATGTAATTATTTGAGGATTAGAAGCTCCTGATGGAACAGTGAAGTCCCTAAACCACTCGCAGCCTCGCTTTAACTCCTTTAACTTAAACACAGATTTTCCAAACTGACCAATTAAATCACAATTCAATGTCTGGTTTAAGAATCATGAATGCTCAAACACATTCAACAAGTTTACGGCAGAGGACACTTCCTGCCTCTCGTTACAGTTCAACTGAAGTTATTTGAAAGTAAACTTCACATTTGGTAGTCCCTAAATTCTACCTCACATAGAAACTCTGCAGGAATTACTGCAGAACAGCTGAATTATATATGTACGCTTTGTCTTTTATACGGTATGAAGTCCAGTTAGACCTACTAGAAACACTAGTAGAACGTCAGCAGGCTCTACTGTACTTGTAGTACAATAAAAACAACTGCTTCAATAGCTGTAGTTCCTTAACAAATTCAAGCTTTTTGCACACAAAACATATGCAAATACGCAAGTACAGCTGAAACAATTCGTCGTTTAATAAGCGATTGAATGAAAATGATTTGTCAATTATTTTGACAAATCAAATTAAGAAAATGTAGGGTAGCGTTTACTCCTGAAATAACATTTATTTATTGAAATAGGATTTTACTATTAATACTTCAAGTACCTTTTTGACAGGTGTGGTATTAGAATGCTTCCTCCACCACTAGATGTCAGTGTGTCTCCGCACCATGAACTGAGGAGAACTATTTGTTCACAAGACCTTTGAAATAAGATGTAGAGTGTGTGATCTCACCTTGTTCCCTGTGAAGGTGTCCCAGACGAGAAGCTTGCCATCCTGTGATGCACTGACCATTTGTCTGTCAGAGAGGAGGCGGAGTGAAACGATTAGATCCCATCAATACTGAAGATCAACAGGATCACAACTGTGTGGTTCAAGTGAGTGCAGCGTCACATGTTGCAAGCAGAATGGCTCATCATCGTCCGTTAAGTCTCACCAATGAATTATACCGCGTCTTAATGCCTTCTATGTAAAAGTGTTTCGTATGCATTCTTTGAGAGGGATGATAGAATTTAGCATTTTTCCAATACAGAGCAGGACACCGATTGTATAGCTATTGCTAATTCTGAACACCATAGTTGGGCATGTACAGTGTAATTAACACACACAGTTTTCAGTATCATCAAATCAGAACTTACTCGTAATTAGTACTAGTAAGCCTAATGAGAAACATAGCACAATACTTGGTACCTGTTTTAAAATGTACTATATTGGAATCTAACCTCAATACATTTCAGTTGCAAAAATAATCAATAAACCAAATTATCTTAACTTAAGTGGTGCTTTTGCTCAAGCTTACTGTCACAGGCAATTACCCAAAACTGTATCCACAATGGCGAATGGAGGGACTTCCACTTATAATTAACTGAACCGTTCAGATCATTTCTGCCTCACAGAAGTATTATAAATACTTTTGGCTCGTCACAGCAGGAAAAAGACAAGTAGAAATAATTAGAACTACATTTAGCCGTCTCAGTTTCAGGGTTTTTGTGTTGTACATTCTGGCTCACTGTTACACTGTCCTGGTTTACTGGGACGATTTAACAGAACATGGCTTACTGGGACACTTAAACAGAACATGGTTTACTGGGACAGTTTTAACAGAACATGGTTTACTGGGACGATTTAACAGAACATGGTTTACTGGGACGATTTAACAGAACATGGTTTACTGGGACGATTTAACAGAACATGGTTTACTGGGACAATTTAACAGAACATGGTTTACTGGGACGATTTAACAGAACATGGTTTACTGGGACACTTTAACAGAACATGGTTTACTGGGACGATTTAACAGAACATGGTTTACTGGGACACTTTTAACAGAACATGGTTTACTGGGACACTTAAAACAGAACATGGTTTACTGGGACACTTTAACAGAACATGGTTTACTGGGACGATTTAACAGAACATGGTTTACTGGGACGATTTAACAGAACATGGTTTACTGGGACACTTTTAACAGAACGTGGTTTACTGGGACGATTTAACAGAACATGGTTTACTGGGACACCTAAAACAGATCGTGGTTTATTGGGACGATTTAACAGATCGTGGTTTACTGGGACACTTTTAACAGAACATGGTTTACTGGGACGATTTAACAGAACATGGTTTACTGGGACACTTAAACAGAACATGGTTTACTGGGACGATTTAACAGAACATGGTTTACTGGGACACTTTAACAGAACATGGTTTACTGGGACACTTTTAACAGAACATGGTTTACTGGGACGATTTAACAGAACATGGTTTACTGGGACACTTAAACAGAACATGGTTTACTGGGACACTTTAACAGAACATGGTTTACTGGGACACTTTTAACAGAACATGGTTTACTGGGACGATTTAACAGAACGTGGTTTACTGGGACACTTAAACAGAACATGGTTTACTGGGACACTTAAACAGAACATGGTTTACTGGGACGATTTAACAGAACATGGTTTACTGGGACACTTTTAACAGAACATGGTTTACTGGGACGATTTAACAGAACATGGTTTACTGGGACGATTTAACAGATCATGGTTTACTGGGACGATTTAACAGAACATGGTTTACTGGGACACTTTTAACAGAACATGGTTTACTGGGACGATTTAACAGAACAGGGTTTACTGGGACACTTTTAACAGAACATGGTTTACTGGGACGATTTAACAGATCATGGTTTACTGGGACGATTTAACAGATCGTGGTTTACTGGGACGATTGAACAGATCGTGGTTTACTGGGACGATTTAACAGATCGTGGTCCTGTCAACCTCCTCATTGTCACCTGGAGTCAGCGGACCAGTGCATGGAGTAGATTTTAGCCAAGTGTCCCTTGAGTGACTTCCTTAGCTTCAGCTGGACTCGGCCCACCTCGGACGCCCCTCCTGCTGCTGCTGTCATGTTGCCGTCATTCACAGCTTTGCGGGCCGCCTGGTGGTCACACGGGGAATTACATGTCGGGGTGAAACAACGGAGACGAGACAGAAGAAAAGAGCAAAAACTTTCAACCTCACTTAGCCACCTCAGCTCCACAAACGTTCTCCTAACCTGCAGTTTTAAGTTGAGTTCATTACCATTATGTTATGCATGATACATTTTGACCTGACCCTGAAGAACAATTAAACATATTTGTCGCTGCTATATAAGTCATTTAAAGGCCTGGAGATAGGTGGCACTGCTGAGGTGAGAGTATCCCTGGAGGGGGTACCTGCGATTTTTCCTTCATGCATGATTCCTAAAAATATATGAAGTAAAGTTATAAATAGATATGAAAGTTTGACAAACCCCGTTTTATATTCAGTATTCCTATTTTCAATGCAGTCGTTAACTGGTGTAAACTGTCAACTTCAGCTACAAATGCAGTCACATTCACGGTACTATGAGCTGCTCAGGGGGTAATCAGCTGAAAATAATATCTCGGAGGGGGTTCAGTATTGAAAGAAGTTTTACAACCACTGTATTGTGACAAAGATAGCATCAGTGCAAATACTAGCAATGCTATTTTTAGTAATGGCACTTGAAATAGTACTCGTAATAATGGTGGTAGAGGTAGTTTTGGAAACAATAGTTAGTAATAGTACTGGCAGTAGGACTGAAGTATATTTGACCTGTTATCACTGTCCAATTAATACCATGTATTTCCAATTTTAGTGATTTTGATATTTTTCTTTATGGTTTGAGAAAGTGCTCCTACTTCTTAAGCTAAATAAACTTTTATAAAACTGGAAATGCATGTAACACATGCGGCAGAGCTTTTGTGTAATCGGGGCGTCACATTGCTTCCTCATTGTTTAACAGCGGGCAACAGGAAGCACTGTGCGTTTCACCCGCACGGGACGCTGCTCACCTCAATCTGTGCACGGAGGCCGTCGCACTCCTTTTTCAGCGTGTCCATTTCAGCTTTCTCAGCTGCCATGGCGACGTTTGTTTGGGGACGTTAACGGACGGAAAAATATAAACTGTCAATCTGGAAAAAGAGAGAAAAGGAGAGGATGGGAATAAAGACAGAGAGAGAGAGAGAGAGAGAAAAACAATAAAATGTGTTAGTTATGTCAAGTATTGACGAGTCAGCGCCACAGCCCAGTGCAGGGACACAGAGAACCGCTGACCGGGCTGTGCATCACTCAGTGACCCAGATACCTTGATCTGGAACACTCAGGTTGCTGTCACACCGCCAAGTCTAGATTAGACACATACTTGACGGATGTAATCCCTCCCTAAACCAAAGTTGTAATACAGTTAGCGCTCATGCTGCTCCAGCTATGATGTACAGAGTGTGAATGGAAGAGAGAGACGAAGAAGAATAAGGACAGAAAAATGTCGTAGAGTGATAAAAGGAATGACAAGGTGAGGGGAAAAACAGTGTTCATAGAAGGAAATACGTTTAAAAAAAGGATGGCTCAACGGAAAGATTGCACAAAGAATAGCAGAGGCAGGATTGGAAAGAGAAGAAAATAATATTATTTTGAAGGAAAGGAAGCAAGGGAGCGAAGAAGGGAGCTAAACCCAGACTTTTTTCTCAAGATATAAAACTACACGTAACACATGCAGCATGTGCATTCCCTGAACTGTGTCACTACATTTCTGAAGTGTTAATGTTCAATATCAGAGTTGAGATCAATCAAAAATATCCAGAAAATCCAGCAAATCTCCTCTTTAATTAAATAACTGAATCTAACTTACATTACTTTATTGTGATGCACCAATCACCAAGCCAGTTCCCTTGTACGTGCAAACGTACTTGATTCTGATTTAACTCAAGGGATTCATGACCAGCTCATCTCTTGGTGGAGCTTTTAGGATTAGCGTCTCATTTGGAAGATCCAAAGCATTTTTTGTCAATCATTTTTTAGATGAAATCAGTGGTGGGTACTTATTTGTTAACTAACATTAGCACTTTAAGGTCAATCATTAGCTTGGACCCAGACCGATGAACATGAACAATCATCTTCAGTCGCCGACATCCCAGTGAGGCAACAGCAACGAGAGAAGCGTCGAAAGGCTTTTTACTCCCGGTATTAAATGTCATCGCTGTCTTTTCAAACACACCGGTTCCTTTACTTCAACATCATTTTGATTTCGAGACCTGCATGTAGAAGTTAAGTGCATGTGCCTCACACTGATGCTGTGATAGGATACAGCCGCCTGACGTATTTAACCCCAACAACCTCCGTGCTAAATTCAGCTCAATGGCAAGGAAAGTCTTTCAAAGCTGAAACTCTGCACTAATCACATGGTTGTTGATGCTAAATAGCGGAATTTCCATCGTTCAATGGTTGACAAAATGCAAAACTTAATTCAGTTGGAAACAGAAAATAACTTCAACCACTTGTTGCAGCAGTCCCCCCCCCTCTCTTATAATTACGCTTAAACATTACTCATTTGCAACGGGTAACAATAATACTCATATAATATGGTGATGCAACGTGGCAGTTTGTGGGAACACAGTCAGACAAGGAAAAATAAAAACTTGTTGAAATGCCAAACATTCCCGGGCTACAGCTTCTTAAACGCTTTGGATTTGCTGAAAAGCAGCTGTTCTCGCTTTTAAAGCATCCTACATCTGATACCTTTAGCTTTGATGTTCAGTGACCATGAACCTTAAAATGTCATGCCGACATTTTCATAGAGTGAACACTTATTAGACTAGAAGAATAATCAAGAACGTAAAGCTGCAGCCCTCCACGTGTCGCGCACAATACAATCAAAGGATTAATTGAACAGAAGAAGTGAAGGGTCAGGATGAGGACTACTTGCAGCCTGTGACAGGATGCAGGGTGGAGGACATGGGCAGTGGTTGTAGGGTGGGCCGCTACAGGGCTTTAAATCCCCGGCAGGAGATCTTAAAGGAAGCTTTACCGGAGATGTGGAGTCTATGTCACAGGCAAACATCAGCAGCTCCTCTCTCTTCCTCTACAGAAACAATCATGTATTCGTGCGCTCACGCGTAAAAAGGTTCTGCTCTCAAGTGAAACCGTTCTCCAGAAGAATTCCGAAAACAATTGAAAAAGTGTATCAGTAAGAAACAAAACCCCGTTTTGCAATTAGCCCCCCAAGCAACATCGAGCCTGCAGCAGAGGAATCTGCTGGCCTGAGTGAGGACGCCAGATCAGGCTGCAGCTTACTGCTGCCACACCTGAGGCACCAATCCTCTTTGGCAGCTTACAATCCAAAGATCACCTCCAAAGGGTTTAAGGAATCATTACTTTGGATGCAATTCTATAAACTAAAGAAAGTATTAGGAGCCTGCAGAGTGGAGGAGCTTTCTCGCGCTGGATTTTATACAACAACTCAGAAGTGAGCATTGGAGGGAAAGCTTCTACGAAATCACTGCAACGTGCGGGTGCAGCTACATTTCGTGGTTAGCACGTGGAGGCCATGTGCAGAAATCGTTTACCACAACTCGCCTGAGTTGCAATAGTCCACTTCCTGTTTTTTTTTTATTCACACAAAAGCAAAGGAAACCCACTTCCTTTCTTTCTCGTCTCACAAAGTTAGAGGAGCAGCTCCAAACGTTCTCCAACAGCAGAGGAAGCGCCTGAAAAGAGGAAGCGTAGAAGAAGAAACTCACCTTTTTCCACACACAACGTGGTCAGTTCTGTCCTTCTGCACCGACTGCAGATCCTGGTCCCCTTTGAAGTTTTTTTAGGTTCCACAATCACAGGGTGCTCGCAGGCTCCTCCGACGCTCTCCCCCGGCAGACTGGTAGCAGCTTACTTGTGAGAAACTCTCTCTTTCGCTCTCCCTTCCTCCACAGTGAAGAGCAGATGAGGATTGGAGGGGATGAGGGAGATAAGGGATGAAGGGATAAAGCTCAAAGATGGAAATAGAGAGGGAAGGTAGAGGGAGAGAGAAAGACAGGGAGAGGGGAGCCTGGCGAGAGGAGGCAGGTAAACCGATTGGAGCAGGAAAATGAGGTTATCAGGTCAAAATAAAAGAAGAAGGCAGGAAGAGAAAGGGAACAGCTGGCGGTGAAATGTGAGAATATGAGAGAGGAGACGAAAGACTGTGCAGGTTTGCAGAGAAGCTGCACCTGCTGCACTTGAACATTCGGCCCTGAGGGAAGGAAACTGACACATCAGCCATGCACGAAAGAAAATATGAAAGAAAGTTTTGTTTAATGCCACGAGCAACCCGTTTTTATTTAGGTGCAATGACAAATGCAAACTAAAAGCCAGAACAAAATAAAAAAATGCAAAAATGAGCCTAATTCCAACTATTTTAGTCATCCTAAGGAAGCACGTGAGAACGACATATTCATACATTAGAGACATTATTTTCTTCAGTTCACTTGATGTTCAGGACATGTCCCCTGTGTCCTACGACAACAGAGAGGTGACATTGTCCTCTGAATCCTGGCATTGCACTGCATGCGTTCTGTCAGGATGCAGGAGCGGGGATGGATAGTCCGGGGCGGAGGTTGACGTGGGTGAATTGGTTTTCGCAGCGCTAATGAGCTGAGCCCGGTTAATCAGGGACTAATGGGATATCCGGGGACGGGCAATCTCGTTAGGGAATTAGAGCAGGTCAGGCTGAAAGTGCGTCACGCAAGTGGATCAAGAGTCAAACGCAGAGTTCTGCCTCGGAAATATGGCAGCTGCTTTTTCAAACTATAATTAAAAATCAAAAGAGACAGTGGGACCATCCGAACTTAATTTCATGAGGCCAAATCATCAGCACTTTGGAAGTAAGCCGACAGTGAGGCAGGAAAAGAGAGAGGTTTTGATTCGATCCATGACAGGAAGTAGAGCAGGTATTGCTCTCCAATGAGAGGTGATCTCTTTGGTCCGCCCCCCTTGACATCTTGTAATCTGATTTGTGGCTTAAGGGGAGATTTTCTTCTTCTTCTTCTTCTTCTTCTTCTTCGAAAAGTGGGGAACTTCTCATAATGTGTGTGATATTAATCACATCCCTAAAGGAATAGTTCATTCCCCCCCATCCACATAGATCCTCTTACAGTTTGTACACAACGATCACGTACGTTACGGAACAACGACGGAGTGCAACAGCTTGCCAAGCTATGTGAGGCCATTAACCAGCAAAGACGGCGATTGCAACCTCAACAAGTTGACTTTCCAGATCCGAGTAACGTTAGTGAGTGAGTAGAACACATTAGCAAGATGCCCCATATTTAATGTGTAGGTATCAACATGTGTTTGGTGGTGAAACCCAGCGTGTCACGTGACACCAGAGAGACATTACCAGCCTCAAGTCACTAGAGGCTCCAACTCTGTCCTACATTCACGACAGAGACTCAGAGGTTTGACTTCATTCAGGCTTGCAGCCATAGACGCCGCCGGTTTAACGAGTGACCGTGTCAACTGGTGACTCTAAGATGCTCTCAGTGTCGGCAGCTGTTGAAAACACCAACGGAACATGTCGGTGTCCTCGTAGAAGCCTTCAATCAATGACAAACACATACTCATCTGTGTTTAGTATCTACGCCAACCATTTAAGCACGTTACTACGAGCAACGACTCATGCGGCTGGAAGTCACCAGTTAACACGGTCACTGGTTAAAGTCTGAATTCTGTAGAACTTGAGTCCGTTGCTGGAATATTGACGATGACAACAGTTCATGCAACAACCAGATATTTGATGCAGGGAACATTTGTTACGTGACTTTAGTTACGGTCCGTCAACATCGTCTTTTGGTTGCACACCAGACATGGACAGTGGTCTCCCCGTTCAGAGTCCTGTGTTGGCCACCGTGTCCCCCTGCTTAGGCAGAGCAAAGTATAATTAGAAATGCATTTAAAATGTGTCAAAAACAATTGTAATCTGGGAGGAAATAGGAAAAGATATAATAGTAAAGTTTTGTTCTATAGTCAATCACATTTTGGGTGGCAAGGAAACTGTTTCTACATATATACCTGGAGACACATGACATGACCCCTGACATGCTATCAGTTTATGACGTTACCAATATTTTGAGTTGTGTTGTTGTCCGCCACATGGACTTCTGTCCAATATTCACTTTTCTTTTTGATCTCCACCACTTCCTTTATGAAATATCTGTCGTAGCATAACGAGCGATGACGTCCACACAGGCAGGAGGTCACGGTGGATGGATGGGTCCAAAAACAGAAGACTTTTACCCAGAAGACTGTTGTTTGAGTCCCGTTGAAACCAGAAGTCAATGTTGACTTGTTTCTCACATAACTTCTGTACTTAAGTATCGACACGTCTGTAGCTACATGAACCCAAACCGCGATCTTTTCCGAAACCGAACCTTGTAGTTTCGCTGCCTAAACGCTGCGGGAGAACTGTTTGTGTTGCGCGACATTCGTAGAAGAAGAGACGGAAACCAACAAAATAAGAACTTATTTCTGTTTGTGCTCGACAAGACACTAAAACCTCCAACGTGGTTATCAGCCGACATCAACATTTTCCAAGAGACGACTTTTTATTTGAGCTCCATCGTCTCCGTTGACAGCGGGCCAATTGGCTGTTTTGTATGCGTAAGACGGGAAATCACAATGTCAACCTCTCTGCTCTGTCAGGTAACGCATCCTCGTTACTACACTGCAGCTCTAAGCCGCAAGCCTCGTCCTCATTGGCTGGAGGTCCTGCTAATCCGGCGTTTGACCTCATGCTTCATGCCGACATCATCAGTGGTGTTTGACGGCCTCCTCTCAGGGGGACTTTGAGAGTAAGCCTCACCTTGCGCTGTGTCTCGTTTTAGCAATTGACACAACAGGTTTTTAGAGTGCTGACATTATTCAGGGACGTGTTGTCCCACAGCGAGGCACTCAAGTCCTTTCTGCTGCTCAGGTTTATCTAACTTTCAGGCACTGCATGAGGTCAAGTGCAACATTTCATAGATTGTCGTCAGTATTTAAAATGAATTCATGAATTTTTCAGAATTTGCATACTAAAGTTGTGTTACGCTATCCTTTAGGCATCAGATTAGTGCGTCTGTTCTTTGAGTACATTGTGTGTGTGTGATACGTGCTCCACTCTCTTCTTCTTCTATGAAAAGATACATTGGACAAAAGCCAGAAAGTTTGTGCATCAGATAAAATGTTCTGCACGAGTCACCGTTTGCCTTATATATTTATCTGTGTGCAATTTTTGATTTTGAATGCACGAAACCAAACAATCAGTGTACAAAACACACACAACTCTCAACCCAAATTTGTGGTGAGCTGAGTTGGCACATTTTGAGTTTGATTTGAGTGTGTTTGATTAAAAATATGTGTCTGTGCAGGATTGTGCAGCCTCATCTGAACACCGCGTTTATTCCCCGTGTGAGACCTGCTGTGTATTGAAGAACGCTGACAGCTCAGATGTTTAAGGAACATTAATGTGGCCACGCAGATGTTGTGACTTCAAGTCCCACGTTGTATTTCTAGCAGCTCTCAAAGCTCAGGAAACTATAGCATTAGTAGTTAATCCCCCATCTTCTTTCACTTAGTATGAATCGGAGGAATTATTGCAATATGCACAACTTGTCTGAATGTACATACTGGCACCTCACAGACTTGAGCATTTTTGTTATTCATTTCCAGAAATACAAATACATTTCTTTAATGTAGTTCATGTACAAACAACATTTTGCTTTCTATGATAGTTACTGGAGACTTCATGGGTGATTGTAGATAAATGATTTGAGCACCATGTTTATGCTTTTTGTCCGCCTGCATTTTCTGTTCATGCTTCTTAAACAGACATTTTCTTTCCGGGTTCCTGAAGCTGAAACTAGAAACAGGTCCGTTGTTTGATTTGTTGAGGGGACACTATGACCCCCCCCCCGTCTCAGCCTGTAATCTGGGATAATGGACTGTGACAGCAGCGGGATGGCTGACGTCCTGATAACTCGCTGTGCTAACGAGCTCAGGAGGGAAGGAGCAATAAAACCCGTGCACACAACAAACCCCACATTTGGCTTCTTCATTCGGGGACTCTCGGCCCACTCTGACAGGACAGGAAGTGGACGAGATGAAGACAATGTGTAGGGCTTCAAGTCCAGGGAAGAAGAGACAAAATCTTAACCCGTCAATCAGACAGTCAAAGCAGTTTTACATTATTTTTCAAAACTCTTTCCATACTTTTATGAATCAAAACTGAAACTTTTCGCACCAAGAAATACATAAATTCACCAGGAAGAGATAAGATCTACTAAAGCTGCTCTGTACTCTGTTGTCGTTGCTATCTTTAGGTGTATGTGGCCTGCAGACACATTCAACAGATGGACTGCTCGTGTTGTTAGTGCCACCTGCTGGGCAACAACAACAACAACAACAAGGATGACAAGGACGATGAGCAGCGAGACTGAATCAGAACAGTAAAGATGTGAGTTGTAACACCAAAGAGAAATCTTTCCCATCACACATAGCACTCTGAAGCATTGTTCTTAAAACACAAGCAATGTGAGACAAAACAATGATCATTATTATTTATTTACAAGATCCACAGGACATCTTTCTGCAAATTTTCAAATATTTGATTCACGTTACATTCAAAATCGAGTTTCATACAAAAAAAAGTATGAAACTTTATTTAAAATTGCATTATATTCAAAATGATCATTCTTACTCGTGGTTGTGCACAGTTACCATCATGATACTTGTACACTTAACATGCATCTATTATAAACACTAAAAAGTTCATTTAATATGTAAAACAATAAATGATAACATTGATAATTCTCTTGAATCCCTGATCAAAACAAAACAAAACAAAAAACGAATCGTTGATGTCGTAAAAGGCAAAGAAACAAAAGTAAAACCATGTGAAACACCTTCAACATAACGCGGAGCACCACAGCCCTCATTCAAGGAGGTTCGTAGTTATGATCTGATTGATTGATCATTTCTGAGTCTTTTTGGGAGAATATCAATGAGAACGGTTATTGGCAGTATAACACATTCTGTTGTAGGATGTTAGCTGATGTTTGAATGTTTTTTAACTAAACTTCTGGACAGATCTTACGCATTGCATCTTTAAATGCTGATATTCATCATAAGATCAGTGACCGAGAATATACTGAATCTCCAAAACATGACAAAATCATAAGTTCAGTAACTCCTGCAGAGCATGGATAACTTTAAATATCTTCAGACGACTGAAAACCCATTTTAATGAGCCTTTTAACCAGTGCTTTCAAAACAATAAAAGGAGAGAAGTTCATTAAATGTCATTCCTCTTACATTCGTCCCGTAAACCTGAAATATCTGACTGTATTGTGTCAGCTTTTAAGTTCCTTTCATGCAGCAGAGCGGCGCTGGCGTCTCAGTGTGGCACGGCGGCGCTGGCGACGGCGGCCATGTCCTTCTCACAGATGAAGGGCCAGTACATGGTGCAGGGGGCGTCGTACCAGCTCCGGATCGCCACTCGCTCCGTCACGCGTGTTTTCACAATGTAGCCACAGTCCTCGTTGATGTGGTTGTTGGGCTCGCCGACCTCCCAAAAACTGCAGTTAGTAGAGGGGGAAAGAAGGGTAAAAGCCAACGCCAGAGTCAGTCTGATCTTGAACTTTGCCCGCTTGTCATTTTGTCTCATTTTATTTGTGTTTTTCCTGCGCTGTGTGCGTCCTCTTGGATGGCCTTTTACAATCTGTCGCCTTGTCGCAACGTTTTCATTGAGGCCCAGAAACGTCTGGAACATAAGAAAAGAGGGCAGAGCCTCCGCAGATACAGACACCGCCACACATCGAGTTAATAAGAAGGTGATTGAACGAGTCTCAACGTGTAAATATCTGGATGTTCTCCGAGAAGATAGTCTGTCTTTTAAACATCATATCGTATAATCTATCGAGTGTCTTACAAATGAGAAGTTTGGTAAGTTAGTGTAAATTATAGAACAATTGCTTTTATGTGAGTCTATACACTCATGAATCAATTAATCCTATTCATTTATTTCTGGAGAAGCGTACAGGATACAAACATAAGAGTAGCAGCCGTGTAAAAAGTGGTTGAAGGTTCAAGAATAAAGGTTAAATATTACAGTAAATATGAAATCACCCAGCAGCAAGCTGAGCAAAAAAACAACATGAGGAAAACACAACGAACATCTGAGCAGGAAAAGAGGAAGGGAAGGAATGCAGGGGGCAAAAGAGGAATGACAAAAGGTTTGACTTTTTCAAAATGAGGAAGAGAAATCAGATGGTTATTAGAAAATCTGCAGAGTTGGCAGAAGACGGGAACGAAACTTCACTGAGAACAACATATTAAAACAAGCGGGAAGCCACACTGGAAGATGACTTTGCGTTTTTAAAGCAACGTGTATTTTTCCACAGTTTCCTCAGACTCATTTGTTTTTCATCAGAGATCAGAGGTCAGGGGTCACCTGCCGTGAAGCCCCCCGCAGCAGTTACATAAGGCTGCTCAGAGCTGCTGTTTCAGCAGGCAGACATGGGGCCTCCCTCCAGCTGTTACCTCACATCTGTAACATGTAGAACCTTTAAGTCATTGGTTATGTACTTAACATCCATGCTTCACATTACTACGGTTAATGTAAATACAATTGTAAAAAGGGCCCACGGTGACGTCCAACCAGCAGTCCAAAACCACAAAATATTCAATTTATAATAAAGACTATAACAGGACAAGGTGGCCAGCCGTCACTAAGAGAGTTGGAAATGTAATGTAGTTTAAATGTGGTGATACGGTGCACATTTCAGCTCTCCTGGAGGATATTCATCGCGTTGTCCCCGAAAAGTGCCAGAAATAGGTAGCTGGAGAGATTGTCTCTCTCGTTTCCTGAAACCTTTGACATGTGCATCCCTCGATGCTGCTGGCTAAGAATAAGGATCACAGTGGTTTCAAGCCGTTAATAGCTTGAAAGAAGTATACTTTTCCATTGCCTGGGTCCAGACCTTTGAATTCTGTCTGTGGAGTCCAGAAACTTCACTTCCTTTTTTGATTTTTTTTCCATTCAAAAATGTTCTGCACCTCAGGGATGACTTTGCAGTGAAACAGGAAGTATTGCCTTAGAGTTTGCACTGAACAGCGTTTATTTGCCTCGTCTGCTTCCCCCTTTTCCCTCTCGCCAGCTGACTCTCTCCATTCGGCCTCGTTCAGTGCGGCTTGCAGGCCCACATCTGTGCCAAAGTCTGCAGGTCAGTGTTCACCAGAGGTCCAATGGTCAGTCAATGTGTGTGTGTGTGTGTGGCTGTTTGTTCAGGTACGTGTGAGTCACAGACGGTCTGCAGCCACAGGAGTGAACTCAAAGTTTGGGCAGAAATGAACTGTTCGTAACTCCACTCATCCACCAACAGAGACTCAGTCCTCCGTGTCTTTCAAGGCCTCTTTCATCTCCTGCATCTTCTTTAATACCTTGTGAAGTTCCTCATGAATAATAAATGAATACAAGAATGAGTAGAAACCTTTGTTTATTGTTCACTTTTGTGTGTATTGCAGGCTTCGGTAGCTGCACTAGTCATTGGCAAGAGACAAATCTTTATTTTTTGACAATCAGTCAAGTTGTGCCGTGAATATCACATATGATGTTTCTCAATTTAAAAGATAATTTTGCATGTCTGGAAATCTGCATTTTTTTGTAAAACTCTGAAAATACATAATTAGAAATATTACAAACCCAAAAGTCGCGGAAGTGACATCTCTTTTTAAAAACGACGATGTGTTTACCTGCTTTATGGTCTGTGTGACTCTAAATGGACCATCATGTACTAAATGAACATCATGCTGTATTGAAGAAGACTTGAAACTAGAGATTGAGACATAAACTCATGTTTACAATGTTTACTGAGGGAATAAATCAAGAGAGAAGTAGAGTCATTTTCTATAGACTTCTATACAACCAGAGGAGTCGCCCCCTGGTGGACACTAGAGAGAATGCAGCTTTAACACACATTTCCGCCTGGTTAGGAGGCGAGATGAGTTGTAAAAGAAGTGAACCTACCCTCCGACCAGCGGGGTGTCATCCACCCATTTCCACTCGTCCTCTGTGTGCCCGTCAGTGATCCCGAACCAGTAGGCGTTCCAGTGGCCTCTGGGAAGATGATCCCACAGAAACGTCTGAGGGGAAACACGCAGACGAAGGAAATGTTGAAGTGCATCCAAGGAACACGTTCGCCACCGGTTGCTTTTGTACAGACAGCTCAATTGACCGTCACGTTGCGACCGCGCAGCTCGTGCCGCACACTGTACCTGCTCCTCCGCCGTGTGGATGATGGCCAGGTAAGCTCCTTGGCTCTGGCAGTACGACTTGCTCTCGGGCCAATCCCTCGTGGTTCTGGAGATGAAGTAACAGCTGTCGTTGAAGAGACGCCAGTCCGCGGGGCAGACGATCGGGGCCTTCGTCGCGGGTTTGATCACCTCAGGAGCTGATGAAAGAGAGCGATTAAGCATCCGGGAAGCAGATCAGTGCGGTCCTCAAAATGCACAGTTCACCCTCAGTAACAGTCTAGAAGTTGATATGTATGAGACCAAAACAAGCCCATATATGGAGCCGTCTACCTTTAGTGGCTTTCATTGTGTCCAGTTGGGCCAGAAGCTCGTTCTTCTCTTTCTGCAGCTGTTTTTTCTCCTCCTGCAGTTTGCTGATGGAGGCAGTCAAAGCCGACGTGTCCGAGTCCTGCGTCTGCTTCTGCATCTCTGAGGTCACCTCTCCGTCTCTCTGAGGTTTGTTCTTATCTGTGGAACATATATGGGAAACATTATCAATGAACTTGAAGATCATTGAAGAGGAACATCTTGGAAAAAACAAAAGTATCTAAGTTCCGGATCACACACGACAAGACTTGAAGTGCAACATTTGCTGCTTTAAGCTGAAGTTGACCTGAAGGATGCGGGTGAGTGTTCTTATTGGTAATTTAGTCATTTTTTATTTACTAATTTTAAAAATACAGCATCGGTAGTCTGCAAAAGGCGTCCGATGACACCCTCGTCCACATGCTTGTGCTGGTTGAACACGTGTTGGGAATGTCGGTACACCGCTAGTGGTCCAAAAACTCCACAGGGTTCCTTTTAATGTCTTTTTTTTTTTAAACTTTAATACCAACAGCAATAAACAAAATGAAAGAAATAAGTATCTGAGAGTTCGTATACTCACAGTGTGCGGTGACGGCTATGACGGAGATCAGCAGGACGGCACACAGCGTAGCCAGGCAGATGGTGGCGAGGCGGTACGGCCCGGGGCCGCTCGGCCTGGGGATCAGTCTGATTGGGGAGACTGGGTGAGCTGCAAGCGGCAAGACGGTAAGATTGTTTATCAATCTAATAAATCAAGTTTTCTGGATAGTGTATTTTCTTGCTTTCTCGCGCCTGACATAAGGCTGGTTTGTATGTTTTCACTTCTAAGTGTGAGCTTATGAACACAACTGCCCTGAAGGAACCCCTCACTGCGCGTGACTCTGCTGCTGTGCTGTTGCATTAACCCTTCTGTTGTCCTCATTTTCTGTATACACCCCGTGTCCTCCGGGTCAAAATGACCCGTCTTCACTAAACCCCCAATATAAGCAGCTTAAAGGAACTGAAACAGCTGTGATGCATGAAATCAACTAAACTGAAATCAGCACTTTTAGTAGAGACGTTCTGGAACCAGTTTTCTTTCCCGATACTGATTTTGATACTGCGTATCGGCCGGTACCGAGTACCGCTCCGATACCAGTGTGCTGAAAACAAAAGGAGTTACAAAGGTGATGTTAAAATTCACATTTGCCTGAAAGTCATTTATGACTGAATAGAGCTTGAACGCATCACAATATAACTCAATGCAACCTCTGTTGACGTTAGCTGTTAGCTCTGTTACTTAGCCAAGCAGGACTGTGCAAGAGCAGCGCATCATGATGAAGTTCTAATCTATCTTTGCCCAATACTCATTTCTACTGAACGGAGCCTGAACGCATCATAATGTAACTGAATGGAACCCTAGCTAGCTGTCCTCCTGGCAATTTAAACACAGATTTGTTGTTCACAAAGTAGCATTGTCACGGATCGGCGTATAGAATAACGCTGTGCAGTGAAACGTTGGTACACTATGATGGTATGGTACCGGATCTTACTCGTCGTGGCCCCTCCAGCTCTTTACAATGTCTTCATTTACAGGAGAACAACTCAGAGGAATCTACTCTGCTCTGTTCAGACTTGTGAAAAAGCTGTCAAGTCAGTTTCTGGGAGATGTGGCTGCACGACAGTGACGGATTTGATTTGTTTGGACACGATGCAACCGTCACCAGGCGGGAAGGTTCATTCCCACACAGATTTAAGGATTTATTAATAATGCTGTTGTTAGGCTGTCAGTGTCTGATATACATATGAACTGACTTCCATGATATTTAGTGAATACGGTTTGCCAGAAGCAGTCTGACTCGATTTTGTCCATTAATCATAATCCACATTTTCTTGTTACATTTAGTCAATAAATGAAATGATGGAGAGCTGATTCCAAATCCCAACGAGAAGAGTTTGTGTGGAAAAAGAAAAGTGAATGCAAAAGTCACTGGCTTCAACCCTTCGATCTTTCACCCATTAATTAAATATCCTTAAAGGTTTTTTACTCTATTTTAGCTTTTATTATTACTAATTTAACATCTGCATGCTGACATAACCACATGACAAGTTCATTTTTACACTATTGCGGCACTTTGTATGGCTTCGATGTTGTAATGTGTGTAATGTTTGCTCTTTGTAATGCACTTTGCACTTTTGTTTTGTTTTGAAAAGTGCTCTATGAGTCAAGTTTAAAGCAGAAACAGTTTCTGACATTTAATAGACCAAACAATGAACCTATGAACAGAGCATTAATTACATTAATTACATTCATTCATTATTAATTGCAAACTAAATATTTATTTCATTCTACTGCTGGATGACACAAACAAACTGACATGAAGGTGAAATAACGGAGCTCGCGTGTGTTTTGATTTGTGTAGTGAATCCTGTATTTTACACATTCTGTCTTAAAGCAGCGCGTGAACTGAAAACAGTCACAAGAGAGACTCAAATCAAAGTAACTCAAATATGAAGCAGCAGAAGTGATTTGAATCCTCCGGTGAAGACGCAGCAGTTACATACTTTGAGCACTTACCGCCGAGCCCCACATCTGGCCTGCGGTTCAGATCGTCATATGCGCCCTCGTCGTCGATCAGCTTGGAGTACATCCCCTCACAGGCCAGGGAGCTCCCGGTGGACGACATTGCAGCGGTGGAGGAACAAAAAAAAAAAAATATTGATGTTAAAAGTTTTAAAACAAGTCTCAGTGTGGAGTGAAAGGGAAAGAGTGGCCCTCCTCTCCCTGATTCTACTCTGTAAACCGTCTCAAGTCAAGCACCCCGAAGAACAGCCCCAGATGTGTTCAGGTCATTTGTGTCAAAATAAAAGCTCAAACGAAGCGCTGGTGCTGCATAACTCGGTCGTTGAGTAAATATCCTTTCTTATACTAACTCCACTATTTAAAAACAGCAGTGCTGCCGCTATCTGTGGTGAAGGCTTCACTGCACTTGTTTTGTATTCAACATCTGCGACATGTCAGTGTTTTGCACTCAGATGTCGCAGAACGAATGGACGTACTGTCGTCTGCCTACCAACATATTTTGCAAACAAGGACTACTGACAGGAATGAAGTACGGCAAGAAACAACGATGTCAACTTACAACATGAAACGTTATGTTGGGAAAGTCTTCTAAAGAAAACAAACAAACAGATTAACATCATTAGTTTCGGAAAGTTGCAGTTCATTTGCATATTGTGTGAAAGAAAATGACAGCGTGCAGGTCCATTGTGCTCATACTCCCCAATGTCCAAGAACAAATGGCATGAAAACAGCAAGTCTCTTATTTTGAAGGCAACGCTGTGTTATCCTGTCTTCTTGCGGTGTGCTTGAAGTAGTTCTCTGACGTTTATTATGTCACGTCATTTACGGTAAAAACATCGAAACATCGACTATTTATTTACAGGAAGATGTGCAACAGTTTCCAGTGATTTGTCTTCTGGATGAATCGATTCATGATTATCAGTCCGTCTGGCAGCTCCTTCTCAATCAACTCAAGGAAAAGAACAACATGAGATGAGTTTGATTGCAGACTAAAATAACAGTAAACTGTTGTAAATCACGACAGCTGGTATGGTCGGGTTTTCTCATATTAACTTCATTGTTGACAATGCTAGCAGCTGTTAGGATGTCATGGTGGGTCTGTGGGCCTGTTTGGTCCAGAGTGAGATATCTCAACAACGATTGATCTCCATGACATTTGGTACTGACACTCATGTTCCCCAGAGGATAAACTGTGACAACTTTGCTGATCGCCTGACTTCTCATTTGGCATCAGGTCAAAATTTAAACTTGTTCAACTTGTACTTTTTGGTTGAGTAGATATTTAAAAACCAGTCTCGACTATACCTTGTATTTAGTGCTAATTAGAACATGTTTACACGTTAACGTGCTACAATCAACAACAACAATATGAGCCCTGAACTGGACGGATAAGGAGCAGAGGAATGAAGACGAGGGTCCGGATGCACAATGGTGAAGATGAGGAGAATTTGCTCATCAGCCTAAGTTGAATTTTGTATTAAGTGCCAATTAGTAATATGTTAGCGTAAGCCTTAGGTATAGTTCGTTTCATATTTTATGAGAACGTTTTTTGTTTTGATCGCATCTGATTTGAAGTATTTACGTCTCTTTTTATCGAATCAATCTCCCAACTCGTACTTCATTAATCAATATCTAAATCCCTACATTGATTTGTCTTCTGTTATTTTCCGGGAGGCCACGCCCTTTCTGCTGACTGTCACAGGTATCAGGTGTTCAGACCTGGTTGGTCTCATCTTCTTCACAGCTGCTAGTGCAGAAGAGCGCCTCCCTTCAACCTCATGGCCATCTGTGAGTACTGCACCTGTAGCAGATAATAATGACATAATAATGATAAATAATAAGATACCTAAAAGTTCAGATCATTTAATAGAACACGACACATAAAGCTGTTATTTCTTACTATTGTACAAACTGTGTGTCAACATAAAAAACAGCAGATGTATCCACATTATAGATTTAACAGGAGCTTCATTTTAGTGAGCTCCAGTTGTTTAAATTCTGACCTTTGCTGCAGTGATTTGAGAAGTTTGGTCAATTAACTGCTGCTTTTCAGCTGGGTGGTAAGATATTTGATAGCTTTAAAGCTTTTTGTTGTTGTTGTTGTTATTGTTGTACCTCCCTGTTCCTGCGTGGAGTTTATAATGATGATGCTTTGTACATTGCTTGTATTGTTATTACAAATGATCACAGAATCCAATCAGAAACGTGATAATGAAGCGATAAAAAATTGAAAGACAAAGAAGATAGCAGTTTTTAGTTGCTGTCCTTATTTTTCTGTTATTTGGAAAACAAGGACATTAAATATCAAGTAGATACAGCGTGAAGATGAAGGTCTATCCGACTAAGATGAAGCTACAACTGAGACTTTGATGAGTCGGTGAAGAAAATATCAAGGAATTAGCTGAAATACCTCAACAAAGTCTGACCTTAAAACAACGCTAAACTGCATCCTGCTTCTGTAATCAACAAAGCTTCCCCTGAACATGAAGCAATGTCACATTTGCACCAGAAGATGTCACCATTAAATAAGATATGAAACTTTGAAACTCCAGCGACAGCATGGTTCAAATGGGATTCATGTGAGCAACGGAGTGAAACTACCACAGACCGTAATGTAACTGTTACAGTAACGAGAGTCAGAGGGATGTTTCTGTTCCCGTTCTCATTTCCTCCACCTCCATCTGGACCGACTCTTCCAACGAGGCCTGGGAGGTTGAGAACTTTATTTTGATAATAAGAGATAAAATAATATTAAACATTCACAGGAATAATTCAAATATGTGTCATGTGCATTTCATGGAAGATTTTAATTTAATTTAATTTTTTTAACAGGAAGATTTGTTTTGCATTTATAACAATGTAACTAGAATGTACAATGACCAAAAATCCATTTCAAGTTTTATTCTTCACATGTTCATAAAACTACGTGCGGTTATACTGTTAGTGTATGATGATGGAGAAGGATACAACATTAGAAATATATGAAATAAAGTATCAAAATGCGTAAGTGTGTATTGGCTTGGCAAAGTAAAAAGTATTACTTACTATGGTATTAAACATATAGCATGTATCTTTAAAAAGATTTTATTGTCAGTCAAACGTAAAGTGTCTGTATTTCTGTGCAGCTGTTGAGTGAGATCAGTTCCTCTCCAGCTGAGGAGGTTTTTGTACGACGGTGTATCACTGTGTGAACGGCCAGCTGTAGCCACTTTGTGAACAATAATAATCTCCTGCATCTTCAGTCTGAACTCCACTGATGGTCAAAGTGAAGTCAGTTCCAGATCCACTTCCACTGAAACGAGCTGAAATCCCAGACTGGAGATTTGTAGCCTGATAAATCAAGAGTTTGGGAGATTCTCCAGGTTTCTGAAGGTACCAGTGAAGGTAGGTACTAGCAGTTGAACTGGCTTTACATGTGATGGAGACAGTCTGTCCTGGAACAACAGACTGAGGTCCAGACTGAGTCAGGATGATTTCTCCTGATGAATCTGGAAAACATGAAAAAGAGCAGAAGGGTTATTGAGACAAATCCAGTTTGGAGAAAGATGATCAACATCCAAACAGAAGAGTCTCATTTCTTTAACATGGAGAACAGATGGAAGAAGGTCAATGCTGCTTGTTCCACTGTTTCTCCATCACAGCAGAACATGATGGTGGTGAACCAAAGTGTTCAGAAGAGAGTCTCACCCTGAACAAGGAGCCCCAGGGTGGTCAGCAGTAGAGTCAGTGACATCATCATGGTGCTGCCGGCGTGTCAGTGTCTCTGAAAGGCCTGGACAGCACTGATCAACACTGGCCTCTTAACGGCTGGGAGCAGAGAGGCAGGACACATATGCAAACACACAGAGTCAGTGAAGTGTAGCTGTCCTCAACACTCCATCATGTTTCCTCCTCTCTGGCTATTTAAATCATGACATAGTGGAGGGAAAATATCTTGAGAACCAGTTTCCATCAAGCAGTTTGAAGGCTGATGTAAATTATTACACAGTATCATTTCCAATATCGCACCAAGATTTCTATATTTTTTCTCCATTGAGTACAGAACGTACGAGTAATGTAGAATGACCCAAATCCACCAAAGGTCAAATATACAATTTAGTTTTTTGTCTTAATGGATCCACTGTTAAGAGAATCAGTCTGAGTTGATAATATCAGCTGTAATAACAAAAAGTAAATTGATTCTAAAGATAGTTTTGTAGATGTTTATCAAGTCAGGTGAACAGAAAGGTGCTTCCTGCTTTATAAATGATCTGTCATTTCTTTGACATTAATACAATGCTTGACTTTTAACTACTTTATCTCAGTTTGATGAAATGTGGTTTGCAAACAATTCAAAATATTTCCTGCACATTTAAAAAGCGGAGAGTCGCCAAAAAAATCTGCTGTATCTTGTGATCAGATGAATAAAAAGGATAGAAAGTCAAATGAAGAGTTAGTAGCAGATAATAGGATGTCATCAGCATACAGGGTGATCTTCTGATGGTGTGAGTGAACAGATACCTGAGATGTTAAAGGACTTCACTGAGGAAGAAACACGTGTTTTAATGCTAAATACTGAGAGTGGTGGAGAGACAAGTCGTCCATAACGAATTCATCTCTATAACTGTTTTTGTATTATATACTGTATTTATCAACATTGATCCAAAGTAACAATGAGTGGTCTGTATAGACCAGATAACCAACTACTGGAGTGTGTGTATCTCTGTGCTTTTGCAGGTCTTGTGGGGACATAAATCTGATTACACAGTCACATTGTGGGTACTTGCCTTCTTTACGAGGACAAAAGGCCGTTCTGCATGACGTCACACATCACATTTTAGGCTGAAGACTTGGATTGAGGTTAGAATAAGGGAGACGATTAGGCTGGTTGTGATTATGGTTAAGGTAAATCCCAGAAAATGAATGTAAGTCAATGCATTGTTCCGAAAAGTTATGAAATCATGAATGTTTGTGTATGTGTGTCTTCATATGTAAACTCCAACTTGTGGATTAAACGTTGATGTTCATATATAAGAGGAGTGAGTGTAGCAAGAACACCTGCTTTGATTAATAATCAGATTAGGATCTGAGAGAAGGAGGATGGTGATACTGAGATGTATGAAAGGAGGTCATCTGCAAAGAAGCTGATTTTATGATGTGTGACTGAGATGAGAAATCTGAGATGTTGTTGCATTTCTTGATGGAGGAAACCAGAGATTAAATTTAAAATGTAATAAGTCATGGAGATATAAGATTTACATCTACTGGTTCATTATACAAACACTTGTACCAATTAATATGTAAACTTACAACAGAAACAGGAGGTGAAGTGTGAAGTATTTTTCTTTGATTCTAATGAGATGTGTGTGTGTGTGTGTGTGTGTGTGTGTGTGTGTGTGTGTGTGTGTGTGTGTGTGTGTGTGCGTGCGTGCGTGCGTGCGTGCGTGCGTGGGTGCGTGCGTGTGTGTGTCTTCAGTGAAGTGTATCAGTCTCTGAAGTAGCTTCCAGCTGCAGCAGTCAGTTCAGTTTCTGTTCATTCTGACTGAGGGAGGTTTTTGTACGACGCTTTTTCACTGTGTGAACACATACTGACTGCTGATGTGATGAGCACTCTGACAGTAGTAAACTGCTGCATCTTCAGTCTGGACTCCACTGATGGTCAGAGTGAAGTCAGAGTTTGATCCACTGCCTGTAAAACGACCTGGAATCCCTGATTGTCGAGAAGTTGCTCTATAGATCAGCAGTTTAGGAGTTTCTCCATCTCTCTGTTGGTACCAGGCTAAAAAGTCAGAGTTATAAACATTCTGACTGGTCCTACATGTGATGGACACGGAGCCTCCCACAGCAGAGCTCACTGCTCCAGGCTGAGTCACTGTGACCTGGCCTCTGGACTCTGAGGACACAGAGACAAACACATAAAGCAGCGTCACGGTTTAGTCGGCTTCATTTCAGAGGGACGGATGTTGATAGAGGAGAGGACTTTGATTCTCTGGACTTTACCTGTGAAGCAGCAGCAGAGGAGAGTCCAGATGAGGACGCAGATCAAAGTCATGTTTGTGATGAGGAGGATTTCTGTGTCTTCTGCTGTGATGAAGGACAGCTGTCAGTCATCCAGTGTTCAACTCTCAGGACTATAAACTCTCCCAGAGCACTGGAGCATGGTGCTGCTGATGCAAAGTGGCTCTCTATGGAAATGCTCTGACTGACTCCAACAGGGACTTGGATTACTGTGATGATGCTGTTCATCAATGGATCAATCACTTCATCAGAGTATTGATCAGGAATGTGTCAGTGCTCATTTATAAGAGTCTTTGCTTTGAGTTTGATGGAAACATTTTCTTCTGGAATCTTTTGTAAAATCTCCCTAATTCACTACAACACACATCAACATCACTGTGGGACGCATTCAAACACAAATATTGTTTTAATTCATCACGGTAATAATAAACATGAGTTTATAATTATTTACATTTGTCAGGATTTGTTGGAGAGTTTTTCTTCAGGAATATCTTGATCATCATCAATTGATTTTGGTGAAAGTCAAGTTAATATTGCTCATAGATGTCTGACATTTCTAAAATAAATAGTTAAACACATATGTATCATTTCTGAACCAGTTTTTAGTAATTTAACCATTTATTAAATGCAATGTGTAAACTGTGAACGTGTTTGTTGAGTTTGTTAGTGTCAGAGTCAGAGAGCGTGTCTCTCTACAGTCACAGGTTTTTGTACGGCGGCTCAATGACTTTGTATCACTGTGGTTCACGTTCGGTGGAGGAACCAGACTGCATGTTGGAAGTAAGTCAAATGTTTGAATATATTATTATATCAGAAGTCATCGGTCTTTGTATTCTTTCATATTCAACAATGTAGAAACAAATAGTTGTCTTTTCATTTTCATGGACGACTTTTTCGACAGTTATGTTGCACGAAGAAACAAAGTTCACAGCAACAGAACTTTAAAAAACTAATTGTTCGGAAAGTAAAACTATAAACTGGGGAATAAATCATAACTTACAACTTTAATGGTGAAGTTGCATCTTGAGTGTTTGTAGGTGTAGTTCAGTGTGTCAGAGTCAGAGAGCGTGTCTCTCTACAGTCACAGGTTTTTGTACGGCGGCTCAATGACTTTGTATCACTGTGGTTGACTTTTGGTGGAGGAACCAGACTGAATGTTGGAAGTAAGTTTCTGCACAATAATACGAAAGTAATTATTCTAGAGTAATGTTTTAAATGTAGTTTGTGGATGTTTGAGGCAGATGAATACATCTTGTTTTAATCGTATCTTCTACAAATGTTTGAAAAGTTTTTCTTTCATTTCGACCTCAATTAAAACTGTTTTTAAACAAATTCAGAATCAGAATGATTCAAATAGAGTTGAACTAATTGAAGATGAAGATAACTGAAAATGTGCAAAACTTCTTCATTGTGTTAAATATTGTTTCCAAATTTTTAAATCTTTGAACAGTTTTTATTGATGACTGACATCCACATGAAGAACGTTTGATTGTAGTCACTTCATTTTCTGTACTTGTAAATGTTTCCACTAAATATTTATTCATAGTGTTTAGTTAATGTTTCTGATGATAAAGCTTTAATATTTGTCCACATGTTGATGTTTTATCTGCAGTGTAGTTTGATATATTTCAGCTCATCCGGTATGATGACTCTCTCTGTGCTGATATGCATGAGAGGCTTCTTAAAGGGAAGTGAAACAATGTGTGAGTGAGTGACTGGTGGAGCAGAAAGAACATCTGACAGAAACTCCTTAAAGGAGGAAATCAACTCTCTCACAGTCAAGGTGTCCACGTGTCTGGTGTTTGATTGACAGCTGTGTGGTCCCTGTCCTCTAAGCTGATTGGTGTCTCCTAGGTGATGTCCGTCCCACCCTGACGGTGCTGCCCCCCTCCAGTGAGGAGCTGCAGCAGGGGAAGGCCACGCTCATGTGCCTGGCCAACAAGGGCTTCCCCTCAGACTGGAGTCTGGCCTGGAAGGTGGACGGCAGCAGCAGCAGCAGCATCAGCAGCAGCAGCAGCTGGGAGGAGAGCAGGAGCCCCGGGGTGCTGGAGAAGGACGGCCACTACAGCTGGAGCAGCACCCTGAGGCTCCCTGCAGACCAGTGGAGGAAGGTGGGCTCTGTGACCTGTGAGGCCACCCAGGGCTGCCAGACTCCGCTCTCAGAGACACTGAGGAGAGACCAGTGTTCCCAGTCCTGACCTGACTCACTGGGACTCTGCTGCTGGTTTCACTCTGTAACTCTTTATGTCTCTTCATCTCTTTCTTTCATTCACTCGCTGTCTCAGTTCATGTTGCATTGATCAAGTGTTGTTGTTGCTTGTTGTAATTCAGGTTGATTTAACACAATAAATAACTTTTCATCAAATTACTTTTTTTCATTTATGTTTATTGTGAAAGAAACAGATGTTGCTGATTTAATAGTTCCATAAAAACTAGAAAGATTCAGTCTTAAGATTCTAAAATTGCCTGTCAATGTATTGAGAAAGAAACTTCAAGTTAATATAATGTGATGTTAGAGGTTATTTTATATTTTGAAAACAGAAAATTATCAGAAAATGTATAATTTGCGTTTAATGTGACCCAGAAATGATAGAAGTAAATTCCTCCTTTAATCCAGATTCCGTAAATCTTTTGTGACCTCATAATCTGCTCAATTACACAAATTAAGTAAATTAGCCTTTTTATAAGAAAGTGATTGTTTAAATATGTTCGAAAATCAGATATACTGTGTGTAGCTCGTAAATGAAGTGTGTCACTGGTAGAAACCTTCATGTGGAAATGTTTTTAAAACTGTCCAGAAAGTATTATGAATCAAAATATAAGATATCTTAAGTGTTTCGCTATGTACATAAGATCATCAAAACACACACAATGTGTTTAGGTTCGTTGGAAAATTAACTGTTTGACTTGAAAATACATCAAATAAACTTAAGATTACATTTGAATTACTCGAAAAATAACATTTCAAAGACATCTATGTAAATATTTTATTTCAGAGCCAAATATCTATTGTTTATGTTACCTGTATTAACTTGTGTACTTTTCCACTCACCTACAATACTTGTAGTTTGATCAGAATTTAAATATATTGGTCAATAACCTATTTCAACAAGAATAACATTACTATTTACTACAGTATAAATAGTATTTCCTGACGTTATTCTGTTATATCGTCTTCATTGTTGGTGAAACGTAAAGTGTCTGTATTTCTATGCAGCTGTTGAGTGAGATCAGTTCCTCTCCAGCTGAGGAGGTTTTTGTACGACGGTGTATCACTGTGTGAACGGCCAGCTGCTACTCTGCTGACAGTAATAATCTCCTGCATCTTCAGTCTGAACTCCACTGATGGTCAAAGTGAAGTCAGTTCCAGATCCACTTCCACTGAAACGAGCTGAAATCCCAGACTGGAGACTTGTAGCCTGATAAATCAAAAGTTTAGGAGACTCTCCAGATTTCTGAAGGTACCAGTGAAGCCAGCCACTAACACTTGCACTGGTTTTACATGTGATGGAGACAGTCTGTCCTGGAACAACAGACTGAGGTCCAGACTGAGTCAGGATGATTTCTCCTGATGAATCTGGAAAACATGAAAAAGAGCAGAAGGGTTATTGAGACAAATCCAGTTTGGAGAAAGATGATCAACATCCAAACAGAAGAGTCTCATTTCTTTAACATGGAGAACAGATGGAAGAAGGTCAATGCTGCTTGTTCCACTGTTTCTCCATCACAGCAGAACATGATGGTGGTGAACCAAAGTGTTCAGAAGAGAGTCTCACCCTGAACAAGGAGCCCCAGGGTGGTCAGCAGTAGAGTCAGTGACATCATCATGGTGCTGCCGGCGTGTCAGTGTCTCTGAAAGGCCTGGACAGCACTGATCAACACTGGCCTCTTAACGGCTGGGAGCAGAGAGGCAGGACACATATGCAAACACACAGAGTCAGTGAAGTGTAGCTGTCCTCAACACTCCATCATGTTTCCTCCTCTCTGCTGAGAGCTTAGACTATTTAAATGATCTGTGATGGAATGATTTAAGAAACAGAGAACGTTCATTTTGAAACTGAATAGTCTACATGTCATGTATCGCTCTCCTCTGAAGTTATTTTCTTCTTGTTTCCAGTTTTCAGTTATTATTCCCTGTTTTATTTTGCTGTACTCACCTTTGTCTCTCGTTTCACAAACTTCACTTCCTGCCCTTTTGTGGTTCCCACCTGTGTGATTGTCTGCTTGGCCCTGATTGATTTCACCTGTCCCTCGTTATCACCCTCCTTTCATTGTGTATTCAGTAGTTTCCTCCTTTTGTCTGTGCCAGTTTGTTTTCTCTGTTTTACTGAGAGCATCAGCCGTAAGTTCCATTAGTCACTGTCTTGGATTTGGAAACCTTTGTTTTTGGGTCTTGAACCGTGCCTTTGAGTAAATACTTTACATTCAAACTTCTCCGTGTATTGAGTCCTTTGTCTGTTGGTACCAGTGTTCTTGATATAACACAGAATCAGAGAACACTTATTTGAATAAGTCGTCATTCCAGTTATGAGCCAGAATGCAAAACATCTGTGGTTCTCTAACACAAGCCCTTCCAGACATGATCAGTGTAGGAGACAGAAACAAGTACTGACAACCAACTGCAATAAACCAGAAGCAATGCCAAGTTATGTCATCGCTCATAACAGCAAAGTTTAAAAGAGGAAATTATGAACAGCATGACACTAATGTCACCTTCTCAATATAAACCCAAAGGTAAAAGTAACTCAACACCGTTGAGCTTCAACATTTCTTTGACCTTTTTCTCCAGATTTGTTTTACGCAGCTTAACGTTTCAGCTCCTTCAAGCAGTGAGAAGGGATGAAGTGAGAAAATATATTAAAATGACTTCCAATGAGTTTAATGAAAGTATTTTTGCCTGATTGAAATATTCTGATCATTAATTCTCTTCTTCAGGTGAGGGTTGACCTTTCTCACATGTTGTCACGAGGACTTTTCAACAAATAAGCAACATTCATGTGATGACACGTCTACTAGAAAATATTTTCCTTGTTTTGAATTTAAAAAAGAATGATATTTTTTAAAGTTTCGGAACTGCGCATAACTGCTGGATCACAATGGGTTAGATGGGGTCTATTTCTTTAATAGAAAGTAGTTCCAATAAAACTCTGTAAAGTGAAGTCTGTGTAATTTACAGAGTAAGGGCTTTAGTTCTGATATGGGAAGTTTGCTTTCAAGTATTTAAAAATCTTTTAGCAGCATGAACATAATCCATTCATGTCCACTATATTTGATTGTCCTCATAAGTGTCAGTATGCACGGCTGAGAATATAATTATTGTGATCTGAATGAACAGTTTAAGTGCTTGTGTCTTTGTAGTTCTCTCTGTGAGAGGATTTACTTCTGTTAAATATTTTCATATGCTGAGATGTAAACTCCAACTTGTGGATTAAACGTTGATGTTCATATATAAGAGGAGTGAGTGTAGCAAGAACACCTGCTTTGATGAATAATCAGATTAGGAGCTGTGAGAAGGAGGATGGTGATACTGAGATGTATGAAAGGAGGTCATCTGCAAAGAAACTGATTTTATGATGCGTGTCTGAGATGTTGTTGAATTTCTTGATGGAAACCAGAGATTAAATTTAAAATGTAATAAGTCATGGAGATATAAGATTTACATCTACTGGTTCATTATACAAACACTTGTACCAATTAATATGTAACCTTATAACAGATATGAGAGGTGAAGTGTGAAGTCGTTTCTTTGATTCTAATGAGGTGTGTGTGTGTGTGTGTGTGTGTGTGTGTGTGTGTGTGTGTGTTCAGTGAAGTGTATCAGTCTCTGCAGTAGCTTCCAGCTGCAGCAGTCAGTTCAGTTTCTGTTCATTCTGACTGAGGGAGGTTTTTGTACGACGCTTTTTCACTGTGTGAACACATACTGACTGCTGATAACATGAAAACTCTGACAGTAGTAAACTGCTGCATCTTCAGTCTGGACTCCACTGATGGTCAGAGTGAAGTCAGAGTTTGATCCACTGCCTGTAAAACGACCTGGAATCCCTGATTGTAGAGTGCTAGCATAATAGATGAGTAGTTTAGGAGTTTCTCCATCTCTCTGTTGGTACCAGGCTAAATAATAAGTGCCATGAACATCCTGACTGGTCCTACATGTGATGGACACGGAGCCTCCCACAGCAGAGCTCACTGCTCCAGGCTGAGTCACTGTGACCTGGCCTCTGGACTCTGAGGACACAGAGACAAACACATAAAGCAGCGTCACGGTTTAGTCGGCTTCATTTCAGAGGGACGGATGTTGATAGAGGAGAGGACTTTGATTCTCTGGACTTTACCTGTGAAGCAGCAGCAGAGGAGAGTCCAGATGAGGACGCAGATCAAAGTCATGTTTGTGATGAGGAGGATTTCTGTGTCTTCTGCTGTGATGAAGGACAGCTGTCAGTCATCCAGTGTTCAACTCTCAGGACTATAAACTCTCCCAGAGCACTGGAGCATGGTGCTGCTGATGCAAAGTGGCTCTCTATGGAAATGCTCTGACTGACTCCAACAGGGACTTGGATTACTGTGATGATGCTGTTCATCAATGGATCAATCACTTCATCAGAGTATTGATCAGGAATGTGTCAGTGCTCATTTATAAGAGTCTTTGCTTTGAGTTTGATGGAAACATTTTCTTCTGGAATCTTTTGTAAAATCTCCCTAATTCACTACAACACACATCAACATCACTGTGGGACGCATTCAAACACAAATATTGTTTTAATTCATCACGGTAAAAATAAACATGAGTTTATGATAATTATTTACATTTGTCAGGATTTGTTGGAGAGTTTTTCTTCAGGAATATCTTGATCATCATCAATTGATTTTGGTGAAAGTCAAGTTAATATTGCTCATAGATGTCTGACATTTCTAAAATAAATAGTTAAACACATATGTATCATTTCTGAACCAGTTTTTAGTAATTTAACCATTTATTAAATGCAATGTGTAAACTGTGAACGTGTTTGTTGAGTTTGTTAGTGTCAGAGTCAGAGAGCGTGTCTCTCTACAGTCACAGGTTTTTGTACGGCGGCTCAATGACTTTGTATCACTGTGGTACACGTTCGGTGGAGGAACCAGACTGAATGTTGGAAGTAAGTCAAATGTTTGAATATATTATTATATCAGAAGTCATCGGTCTTTGTATTCTTTTATATTCAACAATGTAGAAACAAATAGTTATCTTTTCATTTTCATGGACGACTTTTTCGACATTTATGTTGCACGAAGAAACAAAGTTCACAGCAACAGAAATTTAAAAAACTAATTGTTCGGAAAGTAAAACTATAAACTGGGGAATAAATCATAACTTACAACTTTAATGGTGAAGTTAGATCTTGAGTGTTTGTAGGTGTAGTTCAGTGTGTCAGAGTCAGAGAGCGTGTCTCTCTACAGTCACAGGTTTTTGTACGGCGGCTCAATGACTTTGTATCACTGTGGTTGACTTTTGGTGGAGGAACCAGACTGCATGTTGGAAGTAAGTTTCTGCACAATAATACCAAAGTAATTATTCTAAAGTAATGTTTTAAATGTAGTTTGTGGATGTTTGAGGCAGATGAATACATCTTGTTTTAATCGTACACTTTTAGGATTCATGTGTTTATTTCTGCTCCTTTATCATGGAGACTAACTCAGAGCAGCTTAACTAAACATGTATTTACTCATTCCTCTCCTCCTGGAACTTAAACAGATGGAAATGTTAAAAAGATAAAACTTCTACAAATGTTTGAAAAGTTTTTCTTTCATTTCGACCTCAATTAAAACAGTTTTTAAAGAAATTCAGAATCAGAATGATTCAAATAGAGTTGAACTCATTGAAGATGAAGATATTTGAAAATGTGCAAAACTTCTTCATTGTGTCAAATATTGTTTCCAAATGTTTAAATCTTTGAAGAGTTTTTATTGATGACTGACATCCACATGAAGAACGTTTGATTGTAGTCACTTCATTTTCTGTACTTGTAAATGTTTCCACTAAATATTTATTGATAATGTTTAGTTCATGTTTCTGATGATGAAGCTTTAATATTTGTCCACATGTTGATGTTTTATCTGCAGTGTAGTTTGATATATTTCAGCTCATCCTGTATGATGACTCTCTCTGTGCTGATATGCATGAGAGGCTTCTTAAAGGGAAGTGAAACAATGTGTGAGTGAGTGACTGGTGGAGCAGAAAGAACATCTGACAGAAACTCCTTAAAGGAGGAAATCAACTCTCTCACAGTCAAGGTGTCCACGTGTCTGGTGTTTGATTGACAGCTGTGTGGTCCCTGTCCTCTAAGCTGATTGGTGTCTCCTAGGTGATGTCCGTCCCACCCTGACGGTGCTGCCCCCCTCCAGTGAGGAGCTGCAGCAGGGGAAGGCCACGCTCATGTGCCTGGCCAACAAGGGCTTCCCCTCAGACTGGAGTCTGGCCTGGAAGGTGGACGGCAGCAGCAGCAGCAGCAGCAGCTGGGAGGAGAGCAGGAGCCCCGGGGTGCTGGAGAAGGACGGCCACTACAGCTGGAGCAGCACCCTGAGGCTCCCTGCAGACCAGTGGAGGAAGGTGGGCTCTGTGACCTGTGAGGCCACCCAGGGCTCCCAGACTCCGCTCTCAGAGACACTGAGGAGAGACCAGTGTTCCCAGTCCTGACCTGACTCACTGGGACTCTGCTGCTGGTTTCACTCTGATGCTGATCTCAGTCTGCACTCTGTAACTCTTTATGTCTGTTTCTCTCTTTCTTTCTGTCACTCACTGTTTCAGTGTTTGTTGCATTGATAAAGTTTTGTTGCTGTAATTTAGGTTGATTTGAAACAATAAAGAACTTTTCAAGAAGATAATTGTTTTCATGTATATTTTTATGAAAGAAACAGATGTTGCTGTTTTATTAGTTCAATAAAATCTAAAGATTGAGTCTTAAGATTCTAAAATTGCCTGCCAATTCCTTAAGAAAACAGCTGCAAGTTAATATAATGCCATTTTCAATGTTGTTTGATATCTTGAACAGCAAAAATAGGTTTAGTTCCTGATTTTGATTATTTTACCACATTAAAGAACTTTTCATCAAATGAGTTGTTTTCATGCATGTTCTTGAAAAATAAACGGATGTTGCTGTTTTTTATAGTTCTATTTATTTTGTCAATATTTAACACACCTGAGTCTCTTGTTTAAAATAGCTTGGACATTTCTACAGAAATAATGTCATAATACTACAGTATACTATTGTGTTTAATATTGTTTTCATATTTAAAAAAACTAATTTGACAATTAATACTTTGAGGTTATTGTGAACCTGACATGATATAATTAAATCCATTCTTTATTCTTGATTCCTTAAATATTTCATGACTTGAATCTGCTTCATCACTCTGAATGGAATTGTATTTTTTGTATCAAAGCTGAATCTGAAATAGTTTAAGGAAAATGAGATATCCCCTCAATTGATGAAGAACTTAAATCTATGTGTGACTCTCACTTGGCAGCTAATCAAATCAAAGAGGCATTATTTTCAATGAAGAAAGACTGATCCCGGCTAATAATGGTCTTTCTTTAGAATTGTAAATGCACCGTGGGAAATTATTCAGAATCCATTAATCTGAATGTACAAAGATTGCATCAGTCGGGGAGAGATGGTAACTATGACCAAACAAATCATAATATGTGTTATCCCCAAACCCAATAAAGACCCTTTATTAACACAACAATGGCAAAACTCTTTCACAGATTATACGAGTTTGGCCTGAATATATGCAAAGTGATGAGAGAAAGGGCTGGATCCCATTATTATTGATAACAGGATTCATGAATAATCTACATATTAGTTGTAACACAAGGATCGTTTTAGATTTGTTGGATTATACAGATGCAGTTTAAGTCTAAGACTCTTATTTAGTTTATTTAAAAGGCCTTTGACACAATCGAACAAACGTTTATTTTACAGTCCCTGAAAACATTTGGCTTTGGCAATAACTTTGTTCCCACTGTCAGTATGTTTCATAAAGATATGAACAGCTCGGCTATAATTAATGTAAGTACCTCAAAAGATTCCAGGTCAGTGTTTTGTCATGTTCCCTATTTATTTAAGACTTTACAAAAGGTATGAATACAAAACACATCATGACTTTTTTACTAGAATTTGAACTGATTATTAACTGTGATGCCGCTCATTTACAGAATCACACATTTCAGAGCCAGAAAAAGATAAACATCAAGTTCAAAATGTAGACATTTCAAAAGACACAACAAGCGCTCATGAGACATATATGGGAATAGTTTATTAGGAGTATTAGGAATACAAATTAAATACGACAAAAACAAAACATGTTTATATTTTTCAAACTAGTATCAAACCTCCCTGCATGCTCTAAAGTCACAAGCAGAAATCTTCTTTCTTTCACAGCAAACATTTAAATAAAGTTATATTTGCAACGGACTACAAGTGATGCAACAAACAGATGAATGATATATGAGGCTCTGTAGATACACAGCATGCAACCAAACATATTAATCCACAAAAGCCATTTTCATCACTGATGGTGTAGAAAATATTTAGTGAAACTGAAATATGAACTGAGAGATCGTGTTGCAGTTAAAACCACGATGTCCGCTGCACAACGAGCACTCAGCCACACGACCCTGAAGAAAAGCACAAATACAAATCATAAAAGGATTAGTTGGAAATTTTGGGCAAAACAATTATTGTCTTTCATGTGAAAAGTCAGACAGGAAGATCAATTTCACTCGTACAGCTATCATACACTTAGCCTAGCTTAGCACAAAGACTGGATCCAGAGGTAAACAGCTGGGCTGGTTCTTTCCACAAATCTGTCTTGCAGCACCTCTAAACCTCACGATCATATCTTGTTTGTGCAACTTGCCAGGTTCATGCTAGCTGTGTCCCCCTGTATTAGGTCTCTGTGCTAAGCTAAGCACCTGCTGCTAATATTAACTGAACAGATATGACAGTGTTATCGATCTTCTCATCTGACTTTCAGCAAGGAAACTAATTTGCTTGTTTCCCAAAATGTCCAACGAATGCTTCAGATATGCAATTAAAGCAACAACCCACAAAATAATGATCTCCCCTGTTTAGTACAATACAAAAAGTACCTTCGTCTTTCTTCTTCTTTTGCTCTTTGTGAAAAGCCTGCCCATCCTTCACAGTCCAGCGGAGTTTAAAGTCTGATAACCCATGTTTCTCCAGTTTAGCATGCAGCTGTAGAGAAACAGATAAAGTGAAATCTGTGAATATCACATCATTACCTTATAACCTTTATCACACATCTCCCTTTGCTCTCCATCCACTAAAGAACATGAATATGTTACTCGGAGATTTCTTACTTTCTTAAAATGTTTAAATTGTGTTTTCTTTTGTGTACATTTTAAATCTTTATATAAAATGCACAGGCACTTGTGCACCAGTGTTCAGAATCTAAACAAACAAAATATCAAAGTTGTAAGAAAACCCTGAAACGGTGTGTTTATTGTCTCTGATGGAAGCTGCAAATGTTAACATGGCCTGCTGCCAGTAGTAACCTAGTTTACACCCAAACCAAGGAGAGCACCATCACTTTACTGAGCTCATTTGTGGGGTTACAGGTTACTTTAGAAAACGCTCCATTCAGGACTAGCACCACCTCTGTTATGGAGCCGGTCCAGGATGCTCCTTCATGAGAGTTTAGCAAACGTTCCTGGGGAAGTTGACGCTGCAAAAAAGATTGTTACCAGAGGTAGTGTTAGGTTAAGCAGCTTCCAGATGACTGTACCTGCTCTAACATCTGCTGCTGGAGGGCGGGATCAGTCAGGTCGGCCTCAGACTGGAACTTCAACTTGAACGTTTGTTGCTTACGTGTATAAACCTTTTGACAGATGAAATAGTTAGTCATGTGACAGTCAACATCCCACCACGTTCCTGTGGTTGTGTTGACAGCAGCACAGGATTTCACCAGCTGCCCCTTCACGTTTGGTTGGTTCTTGTTCCAGTTAGAGAAGGTGGTGGGGGTCTGGTCGGACCAGTAAGCCCAGGTCTTTCTGTGGAGACCGATCCAGGTGTACTCTGTCAGCAGTGAGGAGATGCCATTATTCTCAGACCGGGTCCTCACACTGGCGAGGTCTGTGTACATGGACCTACAGTATGTCCTAGCATCATGCCAATTCATCTTGGTGTTCACTAAAATGTAATGGGAAGGACCTTTCTCTGAAAGAAAACAGAAGAAATGAAGGACAACAGGTTGGACTGTGGGTTGGCATT
The DNA here is from genome assembly GCA_028022725.1 of Lycodopsis pacificus. Taxonomy (NCBI): domain Eukaryota; kingdom Metazoa; phylum Chordata; class Actinopteri; order Perciformes; family Zoarcidae; genus Lycodopsis; species Lycodopsis pacificus. The sequence continues at coordinate 2,107,049 of CM051706.1, read as the reverse complement.
TTGCCATTAAGGTAAAGAAAGTTACATTTACAGTTCAGTCACCTTTGAAGTCTCTGCATTAAAAATATGTGTTATTAATTGTTGGAATGCTGTTAAGCATTCCAACAATTGTCCACCCTTTCAAAATAAAAGCCTCATGGATTAACTGTATTTAAACGTTAAGCTCAAAATTTGGCTTTTTTGTTGAAATAATGAATGCTCTTACTAATACTGCGACAACTACTACTACTACTAATATTTCTAGTATTACTACTACTACTACTACTTCAACTTTTGCTGTTGCTACTATTACTACTACTGCTATCACTGCTATCAAATTGTATTACTACCACTACTCAGGATATACGTCTATCCACGTATATCCAGTGGTGTGTAGTAACGAAGTAGAAATACTTCGTTACTGTACTTAAGTAGTTTTTTTGGGTATCTGTACTTTACTTTACTACTTATATTTCTGTTGACTTTTACTTTTACTTCACTACATTTTGCAAAGAAAACTGATACTTCTACTCCGATACATTTCCCCTGAAACCTTCGTTACTCGCGACAAAATCAAATCTATCTTTAGAAACAAAATGAATCATGAGAGCAGCGTCGGGGACTGTGGTGGAACACAGACTGCAAGCAGCAGGTTTGGTGAATCAGTGGTCCGAGCAGCAAGTTAAATCATTGGTTAGTCACGTTAATGCACAATTGCAAACAAGTGCTCTCAAAGCTGCGGTGTTTTGATGCCCAGGATGCTACATGCTATAAGCTAGCGGGCGACTACCTGAGTATAATTCCACTCTGCGATGACTGATTTCATGATGGAAGCAGAAATGGAAGCACCTGCTACTCCCGCAACAAACGACGGTGGTGACGAAGACCAACACCCGTGGATCGCCAGCGAGTTAGTGAGCTGAGGAAGTGTTGACAGTTGTGCAGCACTAGTTGGCTAACGTTAGCTATAGCTAGCCACCGCACCATAGGATTGACGGGAGCCGAGAGAGCGCAGCGTTAGCGTTAGCATTAGCGTTAGCATTATGGAAATCCTTCGCAGCTGCGTGCAAGCTGTCTGTGATGCTGAACACACCTCTACCTGCCTCAGCGGCCTGTGAAAGGATATTTAGCATCGCAGGACGAGTCTTCAGCCCAAGAAGAGCGAGCAATTTTGAAAACCAACTTCTTTTGAAGATGAACAGGACATGTTTCAGTTTCAAGTAATGACTGGGTTACTTTCGGTGCTGCTTTAGTATTGATCATGTTTTGATATTTGAGTCATGTTGTGGATGATCAGATGGAGTTATGATGGCAGCAGTCGCCCAATTGCAGATTCAGCTTGAGCAAAACCTTTGTGTTCAAATCAGCCCACAGGAGTTTACAAGGCAGCGTCTTTTCTCTCAACACCGACCTGATGCATCAAGTGGATATGTTTTGCTGAACATAATATTATGCATTGGCCTCTACATCCTCTTGTCTAATGAGCAGACTTATAAACGCACTGTTACAACTCCTTCATAGTGTCATATTGCTTTTTGGAGAATTATGATGATACGTTCGAAGTAGATGCAAAAGTATACTTATGTACAATATATTATGTTGAACATTGTTGCTCCTGATGGATCACAGCCAACCCAGTTATGTTCAACACAGCTCCATGTGCTTGGTCATGGTGCCACAGCACTTAAAAGAATAAACTTCATAATTCTCACAATTCTGACCCTTTGCTTTTTTATGAACAGCATTTACTTGTACTTTTACTTTCAATGAACAGGTTATGATGTTCATTTAATGTTCAGGTTATGATGTACATTTAATATCAGAAAATTATTTTTGATACTTAAGTACAATACATATCAGATACTTTAAGACTTTTACTGAAGTAGTATTCTAATAGGTGACTTTTTACTTTTACTGGAGTAGTTTTCCAGTAAGGTATCTTTACTTTTACTCAAGTATGGCTTTTGAGTACTTTATACACCACTGTGCCTTCCTTATGAGGACAAAAGGCCGTTCTGCATCACGTCACACATCACATTTTAGACTGAAGACTTGGATTGAGGTTAGAATAAGGGAGACGATTAGGCTGGTTGTGATTTTGAAGTTAATTCCCAGAAAATGCATGTAAGTCAATGTATTGTTCCGAGGAGTCATACAATCTTGAATGTGTGTGTGTGTGTGTGTGTGTGTGTGTGTGTGTACATTTTCCCAAAATGGCAGTATCATATGATATGGCAGGTTGTGTAATAATGTTATTATGTCACTTTAGGAAAATGGCATGGGCTGAAGCAGGCAGAGGACAGGGAAAGTGCTTGTGGAACTAGGAAGAGGGGACTGAATATGCTTGTGTAACTTGGACAGTGATGTACAGGACAGGGGACATTTTATTCATTTTTATTCAGAAATAACAGTTTCTCAACAGTTTTTGGTTTTAAACGATTCCTTTTTTTTGACACAACCTCTCCGGCCTTTGAAAACACCCTTTCACCGGGTACAGAAGATGCTGGCGTGCACAAAAACGCAAGAGCAAGTCTATATACATTTTCATACAGGAATTTTTGCCTCTCCCAGTACTCCAGAGGGTTTTCCAGCCTGCTTATATTTGGCTCGGAAAGGTAGCGCTGGACCTCCACACTCTCCGAACTCTCCAAACTATCTCTCTCTCTCTAAACTCTCCAAACTATATAAACGCTGTCCAAACTATCCAAACTCTCAACTGACCGCAACTCTCCACCAACAACCCACATTTTGAATGGAGCCTGAGGGGTGTCAAACCTCCCGGCAAAATCGGAACCACTTCCCGAAGCAGTCACGTGGTACAGCCGGGCAGCGAGGCTTCGGACGTCATCATTTTTGGCTCCTCCCCTAAATGAAGCAAGCCTCGATACGCGCTTCGAGGAAACGCCCCCTCCATTACTCGACACACGCTTCGAAGCGTCGGCACATCTCGTAACATCACGACTAAATAGTGACCTGCGTGATTATAAAAAACCTTCGGACTGGTCCTACATGTGATGGACACGGAGCCGGCGTGTCAGTGTCTCTGAAAGGCCTGGACAGCACTGATCAACACTGGCCTCTTAACGGCTGGGAGCAGAGAGGCAGGACACATATGCAAACACACAGAGTCAGTGAAGTGTAGCTGTCCTCAACACTCCATCATGTTTCCTCCTCTCTGCTGAGAGCTTAGACTATTTAAATGATCTGTGATGGAATGATTTAAGAAACAGAGAACGTTCATTTTGAAACTGAATCGTCTACATGTCATGTATCGCTCTCCTCTAAAGTTATTTTCTTCTTGTTTCCAGTTTTCAGTTATTATTCCCTGTTTTATTTTGCTATACTCACCTTTGTCTCTCGTTTCACAAACTTCACTTCCTGCCCTTTTGTGGTTCCCACCTGTGTGATTGTCTGCTTGGCCCTGATTGATTTCACCTGTCCCTCGTTATCACCCTCCTTTCATTGTGTATTCAGTAGTTTCCTCCTTTTGTCTGTGCCAGTTTGTTTTATCTGTTTTACTGAGAGTATCAGCCGTAAGTTCCATTATTCACTGTCTTGAATTTGGAAACCTTTGTTTTTGGGTCTTGAACCGTGCCTTTGAGTAAATACTTTATATTCAAACTTCTCTGTGTATTGAGTCCTTTGTCTGTTGGTACCAGTGTTCTTGATATAACACAGAATCAGAGAACACTTATTTGAATAAGTCGTCATTCCAGTTATGAGCCAGAATGCAAAACATCTGTGGTTCTCTAACACAAGCCCTTACAGACATGATCAGTGTAGGAGACAGAAACAAGTACTGACAACCAACTGCAATAAACCCGAAGCAATGCCAAGTTATGTCATCGCTCACAACAACAAAGTTTAAAAGAGGAAATTATGAACAGCATGACACTAATGTCACCTTCTCAATATAAACCCAAAGGTAAAAGTAACTCAACACCGTTGAGCTTCAACATTTCTTTGACCTTTTTCTCCAGATTTGTTTTACGCAGCTTAACGTTTCAGCTCCTTCAAGCAGTGAGAAGGGATGAAGTGAGAAAATATATTAAAATGACTTCCAATGAGTTTAATGAAAGTATTTTTGCCTGATTGAAATATTCTGATCATTAATTCTCTTCTTCAGGTGAGGGTTGACCTTTCTCACATGTTGTCACAAGGACTTTTCAACAAATAAGCAACATTCATGTGATGACACGTCTACTAGAAAATATTTTTCTTGTTTTGAATTTAAAAAGAATGACATTTTTTAAAGTTTCGGAACTGCGCATAACTGCTGGATCACAATGGGTTAGATAGGGTCTATTTCTTTAATAGAAAGTAGTTCCAATAAAACTCTGTAAAGTGAAGTCTGTGTAATTTACAGAGTAAGGGCTTTAGTTCTGATATGGGAAGTTGCTTTCAAGTATTTAAAAATCTTTTAGCAGCATGAACATAATCCATTCATGTCCACTATATTTGATTGTCCTCATAAGTGTCAGTATGCACGGCTGAGAATATAATTATTGTGATCTGAATGAACAGTTTAAGTGCTTGTGTCTTTGTATTTCTCTCTGTGAGAGGATTTACTTCTGTTAAATATTTTCATATGCTGAGATGTAAACTCCAACTTGTGGATTAAACGTTGGTGTTCATATATAAGAGGAGTGAGTGTAGCAAGAACACCTGCTTTGATTAATAATCAGATTAGGAGCTGAGAGAAGGAGGATGGTGATACTGAGATGTATGAAAGGAGGTCATCTGCAAAGAAGCTGATTTTATGATGCGTGTCTGAGATGTTGTTGAATTTCTTGATGGAAACCAGAGATTAAATTTAAAATGTAATAAGTCATGGAGATATAAGATTTACATCTACTGGTTCATTATACAAACACTTGTACCAATTAATATGTAAACTTATAACAGATATGAGAGGTGAAGTGTGAAGTCGTTTCTTTGATTCTAATGAGGTGTGTGTGTGTGTGTGTGTGTGTGTGTGTGTGTGTGTGTGTGTGTGTGTGTGTGTGTGTGTGTGTGTGTGTGTGTGTGTCTTCAGTGAAGTGTATCAGTCTCTGCAGTAGCTTCCAGCTGCAGCAGTCAGTTCAGTTTCTGTTCATTCTGACTGAGGGAGGTTTTTGTACGACGCTTTTTCACTGTGTGAACACCCACTGACTGCTGATGTGATGAGCACTCTGACAGTAGTAAACTGCTGCATCTTCAGTCTGGACTCCACTGATGGTCAGAGTGAAGTCAGAGTTTGATCCACTGCCTGTAAAACGACCTGGAATCCCTGATTGTAGAGTGCTAGCATAATAGATGAGCAGTTTAGGAGTTTCTCCATCTCTCTTTTGGTACCAGGCTAACCAGTTAGAGCCATAAACATCCTGACTGGTCCTACATGTGATGGACACGGAGCCTCCCACAGCAGAGCTCACTGCTCCAGGCTGAGTCACTGTGACCTGGCCTCTGGACTCTGAGGACACAGAGACAAACACATAAAGCAGCGTCACGGTTTAGTCGGCTTCATTTCAGAGGGACGGATGTTGATAGAGGAGAGGACTTTGATTCTCTGGACTTTACCTGTGAAGCAGCAGCAGAGGAGAGTCCAGATGAGGACGCAGATCAAAGTCATGTTTGTGATGAGGAGGATTTCTGTGTCTTCTGCTGTGATGAAGGACAGCTGTCAGTCATCCAGTGTTCAACTCTCAGGACTATAAACTCTCCCAGAGCACTGGAGCATGGTGCTGCTGATGCAAAGTGGCTCTCTATGGAAATGCTCTGACTGACTCCAACAGGGACTTGGATTACTGTGATGATGCTGTTCATCAATGGATCAATCACTTCATCAGAGTATTGATCAGGAATGTGTCAGTGCTCATTTATAAGAGTCTTTGCTTTGAGTTTGATGGAAACATTTTCTTCTGGAATCTTTTGTAAAATCTCCCTAATTCACTACAACACACATCAACATCACTGTGGGACGCATTCAAACACAAATATTGTTTTAATTCATCACGGTAAAAATAAACATGAGTTCATGATAATTATTTACATTTGTCAGGATTTGTTGGAGAGTTTTTCTTCAGGAATATCTTGATCATCATCAATTGATTTTGGTGAAAGTCAAGTTAATATTGCTCATAGATGTCTGACATTTCTAAAATAAATAGTTAAACACATATGTATCATTTCTGAACCAGTTTTTAGTAATTTAACCATTTATTAAATGCAATGTGTAAACTGTGAACGTGTTTGTTGAGTTTGTTAGTGTCAGAGTCAGAGAGCGTGTCTCTCTACAGTCACAGGTTTTTGTACGGCGGCTCAATGACTTTGTATCACCGTGGTACACGTTCGGTGGAGGAACCAGACTGCATGTTGGAAGTAAGTCAAATATTTGAATATATTATTATATCAGAAGTCATTGGTCTTTGTATTCTTTTATATTCAACAATGTAGAAACAAATAGTTGTCTTTTCATTTTCATGGACGACTTTTTCGACAGTTATGTTGCACGAAGAAACAAAGTTCACAGCAACAGAAATTAAAAAACGAATTGTTCGGAAAGTAAAACTTTAAACTGTGGAATAAATCATAACTTACAACTTTAATGGTGAAGTTAGATCTTGAGTGTTTGTAGGTGTAGTTCAGTGTGTCAGAGTCAGAGAGCGTGTCTCTCTGCAGTCACAGGTTTTTGTACGGCGGCTCAATGACTTTGTATCACTGTGGTTGACTTTTGGTGGAGGAACCAGACTGAATGTTGGAAGTAAGTTTCTGCACAATAATACGAAAGTAATTATTCTAAAGTAATGTTTTAAATGTAGTTTGTGGATGTTTGAGGCAGATGAATACATCTTGTTTTAATCGTACACTTTTAGGATTCATGTGTTTATTTCTGCTCCTTTATCATGGAGACTAACTCAGAGCAGCTTTACTAAACATGTATTTACTCATTCCTCTCCTACTGGAACTTAAACAGATGGAAATGTTAAACAGATAAAACTTCTACAAATGTTTGAAAAGTTTTTCTTTAATTTCGACCTCAATTAAAACAGTTTTTAAACAAATTCAGAATCAGAATGATTCAAATAGAGTTGAACTAATTGAAGATAAAGATATTTGAAAATGTGCAAAACTTCTTCATTATGTCAAATATTGTTTCCAAATGTTTAAATCTTTGAACAGTTTTTATTGATGACTGACATCCACATGAAGAATGTTTGATTGTAGTCACTTCATTTTCTGTACTTGTAAATGTTTCCACTAAATATTTATTCATAGTGTTTAGTTAATGTTTCTGATGATAAAGCTTTAATATTTGTCCACATGTTGATGTTTTATCTGCAGTGTAGTTTGATATATTTCAGCTCATCCTGTATGATGACTCTCTCTGTGCTGATATGCATGAGAGGCTTCTTAAAGGGAAGTGAAACAATGTGTGAGTGAGTGACTGGTGGAGCAGAAAGAACATCTGACAGAAACTCCTTAAAGGAGGAAATCAACTCTCTCACAGTCAAGGTGTCCACGTGTCTGGTGTTTGATTGACAGCTGTGTGGTCCCTGTCCTCTAAGCTGATTGGTGTCTCCTAGGTGATGTCCGTCCCACCCTGACGGTGCTGCCCCCCTCCAGTGAGGAGCTGCAGCAGGGGAAGGCCACGCTCATGTGCCTGGCCAACAAGGGCTTCCCCTCAGACTGGAGTCTGGCCTGGAAGGTGGACGGCAGCAGCAGCAGCAGCATCAGCAGCAGCAGCAGCTGGGAGGAGAGCAGGAGCCCCGGGGTGCTGGAGAAGGACGGCCACTACAGCTGGAGCAGCACCCTGAGGCTCCCTGCAGACCAGTGGAGGAAGGTGGGCTCTGTGACCTGTGAGGCCACCCAGGGCTCCCAGACTCCGCTCTCAGAGACACTGAGGAGAGACCAGTGTTCCCAGTCCTGACCTGACTCACTGGGACTCTGCTGCTGGTTTCACTCTGTAACTCTTTATGTCTCTTCATCTCTTTCTTTCATTCACTCGCTGTCTCAGTTCATGTTGCATTGATCAAGTGTTGTTGTTGCTTGTTGTAATTCAGGTTGATTTAACACAATAAATAACTTTTCATCAAATTACTTTTTTTCATTTATGTTTATTGTGAAAGAAACAGATGTTGCTGATTTAATAGTTCCATAAAAACTAGAAAGATTCAGTCTTAAGATTCTAAAATTGCCTGTCAATGTATTGAGAAAGAAACTTCAAGTTAATATAATGTGATGTTAGAGGTTATTTTATGTTTTGAAAACAGAAAATTATCAGAAAATGTATAATTTGAGTTTAATGTGACCCAGAAATGATAGAAGTAAATTCCTCCTTTAATCCAGATTCCGTAAATCTTTTGTGACCTCATAATCTGCTCAATTACACAAATTAAGTAAATTAGCCTTTTTATAACAAAGTGATTGTTTAAATATGTTCGAAAATCAGATATACTGTGTGTAGCTCGTAAATGAAGTGTGTCACTGGTAGAAACCTTCATGTGGAAATGTTTTTAAAACTGTCCAGAAAGTATTATGAATCAAAATATAAGATATCTTAAGTGTTTCGCTCTGTACATAAGATCATCAAAACACACACAATGTGTTTAGGTTCGTTGGAAAATTAACTGTTTGACTTGAAAATACATCAAATAAACTTAAGATTACATTTGAATTACTCGAAAAATAACATTTCAAACACATCTATGTAAATATTTTATTTCAGAGCCAAATATCTATTGTTTATGTTACCTGTATTAACTTGTGTACTTTTCCACTCACCTACAATACATGTAGTTTGATCAGAATTTAAATATATTGGTCAATAACCTATTTCAACAAGAATAACATTACTATTTACTACAGTATAAATAGTATTTCCTGACATTATTCTGTTATATCGTCTTCATTGTTGGTGAAACGTAAAGTGTCTTTATTTCTATGCAGCTGTTGAGTGAGATCAGTTCCTCTTCAGCTGAGGAGGTTTTTGTACGACGGTGTATCACTGTGTGAACGGGAAGCTGCTACTCTGCTGACAGTAATAATCTCCTGCATCTTCAGTCTGAACTCCACTGATGGTCAAAGTGTAGTCAGATCCAGATCCACTTCCACTGAAACGAGCTGAAACTCCAGACTGACGACCTGTAGTCTGATAAATCAAGAGTTTAGGAGACTCTCCTGATTTCTGAAGGTACCAGTGAAGCCAGCCACTAACACTTGTACTGGTTTTACATGTGATGGAGACAGTCTGTCCTGGAACAACAGACTGAGGTCCAGACTGAGTCAGGATGATTTCTCCTGATGAATCTGGAAAACATGAAAAAGAGCAGAAGGGTTATTGAGACAAATCCAGTTTGGAGAAAGATGATCAACATCCAAACAGAAGAGTCTCATTTCTTTAACATGGAGAACAGATGGAAGAAGGTCAATGCTGCTTGTTCCACTGTTTCTCCATCACAGCAGAACATGATGGTGGTGAACCAAAGTGTTCAGAAGAGAGTCTCACCCTGAACAAGGAGCCCCAGGGTGGTCAGCAGTAGAGTCAGTGACATCATCATGGTGCTGCCGGCGTGTCAGTGTCTCTGAAAGGCCTGGACAGCACTGATCAACACTGGCCTCTTAACGGCTGGGAGCAGAGAGGCAGGACACATATGCAAACACACAGAGTCAGTGAAGTGTAGCTGTCCTCAACACTCCATCATGTTTCCTCCTCTATGGCTATTTAAATCATGACATAATGGAGGGAAAATCTCTTGGGATCCAGTTTCCATTAAGCAGTTTGAAGGCTGATGTAAATTATAGTATGGAAGAAATTTGAGTCTCACTACAGATGATCATTTTTAATTCCTACCAAGATTGATATATTTCTTTTTTCTGTCGAGTACAGAATGTACGAGTGATGTAGAAGGACCCAGATCCACCACGGGTCTCATGTCAAATTCAGGTTTTTGTCTTATTTCAACCTGATGTTAAGAGAATCAGTCTGAGTTGATAATATCAGCTGTAATAACAAAAAGTTAATTGATTCTAAAGACAGTTTTGTAGATGTTTATCAAGTCAGGTGAACAGAAAGGTGCTTCCTGCTTTCTAAATGATCTGTAATGTATTTGACAATAATACAATGCTTGACTTTTAACTGCTTCATCTCAGTTTGATGAAATGTGGTTTCCAAACAATGCAAAATATTTCCTGCACATTTAAAAAGCGGAGATTTGCCAAAAAACCTGCTGTATCATGTGATCAGATGAATAAAAAGGATAGAAAGTCAGATGAAGAGTTAGTAGCAGGTAATAGGATGTCATCAGCATACAGGCTGATCTTCTGATGGTGTGAGTGAACAGATACCTGAGATGTTAAAGGACTTCACTGAGGAAGAAACACGTGTTTTAATGCTAAATACTGAGAGTGGTGGAGAGACAAGTCGTCCATAACTAGTTCATCTTCAGAACTATATTTGTATTATAGATGTATTGACATTGAGTAATCTGTAGAGACCAGAAAACCAACGATATAGAGTGTGTTTGTGTCTCTGTGCTTTTGCAGGTCTTGTGGGGACATAAACCTGATTACACAGTCACATTGTGGGTACTTGCCTTCCTTATGAGGACAAAAGGCCGTTCTGCATCACGTCACACATCACATTTTAGACTGAAGACTTGGATTGAGGTTAGAATAAGGGAGACGATTAGGCTGGTTGTGATTATGAAGTTAATTCCCAGAAAATGAATGTAAGTCAATGTATTGTTCAGAGAAGTCATAAAATCTTGAATGTGTGTGTGTGTGTGTGTGTGTGTGTGTGTGTGTGTGTGTGTGTGTGTGTGTGTGTGTGTGTGTGTGTGTGTGAGTGTCTTCAGTGAAGTGTATCAGTCTCTGCAGTAGCTTCCAGCTGCAGCAGTCAGTTCAGTTTCTGTTCATTCTGACTGAGGGAGGTTTTTGTACGACGCTTTTTCACTGTGTGAACACCCACTGACTGCTGATGTGATGAGCGCTCTGACAGTAGTAAACTGCTGCATCTTCAGTCTGGACTCCACTGATGGTCAGAGTGAAGTCTGAGTTTGATCCACTGCCTGTAAAACGACCTGGAATCCCTGATTGTCGAGTGGTAGCATAATAGATCAGCAGTTTATGAGTTTCTCCATCTCTCTGTTGGTACCAGGCTAAAAAGTTAGAGCTATAAACATCCTGACTGGTCCTACATGTGATGGACACGGAGCCTCCCACAGCAGAGCTCACTGCTCCAGGCTGAGTCACTGTGACCTGGCCTCTGGACTCTGAGGACACAGAGACAAACACATAAAGCAGCGTCACGGTTTAGTCGGCTTCATTCCAGAGGGACGGATGTTGATAGAGGAGAGGACTTTGATTCTCTGGACTTTACCTGTGAAGCAGCAGCAGAGGAGAGTCCAGATGAGGACGCAGATCAAAGTCATGTTTGTGATGAGGAGGATTTCTGTGTCTTCTGCTGTGATGAAGGACAGCTGTCAGTCATCCAGTGTTCAACTCTCAGGACTATAAACTCTCCCAGAGCACTGGAGCATGGTGCTGCTGATGCAAAGTGGCTCTCTATGGAAATGCTCTGACTGACTCCAACAGGGACTTGGATTACTGTGATGATGCTGTTCATCAATGGATCAATCACTTCATCAGAGTATTGATCAGGAATGTGTCAGTGCTCATTTATAAGAGTCTTTGCTTTGAGTTTGATGGAAACATTTTCTTCTGGAATCTTTTGTAAAATCTCCCGAATTCACTACAACACACATCAACATCACTGTGGGACGCATTCAAACACAAATATTGTTTTAATTCATCACGGTAAAAATAAACATGAGTTCATGATAATTATTTACATTTGTCAGGATTTGTTGGAGAGTTTTTCTTCAGGAATATCTTGATCAATCATCAATTGATTTTGGTGAAAGTCAAGTTAATATTGCTCATAGATGTCTGACATTTCTAAAATAAATAGTTAAACACATATGTATCATTTCTGAACCAGTTTTTAGTAATTTAACCATTTATTAAATGCAATGTGTAAACTGTGAACGTGTTTGTTGAGTTTGTTAGTGTCAGAGTCAGAGAGCGTGTCTCTCTACAGTCACAGGTTTTTGTACGGCGGCTCAATGACTTTGTATCACTGTGGTACACGTTCGGTGGAGGAACCAGACTGGAATTTGGAAGTAAGTCAAATGTTTGAATATATTATTGTTTCAGAAGTCATCGGTCTTTGTATTCTTTTATATTCAACAATGTAGAAACAAATAGTTGTCTTTTCATTTTCATGGACGACTTTTTCGACATTTATGTTGCACGAAGAAACAAAGTTCACAGCAACAGAAATTAAAAAACGAATTGTTCGGAAAGTAAAACTTTAAACTGGGGAATAAATCATAACTTACAACTTTAATGGTGAAGTTAGATCTTGAGTGTTTGTAGGTGTAGTTCAGTGTGTCAGAGTCAGAGAGCGTGTCTCTCTACAGTCACAGGTTTTTGTACGGCGGCTCAATGACTTTGTATCACTGTGGTTGACTTTTGGTGGAGGAACCAGACTGCATGTTGGAAGTAAGTTTCTGCACAATAATACTAAAGTAATTATTCTAAAGTAATGTTTTAAATGTAGTTTGTGGATGTTTGAGGCAGATGAATACATCTTGTTTTAATCGTACACTTTTAGGATTCATGTGTTTATTTCTGCTCCTTTATCATGGAGACTAACTCAGAGCAGCTTTACTAAACATGTATTTACTCATTCCTCTCCTACTGGAACTTAAACAGATGGAAATGTTAAAAAGATAAAACTTCTACAAATGTTTGAAAAGTTTTTCTTTCATTTCGACCTCAATTAAAACTGTTTTTAAACAAATTCAGAATCAGAATGATTCAAATAGAGTTGAACTCATTGAAGATGAAGATATTTGAAAATGTGCAAAACTTCTTCATTGTGTCAAATATTGTTTCCAAATGTTTAAATCTTTGAAGAGTTTTTATTGATGACTGACATCCACATGAAGAACGTTTGATTGTAGTCACTTCATTTTCTGTACTTGTAAATGTTTCCACTAAATATTTATAAGTAATGTTCAGTTAATGTTTCTGATGATAAAGTTTTCATATTTGTCCACATGTTGATGTTTTCTCTGCAGTGTAGTTTGATATATTTCAGCTCATCCTGTATGATGACTCTCTCTGTGCTGATATGCATGAGAGGCTTCTTAAAGGGAAGTGAAACAATGTGTGAGTGAGTGACTGGTGGAGCAGAAAGAACATCTGACAGAAACTCCTTAAAGGAGGAAATCAACTCTCTCACAGTCAAGGTGTCCACGTGTCTGGTGCTTGATTGACAGCTGTGTGGTCCCTGTCCTCTAAGCTGATTGGTGTCTCCTAGGTGATGTCCGTCCCACCCTGACGGTGCTGCCCCCCTCCAGTGAGGAGCTGCAGCAGGGGAAGGCCACGCTCATGTGCCTGGCCAACAAGGGCTTCCCCTCAGACTGGAGTCTGGCCTGGAAGGTGGACGGCAGCAGCAGCAGCAGCAGCAGCTGGGAGGAGAGCAGGAGCCCCGGGGTGCTGGAGAAGGACGGCCACTACAGCTGGAGCAGCACCCTGAGGCTCCCTGCAGACCAGTGGAGGAAGGTGGGCTCTGTGACCTGTGAGGCCACCCAGGGCTCCCAGACTCCGCTCTCAGAGACACTGAGGAGAGACCAGTGTTCCCAGTCCTGACCTGACTCACTGGGACTCTGCTGCTGGTTTCACTCTGATGCTGATCTCAGTCTGCACTCTGTAACTCTTTATGTCTGTTTCTCTCTTTCTTTCTGTCACTCACTGTTTCAGTGTTTGTTGCATTGATAAAGTTTTGTTGCTGTAATTTAGGTTGATTTGAAACAATAAAGAACTTTTCAAGAAGATAATTGTTTTCATGTATATTTTTATGAAAGAAACAGATGTTGCTGTTTTATGAGTTCAATAAAATCTAAAGATTGATTCTTAAGATTCTAAAATTGCCTGCCAATTCCTTAAGAAAACAGCTGCAAGTTAATATCATGCCATTTTCAATGTTGTTTTATATTTTGAACAGCAAAAATAGGTTTAGTTCCTGATTTTGATTATTTTACCACATTAAAGAACTTTTCATCAAATGAGTTGTTTTCATGCATGTTGTTGAAAAATAAACAGATGTTGCTGTTTTTTATAGTTCTATTTATTTTGTCAATATTTAACACACCTGAGTCTCTTGTTTAAAATAGCTTGGACATTTCTACAGAAACAATGTAATAATACTACAGTATACTATTGTGTTTAATATTGTTTTCATATTTAAAAAAACTAATTTGACAAACAATACTTTGAGGTTATTGTGAACCTGACATGATATAATTAAATCCATTCTTTATTCTTGATTCCTTAAATATTTCATGACTTGAATCTGCTTCATCACTCTGAATGGAATTGTATTTTTTGTATCAAAGCTGAATCTGAAATAGTTTAAGGAAAATGAGATATCCCCTCAATTGATGAAGAACTTAAATCTATGTGTGACTCTCACTTGGCAGCTAATCAAATCAAAGAGGCATTATTTTCAATGAAGAAAGACTGATCCCGGCTAATAATGGTCTTTCTTCAGAATTGTAAATGCACCGTGGGAAATTATTCAGAATCCATTAATCTGAATGTACAAAGATTGCATCAGTCGGGGAGAGATGGTAACTATGACCAAACAAATCATAATGTGTGTTATCCCCAAACCCAATAAAGACCCTTTATTAACACAACAATGGCAAAACTCTTTAACAGATTATACGAGTTTGGCCTGAATACATGCAAAGTGATGAGAGAAAGGGCTGGAACCCATTATTATTGATAACAGGATTCATGAATAATCTACATATTAGTTGTAACACAAGGATCGTTTTAGATTTGTTGGATTATACAGATGCAGTTTAAGTCTAAGACTCTTATTTAGTTTATTTAAAAGGCCTTTGACACAATCTAACAAACGTTTATTTTACAGTCCCTGAAAACATTTGGCTTTGGCAATAACTTTGTTCCCACTGTCAGTATGTTTCATAAAGATATGAACAGCTCGGCTATAATTAATGTAAGTACCTCAAAAGATTCCAGGTCAGTGTTTGTTCATGTTGCCTATTTATTTAAGACTTCACAAAAGGTATGAATACAAAACACATAATGACTTTTTTGCTGGAATTTGAACTGATTATTAACTGTGATGCCGCTCATTTACAGAATCACACATTTCAGAGCCAGAAAAAGATAAACATCAAGTTCAAAATGTAGACATTTCAAAAGACACAACAAGCGCTCATGAGACATATATGGGAATAGTTTATTAGGAGTATTAGGAATACAAATTAAATACGGCAAAAACAAAACATGTTTATATTTTTCAAACTAGTATCAAACCTCCCTGCATGCTCTAAAGTCACAAGCAGAAATCTTCTTTCTTTCACAGCAAACATTTAAATAAAGTTATATTTGCAACGGACTACAAGTGATGCAACAAACAGATGAATGATATATGAGGTTCTGTAGATACACAGCATGCAACCAAACATATTAATCCACAAAAGCCATTTTCATCACTGATGGTGTAGAAAATATTTAGTGAAACTGAAATATGAACTGAGAGATCGTGTTGCAGTTAAAACCACGATGTCCGCTGCACAACGAGCACTCAGCCACACGACCCTGAAGAAAAGCACAAATACAAATCATAAAAGGATTAGTTGGAAATTTTGGGCAAAACAATTATTGTCTTTCATGTGAAAAGTCAGACAGGAAGATCAATTTCACTCGTACAGCTATCATACACTTAGCCTAGCTTAGCACAAAGACTGGATCCAGAGGTAAACAGCTGGGCTGGTTCTTTCCACAAATCTGTCTTGCAGCACCTCTAAACCTCACGATCATATCTTGTTTGTGCAACTTGCCAGGTTCATGCTAGCTGTGTCCCCCTGTATTAGGTCTCTGTGCTAAGCTAAGCACCTGCTGCTAATATTAACTGAACAGATATGACAGTGTTATCGATCTTCTCATCTGACTTTCAGCAAGGAAACTAATTTGCTTGTTTCCCAAAATGTCCAACGAATGCTTCAGATATGCAATTAAAGCAACCAACCCACAAAATAATGATCTCCCCTGTTTAGTACAATACAAAAAGTACCTTCGTCTTTCTTCTTCTTTTGCTCTTTGTGAAAAGCCTGCCCATCCTTCACGGTCCAGCGGAGTTTAAAGTCTGATAACCCGTGTTTCTCCAGTTTAGCATGCAGCTGTAGAGAAACAGATAAAGTGAAATCTGTGAATATCACATCATTACCTTATAACCTTTATCACACATCTCCCTTTGCTCTCCATCCACTAATGAACATAAATATGTTACTCGGAGATTTCTTACTTTCTTGAAATGTTTAAATTGTGTTTTCTTTTGTGTACATTTTAAATCTTTATATAAAATGCACAGGCACTTGTGCACCAGTGTCCAGAATCTAAACAAACAAAATATCAAAGTTGTAAGAAAACCCTGAAACGGTGTGTTTATTGTCTCTGATGGAAGCTGCAAATGTTAACATGGCCTGCTGCCAGTAGTAACCTAGTTTACACCCAAACCAAGGAGAGCACCATCACTTTACTGAGCTCATTTGTGGGGTTACAGGTTACTTTAGAAAACGCTCCATTCAGGACTAGCACCACCTCTGTTATGGAGCCGGTCCAGGATGCTCCTTCATGAGAGTTTAGCAAACGTTCCTGGGGAAGTTGACGCTGCAAAAAAGATTGTTTCCAGAGGTAGTGTTAGGTTAAGCAGCTTCCAGATGACTGTACCTGCTCTAACATCTGCTGCTGGAGGGCGGGATCAGTCAGGTCGGCCTCAGACTGGAACTTCAACTTGAACGTTTGTTGCTTACGTGTATAAACCTTTTGACAGATGAAATAGTTAGTCATGTGACAGTCAACGTCCCACCACGTTCCTGTGGTTGTGTTGACAGCAGCACAGGATTTCACCAGCTGCCCATATATGTTTGGCTGGTTCTCGTTCCAGTTAGAGAAGGTGGTGGGGGTCTGGTCGGACCAGTAAGCCCAGGTCTTTCTGTGGAGACCGATCCAGGTGTACTCTGTCAGCAGTGAGGAGATGCCATTATTCTCAGACCGGGTCCTCACACTGGCGAGGTCTGTGTACATGGACCTACAGTACGTCCTAGCATCATGCCAAGTCCTCTTGGTGGTCACTAAAATGTAATGGGAAGGACCTTTCTCTGAAAGAAAACAGAAGAAATGAAGGACAACAGGTTGGACTGTGTGTTGGCATTTTGCCATTAAGGTAAAGAAAGTTACATTTACAGTTCAGTCACCTTTGAAGTCTCTGCAGTATTAAAAATATATATTATTAATTGTTGGAATGCTGTGAAGCATTCCAACAATTGTCCACCCTTTCAAAATAAAAGCCTCATGGATTAACTGTATTTAAACGTAAAGCTCAAAATTAGGCTTTTTTGTTGAAATAATGAATGCTCTTACTAATACTGCGACAACTACTACTACTAATAATATTTCTAGTATTACTACTACTACTACTACTTCAATTTTTGCTGTTGCTACTATTACTACTACTGCTATCACTGCTATCAAATTGTATTACTACCACTACTGCTACCACTACCACTATTATTACTTATACTGCAACTGCTACTACTGCTATTCCTGCTACTACCAGTACTAATACTACTACATCTATTAGTACGATTGCTACTAGTACTACTGCTACTGCTACTTCAAAAACTGACTTTACTATTACTACTACTACTACTACTACTTATTCTACTACTACTACTACTGTTATATTAAATACTACGACCACTATTACAGCTATTACTACGACTACTGATACTACTACTTCCACTACTTCTTCTTCTAATTACTAATACTTCTACTACTACTGCTACTACAAATATCACTACTGCTACAACTTGTACTTATTCGAATGCTACTCAGACTTATACTGCTAATAATACTTCTACTACAACTACAACTTCTAGTACTACTACAACAAATATCACTGCCGATGGAATTCTTTTAAGCTACAGAAACAGTTCGAATATCAAAATGTTCAGCTCTTTCAGGAGAGGGGTGATATAACTTCATATTTGTAATCTTTAAACTTTTTGAATTATTAAGCTTTTTGCAATTGTTTTTGAATTGGATATCTATTTTCAGCAATGTTTTTGCAATTAATTTCAGTTTTCAGCATTCCAACGCATTTTCAGCAGGAAATACTTTTTCTAGTATACATATGCTATTGTAAAACACATTTTGCTGATGTTTTTCTACTGTCCAAAACTCAACACAAAGATGAAATAAATACGGTGTTTATAATTTTAGGTAATCATGTTCAATACAAGCTGGCAGGAGAGAGAAGTGAGGAGTGACAGAGAAAGGGACAGGCGGTGAACACAGAGGGTGAGAGAGAGAACAGTGTGATTATACTTTTACATTTGAATTAAACGTTGTTAAAATACATTTTCAGATGTTTTATGATGAATTCAGCCTCTTCTGTGTTTTCAGATTGTAGCGTTGATCATTCAATTTTCTTGTTAGCCAATTTCGGCACTCCAAACACCTTACAATGCACCTTTTGTTTTGCTGGGGAGGGGCACGCCCCTGAATACCCAGAGTGAACTCAGTTTTTGGCAGTGGCGGCTGGTCAAGAGAGGGCCGTGGAGCATGGCCCCACCATGAGCCACATGGAAAAAAAAAATTATAATAATCATAAATTATACAAATTGTCAATATTTGTGTTTTTTAACTGTGGAATGTACCCAGTAATGTGTGTAAAATATGATATCTGCGCAAAATATCTGCTTTTCCTGCTCGTGCTCTCTGTCTGTGTGCACGACACTCTGAGAGCGCGCAGCGAGGGGGGCTTGATCGTTTTTGCCCTAAAGAGACGGGTCTATGAAGCCGTTTAGCCAATTGCTGATTCAAGATATAAATGAGTGACATACAATTGAGCCAATCAGCGCCTCAAATAGATTCAGCTGTGGGCCAGAACGATCAAGCCCCGGAGCTGCGCGTTCTCGTCAGGAGAAGTCTCTACAGGCGAGCGCGCCAGCGCGACCACTCCTCCTCCAAGACCCGTTTGAGAGGAGAACTTTGAGGAGATTCTGCAGCCAAAGAGCTGATATCAGATCAGCCTGACCTCACAATCAGACAGCAGACTACATGCGAAGCTTCACTACTTCGTACAAGTCAGTCAATCAACTTCCTTTCTTCCTAAAAGTACGCTGATTACTTGGACATACCATACGTATCCACAGGTTATCCACAACTTAATGCACGTAGATCGTTCCATTGAACACGTTTCATAACACATTTCCTAACACGGTGGAAACTGTGCGGCTCCATCCTGCCTCAGATATGATATTAAATGAACAGTGAAAACTCATCATAGCTTAATTTAACATCAGTATTCATAATTACACTTCATGTTTACTTCTCCTGATCTTTACCTCCTATAACAAGGTCCATAGGACATCTCAATAAATAAACATGTTATATTATATTGTATTATATTATATAAGTGTTATTTACTGCTTTTTTCATGTTGGAATAAATGTTAAATATTTAACTGCCAAGTAATAATGCTTGTTTGATACTAAAATTGTTTTGCATGAAATCATACTGGGATGTTTGCTGAAATTGATATGATGGCCCTCCCTAGAACATGTTCCACCAGCCGCCACTGCTTTTTGGATGTAAGTATTTCCAAAACTTGACATAAGACCATAAGTCCGGCGAAGGTACCGAGTTCATTGAAACAACAATGAAGAACATTTACAGCAATGTTTTCAAAAGTGATATAAATATGCAAATGCTACATTGTAGATATTGTCAGTTGTTGGTGATTGATAGTTATTGAAGCATCTGTTTTTAGTGTTGCAATGTTGTCAGCACTTTGATGTTATTAATCTTAGTATTTTACTGACTAAGATCACATGAGATGGAAACTGGTCAGAGTTTAAAACCAATATGTCCAACTGACTGCAAGCTATTAATCTAACTTTTCTCTTTGCTTGGGTCCCTGAAGAATATTGTCTCTTCTTTGTGTTACGACTGTTAGAAAGCAACTTGAAGCTGAACTCATTAAACATCTTTCTTACCATAATAGCAGACAGCTCGACGTTTCTCCAAACACACCCTGTCAATCCAGAGCCCATTTGTTCTCATCGCAGTGCAGGCCTCGTTGTAGTTCTTATTGTTAGGGTAATGTATTTCCCAGTTACTGTACTCATTACTGAAGTCTGCATTCCCCAGTGCCCACTTCCATCCTTCCCTGTTATCATAAAGCCCTATCCACGCGTTGTTTCCAACGCCCTGCACTACACTGAGCATCCTGTCGTTGTCGCTTTGATTTTCTCCGGTGGCGAGGTCAGTGAACTTCTCTCTGCAGTAACTCTGAGCGTCGGTCCAGGTCTTCAACATCTCTACATAGTGGTACTCTCTGATGACGCTTGTAGACCGAGCAGACAGCGCTGATGGACAAAGGACTTTTTTTACTTTACACTCATTTATTCTTCAACCATGCAACAAAAAACGCCATTGTTAATGTATAAAACGATCACTTTTACATGGAGACCGTCAGAAAAAGAATGTGATTCAATTCTGTAAAAATGTTGATCCAACCGTTTGAGCTGATGTTACATTGGCATGCATTATACTGTAACGTGTTCATGTTCCTTCATCAACCTACTCTAAATATGTGTGACTGACTGCTTCACAGACATTTCTCTGACCTGAGAGAGTGAGCACAAACAGCAGCGTCGTCTTCATCCTGCATCCTTGTTTTTTTCACTAAAAGTAAAAATGCTGGAGATTCCTTCGAATGTACATAAACAAAGTCAAAATTAGGCAATTTTTAAACAACTGTGTTAATTCCTAACTTATGGCATCATGGTACTCTTTTTGTTTGTTGTGCTTTTAAATTCCTAATAAAAATCAAATCCATTCAAATGGGATTAATGATGAGGGACATTTGGGAAATGCAAGTTTTAAATCGAGGAATGAGCTTAATTATTGGCATATTAGGTGAAACTTAAATGACCTCAAACTTGACAACTAGATCACTCATAGAGTAAATATAACAGGTCTAACAGCTGTTTAGTGAGGTAAGCCTATCAAACTCAAAGAAGAAGATAGAAAACATCAAAGAAAGGAAGAAGATCATCAAGCCTACCTCAGAAAGTTCCAGCTCTTGTTCCTCCACTGTGTTTCAGCACATCTCAAACCTTCAGGTAGTATTCACTTACTTTTATTCACTTTCTCTCCTCCCTCTCCGAGGTAATTATGCAAAGTAATGCCATTGATTTGATCCTCACTTTGAATTAAACGATTAAGAAACATACAAATCAAGGTAGTGAAATTGAGCTTGTGACCTTAAACTCGGTCACGAGCCAACAGGCATGAAAGCAACTTGTATTCGTATAAAGAGTAGTTCTATGATAACGTCAGTTTAGAGAATGTCTATCAAACCAGCACCTGCATATCTTGATGAACTGGAGAGGCTGGAGCCTTTCCCAGCATGCACTGGTGGAGGAACACAGACAGATACCTGAACAATTCATGACAGAGCTTTCTGTTGATTGAGGAGTTCATACATTCACTTTGAGAATTGATAGAAACCTTCATCATGAACATTATTATTCATGTGTTTTTAAAGCAGCAAATGTTCCTCAAACTAGCATCTGTTTGAGCCTTTGGTACCATAGTTTAACATTTACCATCTGGCAAAGTTGACTGGGAAATATATTTGGTTGCTATCAGTGGTTAAGGAAATACTAAAGTAATTATGTAAAACCCAAACTCTTCATCCCACTTGTCATCCATTAGCAGAGCTTGAACTCTAATTTCCATGCACTATCAGCTGGTCAAATGAAGCATCCGACCTACGGCTGCAGAGTCATTCACATCGTTAAAGGGACTCATTATACAAATGTTCAGGTTCATTATTTACATTTTGTTGATCTACTAGAACACACCTGCATGCTGTAATATTTAAAAAACACTTTATTCTTCTCATCCTGTCTGCCAGTCTGCTTTGATTGGTCACTATTTGTGTCAAACAACGTTGTCTAAACAGCTCTACTAGTGGCAGCCGGGCCTCAGCGCGTCTGAGGGTTAGACTTTTTTAAATGATGATTTATTCAATGACACTATGAAAAAACTAGCAAAAGAACTCGTCAGTTGTGGCTTAAACAATGATTAAAGGAAATGATCAACTGTCCTTAATATTGACGGTGCTTCCCCCACAGATACAAAGTAATCTCCAATTTTGTCACAGCATTTTATGAAAGTTATATGAATCCAAATGTAATGCAAACAATTTAAGTTATCTGGAAAAAACGTCTATCCACGTATATCCAGTGGTGTACGTGGTGTAAGTAGAAATACTTCGTTACTGTACTTAAGTAGTTTTTTTGGGTATCTGTACTTTACTTTACTACTTATATTTCTGTAGACTTTTACTTTTACTTCACTACATTTTGCAAAGAAAACTGATACTTCTACTCCGATACATTTCCCCTGAAACCTTCGTTACTCGCGACAAAATCAAATCTATCTTTAGAAACAAATGAATCATGAGAGCAGCGTCGGGGACTGTGGTGGAACACAGACTGCAAGCAGCAGGTTTGGTGAATCAGTGGTCCTAGCAGCAAGTTAAATCATTGGTTAGTCACGTTAATGCGCAATTGCAAACAAGTGCTCTCAAAGCCGCGGTGTTTTCATGCCCAGGATGCTACATGCTATAAGCTAGCGGGCGACTACCTGAGTATAATTCCACTCTACGATGACTGATTTCATGATGGAAGCAGAAATGGAAGCACCTGCTACTCCCGCAACAAACGACGGTGGTGACGAAGACCAACACCCGTGGATCGCCAGCGAGTTAGTGAGCTGAGGAAGTGTTGACAGTTGTGCAGCACTCGTTGGCTAACGTTAGCTATAGCTAGCCACCGCACCATAGGATTGACGGGAGCCGAGAGAGCGCAGCGTTAGCGTTAGCATTAGCGTTAGCATTAGGGAAATCCTTCGCAGCTGTGTGCAAGCTGTCTGTGACGCTGAACTCACCTCTACCTGCCTCAGCGGCCTGTGAAAGGATATTTAGCATCGCAGGACGAGTCTTCAGCCCAAGAAGAGCGAGACGGAATTCTCGCAATTTTGAAAACCAACTTCTTCTGAAGATGAACAGGACATTTTTCAGTTTCAAGTAATGACTGGGTTACTTTCGGTGCTGCTTTAGTATTGATCATGTTTTGATATTTGAGTCATGTTGTGGATGATCAGATGGAGTTATGATGGCAGCAGTCGCCCAATTGCAGATTCAGCTTGAGCAAAACCTTTGTGTTCAAATCAGCCCACAGGAGTTTACAAGGCAGCGTCTTTTCTCTAAACACTGACCTGATGCATCAAGTGGATATGTTCTGCTGAACATAATATTATGCATTTGCCCTCTACATCCTCTAGTCTAATGAGCAGACTTATAAACGCACTGTTACAACTCCTTCATAGTGTCATATTGCTTTTTGGAGAATTATGATGATACGTTCGAAGTAGATGCAAAAGTATACTTATGTACAATATATTATGTTGAACATTGTTGCTCCTGGATGGATCACAGCCAACCCAGTTATGTTCAACACAGCTCCATGTGCTTGGTCATGGAGCCACAGCACTTAAAAGAATAAACTTCATCATTCTCACAATTCTGACCCTTTGCTTTTTTATGAACAGCATTTACTTGTACTTTTACTTTCAATGAACAGGTTATGATGTTCATTTAATGTTCAGGTTATGATGTACATTTAATATCAGAAAATTACTTTTGATACTTAAGTACAATAAATATCAGATACTTTAAGACTTTTACTGAAGTAGTATTCTAATAGGTGACTTTTTACTTTTACTGGAGTAGTTTTCCAGTAAGGTATCTTTACTTTTACTCAAGTATGGCTTTTGAGTACTTTATACACCACTGTGCCTTCCTTATGAGGACAAAAGGCCGTTCTGCATCACGTAACACATCACATTTTAGACTGAAGACTTGGATTGAGGTTAGAATAAGGGATACGATTAGGCTGGTTGTGATTTTGAAGTTAATTCCCAGAAAATGCATGTAAGTCAATGTATTGTTCCGAGGAGTCATACAATCTTGAGTGTGTGTGTGTGTGTGTGTGTGTGTGTGTGTGTGTGTGTGTGTGTGTGTGTGTGTGTGTGTGTGTGTGTGTGTGTGTGTGTGTGTTCAGTGAAGTGTATCAGTCTCTGCAGTAGCTTCCAGCTGCAGCAGTCAGTTCAGTTTCTGTTCATTCTGACTGAGGGAGGTTTTTGTACGACGCTTTTTCACTGTGTGAACACCCACTGACTGCTGATAACATGAAAACTCTGACAGTAGTAAACTGCTGCATCTTCAGTCTGGACTCCACTGATGGTCAGAGTGAAGTCAGAGTTTGATCCACTGCCTGTAAAACGACCTGGAATCCCTGATTGTCGAGTGGTAGCATGATAGATGAGCAGTTTAGGAGTTTCTCCATCTCTCTGTTGGTACCAGGCTAAGCAGTTAGAGCCATGAACATTCTGACTGGTCCTACATGTGATGGACACGGAGCCTCCCACAGCAGAGCTCACTGCTCCAGGCTGAGTCACTGTGACCTGGCCTCTGGACTCTGAGGACACAGAGACAAACACATAAAGCAGCGTCACGGTTTAGTCGGCTTCATTTCAGAGGGACGGATGTTGATAGAGGAGAGGACTTTGATTCTCTGGACTTTACCTGTGAAGCAGCAGCAGAGGAGAGTCCAGATGAGGACGCAGATCAAAGTCATGTTTGTGATGAGGAGGATTTCTGTGTCTTCTGCTGTGATGAAGGACAGCTGTCAGTCATCCAGTGTTCAACTCTCAGGACTATAAACTCTCCCAGAGCACTGGAGCATGGTGCTGCTGATGCAAAGTGGCTCTCTATGGAAATGCTCTGACTGACTCCAACAGGGACTTGGATTACTGTGATGATGCTGTTCATCAATGGATCAATCACTTCATCAGAGTATTGATCAGGAATGTGTCAGTGCTCATTTATAAGAGTCTTTGCTTTGAGTTTGATGGAAACATTTTCTTCTGGAATCTTTTGTAAAATCTCCCTAATTCACTACAACACACATCAACATCACTGTGGGACGCATTCAAACACAAATATTGTTTTAATTCATCACGGTAAACATAAACATGAGTTTATGATAATTATTTACATTTGTCAGGATTTGTTGGAGAGTTTTTCTTCAGGAATATCTTGATCATCATCAATTGATTTTGGTGAAAGTCAAGTTAATATTGCTCATAGATGTCTGACATTTCTAAAATAAATAGTTCAACACATATGTATCATTTCTGAACCAGTTTTTAGTAATTTAACCATTTATTAAATGCAATGTGTAAACTGTGA
Organism: Lycodopsis pacificus; assembly: GCA_028022725.1. Classification (NCBI taxonomy): domain Eukaryota; kingdom Metazoa; phylum Chordata; class Actinopteri; order Perciformes; family Zoarcidae; genus Lycodopsis; species Lycodopsis pacificus. The sequence goes on along the minus strand of CM051706.1, from coordinate 2,081,596 downwards.
ACGTGTTTGTTGAGTTTGTTCGTGTCAGAGTCAGAGAGCGTGTCTCTCTACAGTCACAGGTTTTTGTACGGCGGCTCAATGACTTTGTATCACTGTGGTGGACTTTTGGTGGAGGAACCAGACTGAATGTTGGAAGTAAGTTTCTGCACAATAATACGAAAGTAATTATTCGAAAGCAATGTTTTAAATGTAGTTTGTGGATGTTTGAGGCAGATGAATACATCTTGTTTTAATCGTACACTTTTAGGATTCATGTGTTTATTTCTGCTCCTTTATCATGGAGACTAACTCAGAGCAGCTTTACTAAACATGTATTTACTCATTCCTCTCCGCCTGGAACTTAAACAGATGGAAATGTTAAAAAGATAAAACTTCTACAAATGTTTGAAAAGTTTTTCTTTCATTTCGACCTCAATTAAAACTATTTTTAAACAAATTCAGAATCAGAATGATTCAAATAGAGTTGAACTCATTGAAGATGAAGATATTTGAAAATGTGCAAAACTTCTTCATTGTGTCAAATATTGTTTCAACATTTTTAAATCTTTGAACAGTTTTTATTGATGACTGACATCCACATGAAGAACGTTTGATTGTAGTCACTTCGTTTTCTGTACTTGTAAATGTTTCCACTAAATATTTATTGATAATGTTTAGTTAATGTTTCTGATGATGAAGCTTTAATATTTGTCCACATGTTGATGTTTTCTCTGCAGTGTAGTTTGATATATTTCAGCTCATCCTGTATGATGACTCTCTCTGTGCTGATATGCATGAGAGGCTTCTTAAAGGGAAGTGAAACAATGTGTGAGTGAGTGACTGGTGGAGCAGAAAGAACATCTGACAGAAACTCCTTAAAGGAGGAAATCAACTCTCTCACAGTCAAGGTGTCCACGTGTCTGGTGTTTGATTGACAGCTGTGTGGTCCCTGTCCTCTAAGCTGATTGGTGTCTCCTAGGTGATGTCCGTCCCACCCTGACGGTGCTGCCCCCCTCCAGTGAGGAGCTGCAGCAGGGGAAGGCCACGCTCATGTGCCTGGCCAACAAGGGCTTCCCCTCAGACTGGAGTCTGGCCTGGAAGGTGGACGGCAGCAGCAGCAGCAGCAGCAGCTGGGAGGAGAGCAGGAGCCCCGGGGTGCTGGAGAAGGACGGCCACTACAGCTGGAGCAGCACCCTGAGGCTCCCTGCAGACCAGTGGAGGAAGGTGGGCTCTGTGACCTGTGAGGCCACCCAGGGCTCCCAGACTCCGCTCTCAGAGACACTGAGGAGAGACCAGTGTTCCCAGTCCTGACCTGACTCACTGGGACTCTGCTGCTGGTTTCACTCTGTAACTCTTTATGTCTCTTCATCTCTTTCTTTCATTCACTCGCTGTCTCAGTTCATGTTGCATTGATCAAGTGTTGTTGTTGCTTGTTGTAATTCAGGTTGATTTAACACAATAAATAACTTTTCATCAAATTACTTTTTTCATTTATGTTTATTGTGAAAGAAACAGATGTTGCTGACTTAATAGTTCCATAAAAACTAGAAAGATTCAGTCTTAAGATTCTAAAATTGCCTGTCAATGTATTGAGAAAGAAACTTCAAGTTAATATAATGTGATGTTAGAGGTTATTTTATATTTTGAAAACAGAAAATTATCAGAAAATGTATAATTTGAGTTTAATGTGACCCAGAAATGATAGAAGTAAATTCCTCCTTTAATCCAGATTCCGTAAATCTTTTGTGACCTCATAATCTGCTCAATTACACAAATTAAGTAAATTAGCCTTTTTATAACAAAGTGATTGTTTAAATATGTTCGAAAATCAGATATACTGTGTGTAGCTCGTAAATGAAGTGTGTCACTGGTAGAAACCTTCATGTGGAAATGTTTTTAAAACTGTCCAGAAAGTATTATGAATCAAAATATAAGATATCTTAAGTGTTTCGCTATGTACATAAGATCATCAAAACACACACAATGTGTTTAGGTTCGTTGGAAAATTAACTGTTTGACTTGAAAATACATCAAATAAACTTAAGATTACATTTGAATTACTCGAAAAATAACATTTCAAACACATCTATGTAAATATTTTATTTCAGAGCCAAATATCTATTGTTTATGTTACCTGTATTAACTTGTGTACTTTTCCACTCACCTACAATACATGTAGTTTGATCAGAATTTAAATATATTGGTCAATAACCTATTTCAACAAGAATAACATTACTATTTACTACAGTATAAATAGTATTTCCTGACATTATTCTGTTATATCGTCTTCATTGTTGGTGAAACGTAAAGTGTCTTTATTTCTATGCAGCTGTTGAGTGAGATCAGTTCCTCTTCAGCTGAGGAGGTTTTTGTACGACGGTGTATCACTGTGTGAACGGGAAGCTGCTACTCTGCTGACAGTAATAATCTCCTGCATCTTCAGTCTGAACTCCACTGATGGTCAAAGTGTAGTCAGATCCAGATCCACTTCCACTGAAACGAGCTGAAACTCCAGACTGACGACCTGTAGTCTGATAAATCAAGAGTTTAGGAGACTCTCCTGATTTCTGAAGGTACCAGTGAAGCCAGCCACTAACACTTGTACTGGTTTTACATGTGATGGAGACAGTCTGTCCTGGAACAACAGACTGAGGTCCAGACTGAGTCAGGATGATTTCTCCTGATGAATCTGGAAAACATGAAAAAGAGCAGAAGGGTTATTGAGACAAATCCAGTTTGGAGAAAGATGATCAACATCCAAACAGAAGAGTCTCATTTCTTTAACATGGAGAACAGATGGAAGAAGGTCAATGCTGCTTGTTCCACTGTTTCTCCATCACAGCAGAACATGATGGTGGTGAACCAAAGTGTTCAGAAGAGAGTCTCACCCTGAACAAGGAGCCCCAGGGTGGTCAGCAGTAGAGTCAGTGACATCATCATGGTGCTGCCGGCGTGTCAGTGTCTCTGAAAGGCCTGGACAGCACTGATCAACACTGGCCTCTTAACGGCTGGGAGCAGAGAGGCAGGACACATATGCAAACACACAGAGTCAGTGAAGTGTAGCTGTCCTCAACACTCCATCATGTTTCCTCCTCTATGGCTATTTAAATCATGACATAATGGAGGGAAAATCTCTTGGGATCCAGTTTCCATTAAGCAGTTTGAAGGCTGATGTAAATTATAGTATGGAAGAAATTTGAGTCTCACTACAGATGATCATTTTTAATTCCTACCAAGATTGATATATTTCTTTTTTCTGTCGAGTACAGAATGTACGAGTGATGTAGAAGGACCCAGATCCACCACGGGTCTCATGTCAAATTCAGGTTTTTGTCTTATTTCAACCTGATGTTAAGAGAATCAGTCTGAGTTGATAATATCAGCTGTAATAACAAAAAGTTAATTGATTCTAAAGACAGTTTTGTAGATGTTTATCAAGTCAGGTGAACAGAAAGGTGCTTCCTGCTTTCTAAATGATCTGTAATGTATTTGACAATAATACAATGCTTGACTTTTAACTGCTTCATCTCAGTTTGATGAAATGTGGTTTCCAAACAATGCAAAATATTTCCTGCACATTTAAAAAGCGGAGATTTGCCAAAAAACCTGCTGTATCATGTGATCAGATGAATAAAAAGGATAGAAAGTCAGATGAAGAGTTAGTAGCAGGTAATAGGATGTCATCAGCATACAGGCTGATCTTCTGATGGTGTGAGTGAACAGATACCTGAGATGTTAAAGGACTTCACTGAGGAAGAAACACGTGTTTTAATGCTAAATACTGAGAGTGGTGGAGAGACAAGTCGTCCATAACTAGTTCATCTTCAGAACTATATTTGTATTATAGATGTATTGACATTGAGTAATCTGTAGAGACCAGAAAACCAACGATATAGAGTGTGTTTGTGTCTCTGTGCTTTTGCAGGTCTTGTGGGGACATAAACCTGATTACACAGTCACATTGTGGGTACTTGCCTTCCTTATGAGGACAAAAGGCCGTTCTGCATCACGTCACACATCACATTTTAGACTGAAGACTTGGATTGAGGTTAGAATAAGGGAGACGATTAGGCTGGTTGTGATTATGAAGTTAATTCCCAGAAAATGAATGTAAGTCAATGTATTGTTCAGAGAAGTCATAAAATCTTGAATGTGTGTGTGTGTGTGTGTGTGTGTGTGTGTGTGTGTGTGTGTGTGTGTGTGTGTGTGTGTGTGTGTGTGTGTGTGTGTGTGTGTGTGTGTGTGTGTGTGAGTGTCTTCAGTGAAGTGTATCAGTCTCTGCAGTAGCTTCCAGCTGCAGCAGTCAGTTCAGTTTCTGTTCATTCTGACTGAGGGAGGTTTTTGTACGACGCTTTTTCACTGTGTGAACACCCACTGACTGCTGATGTGATGAGCACTCTGACAGTAGTAAACTGCTGCATCTTCAGTCTGGACTCCACTGATGGTCAGAGTGAAGTCTGAGTTTGATCCACTGCCTGTAAAACGACCTGGAATCCCTGATTGTCGAGTGGTAGCATAATAGATCAGCAGTTTATGAGTTTCTCCATCTCTCTGTTGGTACCAGGCTAAAAAGTTAGAGCTATAAACATCCTGACTGGTCCTACATGTGATGGACACGGAGCCTCCCACAGCAGAGCTCACTGCTCCAGGCTGAGTCACTGTGACCTGGCCTCTGGACTCTGAGGACACAGAGACAAACACATAAAGCAGCGTCACGGTTTAGTCGGCTTCATTCCAGAGGGACGGATGTTGATAGAGGAGAGGACTTTGATTCTCTGGACTTTACCTGTGAAGCAGCAGCAGAGGAGAGTCCAGATGAGGACGCAGATCAAAGTCATGTTTGTGATGAGGAGGATTTCTGTGTCTTCTGCTGTGATGAAGGACAGCTGTCAGTCATCCAGTGTTCAACTCTCAGGACTATAAACTCTCCCAGAGCACTGGAGCATGGTGCTGCTGATGCAAAGTGGCTCTCTATGGAAATGCTCTGACTGACTCCAACAGGGACTTGGATTACTGTGATGATGCTGTTCATCAATGGATCAATCACTTCATCAGAGTATTGATCAGGAATGTGTCAGTGCTCATTTATAAGAGTCTTTGCTTTGAGTTTGATGGAAACATTTTCTTCTGGAATCTTTTGTAAAATCTCCCGAATTCACTACAACACACATCAACATCACTGTGGGACGCATTCAAACACAAATATTGTTTTAATTCATCACGGTAAAAATAAACATGAGTTCATGATAATTATTTACATTTGTCAGGATTTGTTGGAGAGTTTTTCTTCAGGAATATCTTGATCAATCATGAATTGATTTTGGTGAAAGTCAAGTTAATATTGCTCATAGATGTCTGACATTTCTAAAATAAATAGTTAAACACATATGTATCATTTCTGAACCAGTTTTTAGTAATTTAACCATTTATTAAATGCAATGTGTAAACTGTGAACGTGTTTGTTGAGTTTGTTAGTGTCAGAGTCAGAGAGCGTGTCTCTCTACAGTCACAGGTTTTTGTACGGCGGCTCAATGACTTTGTATCACTGTGGTACACGTTCGGTGGAGGAACCAGACTGGAATTTGGAAGTAAGTCAAATGTTTGAATATATTATTGTTTCAGAAGTCATCGGTCTTTGTATTCTTTTATATTCAACAATGTAGAAACAAATAGTTGTCTTTTCATTTTCATGGACGACTTTTTCGACATTTATGTTGCACGAAGAAACAAAGTTCACAGCAACAGAAATTAAAAAACGAATTGTTCGGAAAGTAAAACTTTAAACTGGGGAATAAATCATAACTTACAACTTTAATGGTGAAGTTAGATCTTGAGTGTTTGTAGGTGTAGTTCAGTGTGTCAGAGTCAGAGAGCGTGTCTCTCTACAGTCACAGGTTTTTGTACGGCGGCTCAATGACTTTGTATCACTGTGGTTGACTTTTGGTGGAGGAACCAGACTGAATGTTGGAAGTAAGTTTCTGCACAATAATACTAAAGTAATTATTCTAAAGTAATGTTTTAAATGTAGTTTGTGGATGTTTGAGGCAGATGAATACATCTTGTTTTAATCGTACACTTTTAGGATTCATGTGTTTATTTCTGCTCCTTTATCATGGAGACTAACTCAGAGCAGCTTTACTAAACATGTATTTACTCATTCCTCTCCTACTGGAACTTAAACAGATGGAAATGTTAAAAAGATAAAACTTCTACAAATGTTTGAAAAGTTTTTCTTTCATTTCGACCTCAATTAAAACTGTTTTTAAAGAAATTCAGAATCAGAATGATTCAAATAGAGTTGAACTCATTGAAGATGAAGATATTTGAAAATGTGCAAAACTTCTTCATTGTGTCAAATATTGTTTCCAAATGTTTAAATCTTTGAAGAGTTTTTATTGATGACTGACATCCACATGAAGAACGTTTGATTGTAGTCACTTCATTTTCTGTACTTGTAAATGTTTCCACTAAATATTTATAAGTAATGTTCAGTTAATGTTTCTGATGATAAAGTTTTCATATTTGTCCACATGTTGATGTTTTATCTGCAGTGTAGTTTGATATATTTCAGCTCATCCGGTATGATGACTCTCTCTGTGCTGATATGCATGAGAGGCTTCTTAAAGGGAAGTGAAACAATGTGTGAGTGAGTGACTGGTGGAGCAGAAAGAACATCTGACAGAAACTCCTTAAAGGAGGAAATCAACTCTCTCACAGTCAAGGTGTCCACGTGTCTGGTGTTTGATTGACAGCTGTGTGGTCCCTGTCCTCTAAGCTGATTGGTGTCTCCTAGGTGATGTCCGTCCCACCCTGACGGTGCTGCCCCCCTCCAGTGAGGAGCTGCAGCAGGGGAAGGCCACGCTCATGTGCCTGGCCAACAAGGGCTTCCCCTCAGACTGGAGTCTGGCCTGGAAGGTGGACGGCAGCAGCAGCAGCAGCAGCAGCTGGGAGGAGAGCAGGAGCCCCGGGGTGCTGGAGAAGGACGGCCACTACAGCTGGAGCAGCACCCTGAGGCTCCCTGCAGACCAGTGGAGGAAGGTGGGCTCTGTGACCTGTGAGGCCACCCAGGGCTCCCAGACTCCGCTCTCAGAGACACTGAGGAGAGACCAGTGTTCCCAGTCCTGACCTGACTCACTGGGACTCTGCTGCTGGTTTCACTCTGATGCTGATCTCAGTCTGCACTCTGTAACTCTTTATGTCTGTTTCTCTCTTTCTTTCTGTCACTCACTGTTTCAGTGTTTGTTGCATTGATAAAGTTTTGTTGCTGTAATTTAGGTTGATTTGAAACAATAAAGAACTTTTCAGGAAGATAATTGTTTTCATGTATATTTTTATGAAAGAAACAGATGTTGCTGTTTTATTAGTTCAATAAAATCTAAAGATTGATTCTTAAGATTCTAAAATGACCTGCCAATTCCTTAAGAAAACAGCTGCAAGTTAATATAATGCCATTTTCAATGTTGTTTTATATCTTGAACAGCAAAAATAGGTTTAGTTCCTGATTTTGATTATTTTACCACATTAAAGAACTTTTCATCAAATGAGTTGTTTTCATGCATGTTGTTGAAAAATAAACAGATGTTGCTGTTTTTTATAGTTCTATTTATTTTGTCAATATTTAACACACCTGAGTCTCTTGTTTAAAATAGCTTGGACATTTCTACAGAAATAATGTAATAATACTACAGTATACTATTGTGTTTAATATTGTTTTCATATTTAAAAAAACTAATTTGACAAACAATACTTTGAGGTTATTGTGAACCTGACATGATATAATTAAATCCATTCTTTATTCTAGATTCCTTAAATATTTCATGACTTGAATCTGCTTCATCACTCTGAATGGAATTGTATTTTTTGTATCAAAGCTGAATCTGAAATAGTTTAAGGAAAATGAGATATCCCCTCAATTGATGAAGAACTTAAATCTATGTGTGACTCTCACTTGGCAGCTAATCAAATCAAAGAGGCATTATTTTCAATGAAGAAAGACTGATCCCGGCTAATAATGGTCTTTCTTTAGAATTGTAAATGCACCGTGGGAAATTATTCAAAATCCATTAATCTGAATGTACAAAGATTGCATCAGTCGGGGAGAGATGGTAACTATGACCAAACAAATCATAATGTGTGTTATCCCCAAACCCAATAAAGACCCTTTATTAACACAACAATGGCAAAACTCTTTTACAGATTATACGAGTTTGGCCTGAATACATGCAAAGTGATTAGAGGAAGGGCTGGATCCCATTATTATTGATAACAGGATTCATGAATAATCTACATATTAGTTGTAACACAAGGATCGTTTTAGATTTGTTGGATTATACAGATGCAGTTTAAGTCTAAGACTCTTATTTAGTTTATTTAAAAGGCCTTTGACACAATCTAACAAACGTTTATTTTACAGTCCCTGAAAACATTTGGCTTTGGCAATAACTTTGTTCCCACTGTCAGTATGTTTCATAAAGATATGAACAGCTCGGCTATAATTAATGTAAGTACCTCAAAAGATTCCAGGTCAGTGTTTGTTCATGTTGCCTATTTATTTAAGACTTCACAAAAGGTATAAACACAAAACACATAATGACTTTTTTACAAGAATTTGAACTGATTATTAACTGTGATGCCGCTCATTTACAGAATCACACATTTCAGAGCCAGAAAAAGACAAACATCAAGTTCAAAATGTAGACATTTCAAAAGACACAACAAGCGCTCATGAGACATATATGGGAATAGTTTATTAGGAGTATTAGGAATACAAATTAAATACGGCAAAAACAAAACATGTTTATATTTTTCAAACTAGTATCAAACCTCCCTGCATGCTCTAAAGTCACAAGCAGAAATCTTCTTTCTTTCACAGCAAACATTTAAATAAAGTTATATTTGCAACGGACTACAAGTGATGCAACAAACAGATGAATGATATATGAGGTTCTGTAGATACACAGCATGCAAAAAAACATATTAATCCACAAAAGCCATTTTCATCACTGATGGTGTAGAAAATATTTAGTGAAACTGAAATATGAACTGAGAGATCGTGTTGCAGTTAAAACCACGATGTCCGCTGCACAACGAGCACTCAGCCACACGACCCTGAAGAAAAGCACAAATACAAATCATAAAAGGATTAGTTGGAAAATTTGGGCAAAACAATTATTGTCTTTCATGTGAAAAGTCAGACAGGAAGATCAATTTCACTCGTACAGCTATCATACACTTAGCCTAGCTTAGCACAAAGACTGGATCCAGAGGTAAACAGCTGGGCTGGTTCTTTCCACAAATCTGTCTTGCAGCACCTCTAAACCTCACGATCATATCTTGTTTGTGCAACTTGCCAGGTTCATGCTAGCTGTGTCCCCCTGTATTAGGTCTCTGTGCTAAGCTAAGCACCTGCTGCTAATATTAACTGAACAGATATGACAGTGTTATCGATCTTCTCATCTGACTTTCAGCAAGGAAACTAATTTGCTTGTTTCCCAAAATGTCCAACGAATGCTTCAGATATGCAATTAAAGCAACAACCCACAAAATAATGATCTCCCCTGTTTAGTACAATACAAAAAGTACCTTCGTCTTTCTTCTTCTTTTGCTCTTTGTGAAAAGCCTGCCCATCCTTCACGGTCCAGCGGAGTTTAAAGTCTGATAACCCATGTTTCTCCAGTTTAGCATGCAGCTGTAGAGAAACAGATAAAGTGAAATCTGTGAATATCACATCACTACCTTATAACCTTTATCACACATCTCCCTTTGCTCTCCATCCACTAAAGAACATAAATATGTTACTCGGAGATTTCTTACTTTCTTGAAATGTTTAAATTGTGTTTTCTTTTGTGTACATTTTAAATCTTTATATAAAATGCACAGGCACTTGTGCACCAGTGTTCAGAATCTAAACAAACAAAATATCAAAGTTGTAAGAAAACCCTGAAACGGTGTGTTTATTGTCTCTGATGGAAGCTGCAAATGTTAACATGGCCTGCTGCCAGTAGTAACCTAGTTTACACCCAAACCAAGGAGAGCACCATCACTTTACTGAGCTCATTTGTGGGGTTACAGGTTACTTTAGAAAATGCTCCATTCAGGACTAGCACCACCTCTGTTATGGAGCCGGTCCAGGATGCTCCTTCATGAGAGTTTAGCAAACGTTCCTGGGGAAGTTGACGCTGCAAAAAAGATTGTTACCAGAGGTAGTGTTAGGTTAAGCAGCTTCCAGATGACTGTACCTGCTCTAACATCTGCTGCTGGAGGGCGGGATCAGTCAGGTCGGCCTCAGACTGGAACTTCAACTTGAACGTTTGTTGCTTACGTGTATAAACCTTTTGACAGATGAAATAGTTAGTCATGTGACAGTCAACGTCCCACCACGTTCCTGTGGTTGTGTTGACAGCAGCACAGGATTTCACCAGCTGCCCATATATGTTTGGCTGGTTCTCGTTCCAGTTAGAGAAGGTGGTGGGGGTCTGGTCGGACCAGTAAGCCCAGGTCTTTCTGTGGAGACCGATCCAGGTGTACTCTGTCAGCAGTGAGGAGATGCCATTATTCTCAGACCGGGTCCTCACACTGGCGAGGTCTGTGTACATGGACCTACAGTACGTCCTAGCATCATGCCAAGTCCTCTTGGTGGTCACTAAAATGTAATGGGAAGGACCTTTCTCTGAAAGAAAACAGAAGAAATGAAGGACAACAGGTTGGACTGTGTGTTGGCATTTTGCCATTAAGGTAAAGAAAGTTACATTTACAGTTCAGTCACCTTTGAAGTCTCTGCAGTATTAAAAATATATATTATTAATTGTTGGAATGCTGTGAAGCATTCCAACAATTGTCCACCCTGTATTTAAACGTAAAGCTCAAAATTAGGCTTTTTTGTTGAAATAATGAATGCTCTTACTAATACTGCGACAACTACTACTACTAATAATATTTCTAGTATTACTACTACTACTACTACTTCAACTTTTGCTGTTGCTACTATTACTACTACTGCTATCACTGCTATCAAATTGTATTACTACCACTACTGCTACCACTACCACTATTATTACTTATACTACAACTGCTACTACTGCTATTCCTGCTACTACCAGTACTAATACTACTACATCTATTAGTACGATTGCTACTAGTACTACTACTACTGCTACTTCAAAAACTGACTTTACTATTACTACTACTACTACTACTACTTATTCTACTACTACTACTACTGTTATATTAAATACTACGACCACTATTACAGCTATTACTACGACTACTGATACTACTACTTCCACTACTTCTTCTTCTAATTACTAATACTTCTACTACTACTGCTACTACAAATATCACTACTGCTACAACTTGTACTTATTCTAATGCTACTAAGACTTATACTGCTAATAATACTTCTACTACAACTACAACTTCTAGTACTACTACAACAAATATCACTGCCGATGGAATTCTTTTAAGCTACAGAAACAGTTCAAATATCAAAATGTTCAGCTCTTTCAGGAGAGGGGTGATATAACTTCATATTTGTAATCTTTAAACTTTTTGAATTATTAAGCTTTTTGCAATTGTTTTTGAATTGGATATCTATTTTCAGCAATGTTTTTGCAATTAATTTCAGTTTTCAGCATTCCAACGCATTTTCAGCAGGAAATACTTTTTCTAGTATACATATGCTATTGTAAAACACATTTTGCTGATGTTTTTCTACTGTCCAAAACTCAACACAAAGATGAAATAAATACGGTGTTTATAATTTTAGGTAATCATGTTCAATACAAGCTGGCAGGAGAGAGAAGTGAGGAGTGACAGAGAAAGGGACAGGCGGTGAACACAGAGGGTGAGAGAGAGAACAGTGTGATTATACTTTTACATTTGAATTAAACGTTGTTAAAATACATTTTCAGATGTTTTATGATCAATTCAGCCTCTTCTGTGTTTTCAGATTGTAGCGTTGATCATTCAATTTTCTTGTTAGCCAATTTCGGCACTCCAAACACCTTACAATGCACCTTTTGTTTTGCTGGGGAGGGGCACGCCCCTGAATACCCAGAGTGAACTCAGTTTTTGGCAGTGGCGGCTGGTCAAGAGAGGGCCGTGGAGCATGGCCCCACCATGAGCCACATGGAAAAAAAAAATTATAATAATCATAAATTATACAAATTGTCAATATTTGTGTTTTTTAACTGTGGAATGTACCCAGTAATGTGTGTAAAATATGATATCTGCGCAAAATATCTGCTTTTCCTGCTCGTGCTCTCTGTCTGTGTGCACGACACTCTGAGAACGCGCAGCGAGGGGGGCCTGATCGTTTTTGCCCTAAAGAGACGGGTCTATGAAGCCGTTTAGCCAATTGCTGATTCAAGATATAAATGAGTGACATACAATTGAGCCAATCAGCGCCTCAAATAGATTCAGCTGTGGGCCAGAACGATCAAGCCCCGGAGCTGCGCGTTCTCGTCAGGAGAAGTCTCTACAGGCGAGCACTCCTCCTCCAAGACCCGTTTGAGAGGAGAACTTTGAGGAGATTCTGCAGCCAAAGAGCTGATATCAGATCAGCCTGACCTCACAACCAGACAGCAGACTACATGCGAAGCTTCACTACTTCGTACAAGTCAGTCAATCAACTTCCTTTCTTCCTAAAAGTACGCTGATTACTTGGACATACCATACGTATCCACAGGTTATCCACAACTTAATGCACGTAGATCGTTCCATTGAACACGTTTCATAACACGTTTCCTAACACGGTGGATCTGTGCGGCTCCATCCTGCCTCAGATATTCTCACCACTGTCAGTAACTGTCAGTGTCCTTAAAGTGACAGTTGTCTGTCACTTACATGTATTTCTTACTCTAACAAATTATAACGACATCCTTGTAACATTCACAGTAGAAACAGAAGTGATTACAGTTAAACATGTAAATACAAGTGAATATTTAACAGCACATTGAATTTGGCTCCTACAGATGTTACATTAACAGTGAAAACTCATCATAGCTGAATTTAACATCAGTATTCATAATTACACTTCATGTTTACTTCTCCTGATCTTTACCTCCTATAACAAGGTCCATAGGACATCTCAATAAATAAACATGTTATATTATATTGTATTATATTATATAAGTGTTATTTACTGCTTTTTTTCATGTTGGAATAAATGTTAAATATTTAACTGCCAAGTAATAATGCGTGTTTGATACTAAAATTGTTTTGCATGAAATCATACTGGGATGTTTGCTGAAATTGATATGATGGCCCTACCTAGAACATGTTCCACCAGCCGCCACTGCTTTTTGGATGTAAGTATTTCCAAAACTTGACATAAGACCATAAGTCCGGCGAAGGTACCGAGTTCATTGAAACAACAATGAAGAACATTTACAGCAATGTTTTCAAAAGTGATATAAATATGCAAATGCTACATTGTAGATATTGTCAGTTGTTGGTGATTGATAGTTATTGAAGCATCTGTTTTTAGTGTTGCAATGTTGTCAGCACTTTGATGTTATTAATCTTAGTATTTTACTGACTAAGATCACATGAGATGGAAACTGGTCAGAGTTTAAAACCAATATGTCCAACTGACTGCAAGCTATTAATCTAACTTTTCTCTTTGCTTGGGTCCCTGAAGAATATTGTCTCTTCTTTGTGTTACGACTGTTAGAAAGCAACTTGAAGCTGAACTCATTAAACATCTTTCTTACCATAATAGCAGACAGCTCGACGTTTCTCCAAACACACCCTGTCAATCCAGCGCCCATTTATTCTCATCGCAGTGCAGGTCTCGTTGTAGTTCTTGTTGTTAGGGTAATGTATTTCCCAGTTACTGTACTCATTACTGAAGTCTGCATTCCCCAGTGCCCACTTCCATCCTTCCCTGTTATCATAAAGCCCTATCCACGCGTTGTTTCCAACGCCCTGCACTACACTGAGCATCCTGTCGTTGTCGCTTTGATTTTCTCCGGTGGCGAGGTCAGTGAACTTCTCTCTGCAGTAACTCTGAGCGTCGGTCCAGGTCTTCAACATCTCTACATAGTGGTACTCTCTGATGACGCTTGTAGACCGAGCAGACAGCACTGATGGGCAAAGGACTGTTTTTACTTTACACTCATTTATTCTTTAACCATGCAACAAAAAACGCCATTGTTAATGTATAAAACGATCACTTTTACATGGAGACCGTCAGAAAAAGAATGTGATTCAATTCTGTAAAAATGTTGATACAACCGTTTGAGCTGATGTTACATTGGCATGCATTATACTGTAACGTGTTCATGTTCCTTCATCAACCTACTCTAAATATGTGTGACTGACTGCTTCACAGACATTTCTCTGACCTGAGAGAGTGAGCACAAACAGCAGCGTCGTCTTCATCCTGCATCCTTGTTTTTTTCACTAAGAGTAAAAATGCTGGAGATTCCTTCGAATGTACATAAACAAAGTCAAAATTAGGCAATTTTTAAACAACTGTGTTAATTCCTAACTTATGGCATCATGGTACTCTTTTTGTTTGTTGTGCTTTTAAATTCCAAATAAAAATCAAATCCATTCAATTGGGATTAATGATGAGGGACATTTGGGAAATGCAAGTTTTAAATCGAGGAATGAGCTTAATTATTGGCATATTAGGTGAAACTTAAATGACCTCAAACTTGACAACTAGATCACTCATAGAGTAAATATAACAGGTCTAACAGTTGTTTAGTGAGGTAAGCCTATCAAACTCAAAGAAGAAGATAGAAAACATCAAAGAAAGGAAGAAGATCATCAAGCCTACCTCAGAAAGTTCCAGCTCTTGTTCCTCCACTGTGTTTCAGCACATCTCAAACCTTCAGGTAGTATTCACTTACTTTTATTCACTTTCTCTCCTCCCTCTCCGAGGTAATTATGCAAAGTAATGCCATTGATTTGATCCTCACTTTGAATTAAACGATTAAGAAACATACAAATCAAGGTGGTGAAATTGAGCTTGTGACCTTAAACTCGGTCACGAGCCAACAGGCATGAAAGCAACTTGTATTAGTATAAAGAGTAGTGATATGATAACGTCAGTTTAGAGAATGTCTATCAAACCAGCACCTGCATATCTTGATGAACTGGAGAGGCTGGAGCCTTTCCCAGCATGCACTGGTGGAGGAACACAGACAGATACCTGAACAATTCATGACAGAGCTTTCTGTTGATTGAGGAGTTCATACATTCACTTTGAGAATTGATAGAAACCTTCATGATGAACATTATTATTCATGTGTTTTTAAAGTAGCAAATGTTCCTCAAACTAGCATCTGTTTGAGCCTTTGGTACCATAGTTTAACATTTACCATCTGGCAAAGTTGACTGGGAAATATATTTGGTTGCTATCAGTGGTTAAGGAAATACTAAAGTAATTATGTAAAACCCAAACTCTTCATCCCACTTGTCATCCATTAGCAGAGCTTGAACTCTAATTTCCATGCACTATCAGCTGGTCAAATGAAGCATCCGACCTACGGCTCCAGAGTCATTCACATCGTTAAAGGGACTCATTATACAAATGTTCAGGTTCATTATTTACATTTTGTTGATCGACTAGAACACACCTGCATGCTGTAATATTTAAAAAACACTTTATTCTTCTCATCCTGTCTGCCAGTCTGCTTTGATTGGTCACTATTTGTGTCAAACAACGTTGTCTAAACAGCTCTACTAGTGGCAGCCGGGCCTCAGCGCGTCTGAGGGTTAGACTTTTTTAAATGATGATTTATTCAATGACACTATGAAAAAACTAGCAAAAGAACTCGTCAGTTGTGGCTTAAACAATGATTAAAGGAAATGATCAACTGTCCTTAATATTGACGGTGCTTCCCCCACAGATACAAAGTAATCTCCAATTTTGTCACAGCATTTTATGAAAGTTATATGAATCCAAATGTAATGCAAACAATTTAAGTTATCTGGAAAAAACGTCTATCCACGTATATCCAGTGGTGTACAGTAACGAAGTAGAAATACTTCGTTACTGTACTTAAGTAGTTTTTTTGGGTATCTGTACTTTACTTTACTACTTATATTTCTGTTGACTTTTACTTTTACTTCACTACATTTTGCAAAGAAAACTGATACTTCTACTCCGATACATTTCCCCTGAAACCTTCGTTACTCGCGACAAAATCAAATCTATCTTTAGAAACAAAATGAATCATGAGAGCAGCGTCGGGGACTGTGGTGGAACACAGACTGCAAGCAGCAGGTTTGGTGAATCAGTGGTCCTAGCAGCAAGTTAAATCATTGGTTAGTCACGTTAATGCACAATTGCAAACAAGTGCTCTCAAAGCTGCGGTGTTTTGATGCCCAGGATGCTACATGCTATAAGCTAGCGGGCGACTACCTGAGTATAATTCCACTCTACGATGACTGATTTCATGATGGAAGCAGAAATGGAAGCACCTGCTACTCCCGCAACAAACGACGGTGGTGACGAAGACCAACACCCGTGGATCGCCAGCGAGTTAGTGAGCTGAGGAAGTGTTGACAGTTGTGCAGCACTAGTTGGCTAACGTTAGCTATAGCTAGCCACCGCACCATAGGATTGACGGGAGCCGAGAGAGCGCAGCGTTAGCGTTAGCATTAGCGTTAGCATTATGGAAATCCTTCGCAGCTGCGTGCAAGCTGTCTGTGATGCTGAACACACCTCTACCTGCCTCAGCGGCCTGTGAAAGGATATTTAGCATCGCAGGACGAGTCTTCAGCCCAAGAAGAGCGAGACGGAATTCTCGCAATTTTGAAAACCAACTTCTTTTGAAGATGAACAGGACATTTTTCAGTTTCAAGTAATGACTGGGTTACTTTCGGTGCTGCTTTAGTATTGATCATGTTTTGATATTTGAGTCATGTTGTGGATGATCAGATGGAGTTATGATGGCAGCAGTCGCCCAATTGCAGATTCAGCTTGAGCAAAACCTTTGTGTTCAAATCAGCCCACAGGAGTTTACAAGGCAGCGTCTTTTCTCTCAACACCGACCTGATGCATCAAGTGGATATGTTTTGCTGAACATAATATCATGCATTTGTCCTCTACATCCTCTAGTCTAATGAGCAGACTTATAAACGCACTGTTACAACTCCTTCATAGTGTCATATTGCTTTTTGGAGAATTATGATGATACGTTCGAAGTAGATGCAAAAGTATACTTATGTACAATATATTATGTTGAACATTGTTGCTCCTGGATGGATCACAGCCAACCCAGTTATGTTCAACACAGCTCCATGTGCTTGGTCATGGTGCCACAGCACTTAAAAGAATAAACTTCATCATTCTCACAATTCTGACCCTTTGCTTTTTTATGAACAGCATTTACTTGTACTTTTACTTTCAATGAACAGGTTATGATGTTCATTTAATGTTCAGGTTATGATGTACATTTAATATCAGAAAATTACTTTTGATACTTAAGTACAATAAATATCAGATACCTTAAGACTTTTACTGAAGTAGTATTCTAATAGGTGACTTTTTACTTTTACTGGAGTAGTTTTCCAGTAAGGTATCTTTACTTTTACTCAAGTATGGCTTTTGAGTACTTTATACACCACTGTGCCTTCCTTATGAGGACAAAAGGCCGTTCTGCATCACGTCACACATCACATTTTAGACTGAAGACTTGGATTGAGGTTAGAATAAGGGATACGATTAGGCTGGTTGTGATTTTGAAGTTAATTCCCAGAAAATGCATGTAAGTCAATGTATTGTTCCGAGGAGTCATACAATCTTGAGTGTGTGTGTGTGTGTGTGTGTGTGTGTGTGTGTGTGTGTGTGTTCAGTGAAGTGTATCAGTCTCTGCAGTAGCTTCCAGCTGCAGCAGTCAGTTCAGTTTCTGTTCATTCTGACTGAGGGAGGTTTTTGTACGACGCTTTTTCACTGTGTGAACACATACTGACTGCTGATAACATGAAAACTCTGACAGTAGTAAACTGCTGCATCTTCAGTCTGGACTCCACTGATGGTCAGAGTGAAGTCAGAGTTTGATCCACTGCCTGTAAAACGACCTGGAATCCCTGATTGTCGAGAAGTTGCCCAATAGATGAGCAGTTTAGGAGTTTCTCCATCTCTCTGTTGGTACCAGGCTAAGCGGTGATATGGGTGATCATAATAAACATCCTGACTGGTCCTACATGTGATGGACACGGAGCCTCCCACAGCAGAGCTCACTGCTCCAGGCTGAGTCACTGTGACCTGGCCTCTGGACTCTGAGGACACAGAGACAAACACATAAAGCAGCGTCACGGTTTAGTCGGCTTCATTTCAGAGGGACGGATGTTGATAGAGGAGAGGACTTTGATTCTCTGGACTTTACCTGTGAAGCAGCAGCAGAGGAGAGTCCAGATGAGGACGCAGATCAAAGTCATGTTTGTGATGAGGAGGATTTCTGTGTCTTCTGCTGTGATGAAGGACAGCTGTCAGTCATCCAGTGTTCAACTCTCAGGACTATAAACTCTCCCAGAGCACTGGAGCATGGTGCTGCTGATGCAAAGTGGCTCTCTATGGAAATGCTCTGACTGACTCCAACAGGGACTTGGATTACTGTGATGATGCTGTTCATCAATGGATCAATCACTTCATCAGAGTATTGATCAGGCATGTGTCAGTGCTCATTTATAAGAGTCTTTGCTTTGAGTTTGATGGAAACATTTTCTTCTGGAATGTTTTGTAAAATCTCCCAAATTCACTACAACACACATCAACATCACTGTGGGACGCATTCAAACACAAATATTGTTTTAATTCATCACGGTAAAAATAAACATGAGTTTATGATTATTATTTACATTTGTCAGGATTTGTTGGAGAGTTTTTCTTCAGGAATATCTTGATCAATCATCAATTGATTTTGGTGAAAGTCAAGTTAATATTGCTCATAGATGTCTGACATTTCTAAAATAAATAGTTAAACACATATGTATCATTTCTGAACCAGTTTTAGTAATGTAACCATTTATTAAATGCAATGTGTAAACTGTGAACGTGTTTGTTGAGTTTGTTAGTGTCAGAGTCAGAGAGCGTGTCTCTCTACAGTCACAGGTTTTTGTACGGCGGCTCAATGACTTTGTATCACTGTGGTACACGTTCGGTGGAGGAACCAGACTGAATGTTGGAAGTAAGTCAAATGTTTGAATATATTATTATATCAGAAGTCATCGGTCTTTGTATTCTTTTATATTCAACAATGTAGAAACAAATAGTTGTGTCTTAATTTTGATGGATGACTTTTTCGACATTTATGTTGCACGAAGAAACAAAGTTCACAGCAACAGAAATTAAAAAACTAATTGTTCGGAAAGTAAAACTATAAACTGGGGAATAAATCATAACTTACAACTTTAATGGTGAAGTTAGATCTTGAGTGTTTGTAGGTGTAGTTCAGTGTGTCAGAGTCAGAGAGCGTGTCTCTCTACAGTCACAGGTTTTTGTACGGCGGCTCAATGACTTTGTATCACTGTGGTTGACTTTTGGTGGAGGAACCAGACTGAATGTTGGAAGTAAGTTTCTGCACAATAATACTAAAGTAATTATTCTAAAGTAATGTTTTAAATGTAGTTTGTGGATGTTTGAGGCAGATGAATACATCTTGTTTTAATCGTACACTTTTAGGATTCATGTGTTTATTTCTGCTCCTTTATCATGGAGACTAACTCAGAGCAGCTTTACTAAACATGTATTTACTCATTCCTCTCCTACTGGAACTTAAACAGATGGAAATGTTAAAAAGATAAAACTTCTACAAATGTTTGAAAAGTTTTTCTTTCATTTCGACCTCAATTAAAACAGTTTTTAAACAAATTCAGAATCAGAATGATTCAAATAGAGTTGAACTCATTGAAGATGAAGATATTTGAAAATGTGCAAAACTTCTTCATTGTGTCAAATATTGTTTCAACATTTTTAAATCTTTGGTGAGTTTATATTGATGACTGACATCCACATGAAGAACGTTTGATTGTAGTCACTTCATTTTCTGTACTTGTAAATGTTTCCACTAAATATTTATTGATAATGTTTAGTTAATGTTTCTGATGATAAAGTTTTCATATTTGTCCACATGTTGATGTTTTATCTGCAGTGTAGTTTGATATATTTCAGCTCATCCTGTATGATGACTCTCTCTGTGCTGATATGCATGAGAGGCTTCTTAAAGGGAAGTGAAACAATGTGTGAGTGAGTGACTGGTGGAGCAGAAAGAACATCTGACAGAAACTCCTTAAAGGAGGAAATCAACTCTCTCACAGTCAAGGTGTCCACGTGTCTGGTGTTTGATTGACAGCTGTGTGGTCCCTGTCCTCTAAGCTGATTGGTGTCTCCTAGGTGATGTCCGTCCCACCCTGACGGTGCTGCCCCCCTCCAGTGAGGAGCTGCAGCAGGGGAAGGCCACGCTCATGTGCCTGGCCAACAAGGGCTTCCCCTCAGACTGGAGTCTGGCCTGGAAGGTGGACGGCAGCAGCAGCAGCATCAGCAGCAGCTGGGAGCAGAGCAGGAGCCCCGGGGTGCTGGAGAAGGACGGCCACTACAGCTGGAGCAGCACCCTGAGGCTCCCTGCAGACCAGTGGAGGAAGGTGGGCTCTGTGACCTGTGAGGCCACCCAGGGCTCCCAGACTCCGCTCTCAGAGACACTGAAGAGAGACCAGTGTTCCCAGTCCTGACCTGACTCACTGGGACTCTGCTGCTGGTTTCACTCTGATGCTGATCTCAGTCTGCACTCTGTAACTCTCTCTGGTTCTCTTTCTCTCATCTCATGTTTAAACATTAACTTCTTCTTGCTTGTGTTGATGGTTTCCACATTTAAAAACAATAAAGATTCATCATGTGTATTGTAAAAGTGACGTGTCTTTTGACTTTCTTTCTTCGATATGTATTATACATTACAAGCATTAGTCAGATTTAATGCATAAAAGTCACAAAAAACAGTCAATTCATTCCAGGTTATTTTTTTTAATGGTTTTAAGTTTGTGGATATTCCTTCAATGTTACAGTTTTATCTATATTTCTTAACTTTCTTAACAATGAACATGGTTGGAACATTAAATGGTGAATCACAAAGCTCTCTGTTATCACTCATGATTACCCTTGAAGAAGATAGATAAGATATGTTCAAGTGTTGTCAAATTGTAGAGATGATTTTCAGAATTAGATATAAAAAGCAGGGTATCATCTGCATAAGGTTATATATCATGAATGTAATTTGAGATTTTCCACATAATACAATTTAAATGAGACAGTTCAACTAAAAAAAAGACTTAACACGAAAGAGGTTATAATAATGTCTCTGTCTCTTCCTCTCTGTCTTAAATTAACATATGGTAATTTTTCACTGCCTGTATTAAAACCGATATTATTATGAAATACAAAAGGCCTTTCGATCAAATCAGCTGTGCATATGTTTATTATAAAATCATTAATATGTGGTTGTCCATCATTACAACAGTGGATCTATTTCATCCAAAGAGAATGAGTTTGTTCTAGCTTCATATTTCTAGGATGTCAAGATTCAAGGTGATGAATTTATGAAGAAATACTGCTCAGTGAACTACTCTGTACTGTACAGTGTTTTAGTGTATTGTATCTCAATATCATCAAAAAAAACTACAAGACACTAAAATGTCTGAGTATTGTAAAAAAAATTAAATAGTTCTATAAAATATACAACAGTGGCAAATCATTTTTTTTTTCCATTTTGAGTTTGACGTTTTTGACATGTTCCAAAGCAAACATAAAAAGTCAAACAAAGCATTAATAAAATAGTTGTAACTAAATATATTGATTATTTTTTATAATGTCACTTGGATTATAATGTTGTAGGAGCTGAAGTTATACAGTTTTGGTTCTTACTTTGAGCAAATTTATATTTACTCACAAATAAAACATTTATTTGAATGTATTAATTCTGAAAGTGTTTTTTGGTCTCACATAACAATGTATGTATGTGTACAGTCTATGTTCATCAAACGTCTAGTGTTTAACTTCATGTGCAGCTGTTGAGGGAGATCAGTTCCTCTTCAGCTGAGGAGGTTTTTGTACGACGATGTATCACTGTGTGAACGGCCAGCTGCTACAGTGCTGACAATAATAATCTCCTGCATCTTCAGTCTGAACTCCACTGATGGTCAAAGTGTAGTCAGATACAGATCCACTTCCACTGAAACGAGCTGAAATCCCTGACTGAAGACCTGTTGCGTGATAAATCAAAAGTTTGGGAGATTCTCCAGATTTCTGAAGGTACCAGTTAAGGTGCCCACCAACACTTG
This sequence comes from Lycodopsis pacificus, assembly GCA_028022725.1. NCBI lineage: Eukaryota > Metazoa > Chordata > Actinopteri > Perciformes > Zoarcidae > Lycodopsis > Lycodopsis pacificus. The sequence continues at coordinate 2,059,330 of CM051706.1, read as the reverse complement.
TACTGGTTTTACATGTGATGGAGACAGTCTGTCCTGGAACAACAGACTGAGGTCCAGACTGAGTCAGGATGATTTCTCCTGATGAATCTGGAAAACATGAAAAAGAGCAGAAGGGTTATTGAGACAAATCCAGTTTGGAGAAAGATGATCAACATCCAAACAGAAGAGTCTCATTTCTTTAACATGGAGAACAGATGGAAGAAGGTCAATGCTGCTTGTTCCACTGTTTCTCCATCACAGCAGAACATGATGGTGGTGAACCAAAGTGTTCAGAAGAGAGTCTCACCCTGAACAAGGAGCCCCAGGGTGGTCAGCAGTAGAGTCAGTGACATCATCATGGTGCTGCCGGCGTGTCAGTGTCTCTGAAAGGCCTGGACAGCACTGATCAACACTGGCCTCTTAACGGCTGGGAGCAGAGAGGCAGGACACATATGCAAACACACAGAGTCAGTGAAGTGTAGCTGTCCTCAACACTCCATCATGTTTCCTCCTCTCTGCTGAGAGCTTTGATCTACACATTCACATATTTACATGTGGAGGACATTGAATGGTCTGGTAGTAAACTGATCCAGTGACTTGAGGACAGTTTTGTTCCGTCTTTCCAGTTTGGTAATATGATCTCTTTGGACAGTGATGACTGATATCAACATTAATGTGGGTTTGACATGTTGATGTGTTTGTAATGTGGAGATTTCACCAAGTAAAGCTGTGATGAGGCTTTAAGGAAGGCTGAGGTTGAGGAGCTCAGATAGTTTGTTAGAGAAACTCAACCAGAAGGTTTGGACGTGTGGACAGAAGTAGAACACATGGAAGGCATCTTCAGGTCTAGACGGTGGACCGAAGGCTCCTCTCTGCTTTAAGGTTTTAAATGATTCATCCTCAGCGAGAGACGTTCTACTGAAGCCGTACGTGATTGGTTCGTAATTTCAATGATTTTAAAATCAACAATCTGATTGATTGAGAAAGTGGAGCTGTCCCGTGAACTTCCTGATCAAACTTCAAATTCAAACTTGTTAAATTATATGATAAACCAGATCTGCCAACACATTTCATTGGACTTCATGATATAATTTAATATCAAACATGAATATAGTTTACTCTATCGATGGAGATCGATCTCCAACACTAACACACGTTCAGCCCACCGTCTATTCCAGTTGGACGGATTTGTTTCACTCAACTTCATGTAGATGTGAGTTCTCTGAAGATCTTCATGCTGCACTTTAACAACTTCTCGTCCATGTTGACTGAAAAGTTGAGGTTGAAAGTCGAAGCTTTACAATTAAAATTATTTCAGCACAAGGTCCATTCAGTAGTTTTCCTGTTGGGAATTTAAAAATCTACATTTCAATGACAACTGGGCGACTCTGTCTGCTGAGGATGTGACTGAAGGCTCAACAACAGTTAGTGGATGGACGTTGAGAAGAGATTGATTTGATGTTTTCAAGGTGAAGAATGAACTATTAATATCAATGTATTTATTGGGTTTCTGAGTTTCATGTAAGAGTAATTGTGTCTTTGCATACGTTTTATATACATGCAGATATAGGAAGAAAACATTAATGTCTTCAGGTTGGCTTTTCTTGGTTCATTGGTGAATCAGATGAGAACATGTGACTATAACAGGATATGAATGGATGATGAAAAGATGTGTTGGAAAGAGTGATTTGATGAAAAACAAGATTATTTTATGTCATTTAACTTCTTGTGATAAATGTTCATTTATGGTTACAGCAACATCAGTGAAATACTGAATCCTCTTAATGAAAATGTACATCGTGTGTGTGTGTGTGTGTGTGTGTGTGTGTGTGTGTGTGTGTGTGTGTGTGTGTGTGTGTGTGTGTGTTCAGTGAAGTGTATCAGTCTCTGCAGTAGCTTCCAGCTGCAGCAGTCAGTTCAGTTTCTGTTCATTCTGACTGAGGGAGGTTTTTGTACGACGCTTTTTCACTGTGTGAACACATACTGACTGCTGATAACATGAAAACTCTGACAGTAGTAAACTGCTGCATCTTCAGTCTGGACTCCACTGATGGTCAGAGTGAAGTCAGAGTTTGATCCACTGCCTGTAAAACGACCTGGAATCCCTGATTGTCGAGTGGTAGCATAATAGATCAGCAGTTTATGAGTTTCTCCATCTCTCTGTTGGTACCAGGCTAAAAAGTTAGAGCTATAAACATCCTGACTGGTCCTACATGTGATGGACACGGAGCCTCCCACAGCAGAGCTCACTGCTCCAGGCTGAGTCACTGTGACCTGGCCTCTGGACTCTGAGGACACAGAGACAAACACATAAAGCAGCGTCACGGTTTAGTCGGCTTCATTTCAGAGGGACGGATGTTGATAGAGGAGAGGACTTTGATTCTCTGGACTTTACCTGTGAAGCAGCAGCAGAGGAGAGTCCAGATGAGGACGCAGATCAAAGTCATGTTTGTGATGAGGAGGATTTCTGTGTCTTCTGCTGTGATGAAGGACAGCTGTCAGTCATCCAGTGTTCAACTCTCAGGACTATAAACTCTCCCAGAGCACTGGAGCATGGTGCTGCTGATGCAAAGTGGCTCTCTATGGAAATGCTCTGACTGACTCCAACAGGGACTTGGATTACTGTGATGATGCTGTTCATCAATGGATCAATCACTTCATCAGAGTATTGATCAGGCATGTGTCAGTGCTCATTTATAAGAGTCTTTGCTTTGAGTTTGATGGAAACATTTTCTTCTGGAATCTTTTGTAAAATCTCCCTAATTCACTACAACACACATCAACATCACTGTGGGACGCATTCAAACACAAATATTGTTTTAATTCATCACGGTAAAAATAAACATGAGTTTATGATAATTATTTACATTTGTCAGGATTTGTTGGAGAGTTTTTCTTCAGGAATATCTTGATCAATCATCAATTGATTTTGGTGAAAGTCAAGTTAATATTGCTCATAGATGTCTGACATTTCTAAAATAAATAGTTAAACACATATGTATCATTTCTGAACCAGTTTTTAGTAATTTAACCATTTATTAAATGCAATGTGTAAACTGTGAACATGTTTGTTGAGTTTGTTCGTGTCAGAGTCAGAGAGCGTGTCTCTCTACAGTCACAGGTTTTTGTACGGCGGCTCAATGACTTTGTATCACTGTGGTTGACTTTTGGTGGAGGAACCAGACTGAATGTTGGAAGTAAGTTTCTGCACAATAATACTAAAGTAATTATTCTAAAGTAATGTTTTAAATGTAGTTTGTGGATGTTTGAGGCAGATGAATACATCTTGTTTTGATCGTACACTTTTAGGATTCATGTGTTTATTTCTGCTCCTTTATCATGGAGACTAACTCAGAGCAGCTTTACTAAACATGTATTTACTCATTCCTCTCCTACTGGAACTTAAACAGATGGAAATGTTAAAAAGATAAAACTTCTACAAATGTTTGAAAAGTTTTTCTTTCATTTCGACCTCAATTAAAACAGTTTTTAAACAAATTCAGAATCAGAATGATTCAAATGGAGTTGAACTCATTGAAGATGAAGATATTTGAAAATGTGCAAAACTTCTTCATTGTGTCAAATATTGTTTCCAAATTTTTAAATCTTTGAACAGTTTTTATTGATGACTGACATCCACATGAAGAACGTTTGATTGTAGTCACTTCGTTTTCTGTACTTGTAAATGTTTCCACTAAATATTTATTCATAATGTTTAGTTAATGTTTCTGATGATGAAGCTTTAATATTTGTCCACATGTTGATGTTTTCTCTGCAGTGTAGTTTGATATATTTCAGCTCATCCTGTATGATGACTCTCTCTGTGCTGATATGCATGAGAGGCTTCTTAAAGGGAAGTGAAACAATGTGTGAGTGAGTGACTGGTGGAGCAGAAAGAACATCTGACAGAAACTCCTTAAAGGAGGAAATCAACTCTCTCACAGTCAAGGTGTCCACGTGTCTGGTGTTTGATTGACAGCTGTGTGGTCCCTGTCCTCTAAGCTGATTGGTGTCTCCTAGGTGATGTCCGTCCCACCCTGACGGTGCTGCCCCCCTCCAGTGAGGAGCTGCAGCAGGGGAAGGCCACGCTCATGTGCCTGGCCAACAAGGGCTTCCCCTCAGACTGGAGTCTGGCCTGGAAGGTGGACGGCAGCAGCAGCAGCAGCAGCAGCTGGGAGGAGAGCAGGAGCCCCGGGGTGCTGGAGAAGGACGGCCACTACAGCTGGAGCAGCACCCTGAGGCTCCCTGCAGACCAGTGGAGTAAGGTGGGCTCTGTGACCTGTGAGGCCACCCAGGGCTCCCAGACTCCGCTCTCAGAGACACTGAGGAGAGACCAGTGTTCCCAGTCCTGACCTGACTCACTGGGACTCTGCTGCTGGTTTCACTCTGATGCTGATCTCAGTCTGCACTCTGTAACTCTTTATGTCTGTTTCTCTCTTTCTTTCTGTCACTCACTGTTTCAGTGTTTGTTGCATTGATAAAGTTTTGTTGCTGTAATTTAGGTTGATTTGAAACAATAAAGAACTTTTCAAGAAGATAATTGTTTTCATGTATATTTTTATGAAAGAAACAGATGTTGCTGTTTTATGAGTTCAATAAAATCTAAAGATTGAGTCTTAAGATTCTAAAATGACCTGCCAATTCCTTAAGAAAACAGCTGCAAGTTAATATAATGCCATTTTCAATGTTGTTTTATATCTTGAACAGCAAAAATAGGTTTAGTTCCTGATTTTGATTATTTTACCACATTAAAGAACTTTTCATCAAATGAGTTGTTTTCATGCATGTTCTTGAAAAATAAACGGATGTTGCTGTTTTTTATAGTTCTATTTATTTTGTCAATATTTAACACACCTGAGTCTCTTGTTTAAAATAGCTTGGACATTTCTACAGAAATAATGTAATAATACTACAGTATACTATTGTGTTTAATATTGTTTTCATATTTAAAAAAACTAATTTGACAATTAATACTTTGAGGTTATTGTGAACCTGACATGATATAATTAAATCCATTCTTTATTCTTGATTCCTTAAATATTTCATGACTTGAATCTGCTTCATCACTCTGAATGGAATTGTATTTTTTGTATCAAAGCTGAATCTGAAATAGTTTAAGGAAAATGAGATATCCCCTCAATTGATGAAGAACTTAAATCTATGTGTGACTCTCACTTGGCAGCTAATCAAATCAAAGAGGCATTATTTTCAATGAAGAAAGACTGATCCCGGCTAATAATGGTCTTTCTTCAGAATTGTAAATGCACCGTGGGAAATTATTCAGAATCCATTAATCTGAATGTACAAAGATTGCATCAGTCGGGGAGAGATGGTAACTATGACCAAACAAATCATAATGTGTGTTATCCCCAAACCCAATAAAGACCCTTTATTAACACAACAATGGCAAAACTCTTCAACAGATTATACGAGTTTGGCCTGAATACATGCAAAGTGATGAGAGAAAGGGCTGGAACCCATTATTATTGATAACAGGATTCATGAATAATCTACATATTAGTTGTAACACAAGGATCGTTTTAGATTTGTTGGATTATACAGATGCAGTTTAAGTCTAAGACTCTTATTTAGTTTATTTAAAAGGCCTTTGACACAATCTAACAAACGTTTATTTTACAGTCCCTGAAAACGTTTGGCTTTGGCAATAACTTTGTTCCCACTGTCAGTATGTTTCATAAAGATATGAACAGCTCGGCTATAATTAATGTAAATACTTCAAAAGATTCCAGGTCAGTGTTTGTTCATGTTGCCTATTTATTTAAGACTTCACAAAAGGTATGAATACAAAACACATAATGACTTTTTTGCTGGAATTTGAACTGATTATTAACTGTGATGCCGCTCATTTACAGAATCACACATTTCAGAGCCAGAAAAAGATAAACATCAAGTTCAAAATGTAGACATTTCAAAAGACACAACAAGCGCTCATGAGACATATATGGGAATAGTTTATTAGGAGTATTAGGAATACAAATTAAATACGGCAAAAACAAAACATGTTTATATTTTTCAAACTAGTATCAAACCTCCCTGCATGCTCTAAAGTCACAAGCAGAAATCTTCTTTCTTTCACAGCAAACATTTAAATAAAGTTATATTTGCAACGGACTACAAGTGATGCAACAAACAGATGAATGATATATGAGGTTCTGTAGATACACAGCATGCAACCAAACATATTAATCCACAAAAGCCATTTTCATCACTGATGGTGTAGCAAATATTTAGTGAAACTGAAATATGAACTGAGAGATCGTGTTGCAGTTAAAACCACGATGTCCGCTGCACAACGAGCACTCAGCCACACGACCCTGAAGAAAAGCACAAATATAAATCATAAAAGGATTAGTTGGAAATTTTGGGCAAAACAATTATTGTCTTTCATGTGAAAAGTCAGACAGGAAGATCAATTTCACTCTTGTATTTGTACAGCTAGCATACACTTAGCCTAGCTTAGCACAAAGACTGGAACCAGAGGTAAACAGCTGGGCTGGTTCTTTCCACAAATCTGTCTTGCAGCACCTCTAAACCTCACGATCATATCTTGTTTGTGCAACTTGCCAGGTTCATGCTAGCTGTGTCCCCCTGTATTAGGTCTCTGTGCTAAGCTAAGCACCTGCTGCTAATATTAACTGAACAGATATGACAGTGTTATCGATCTTCTCATCTGACTTTCAGCAAGGAAACTAATTTGCTTGTTTCCCAAAATGTCCAACGAATGCTTCAGATATGCAATTAAAGCAACAACCCACAAAATAATGATCTCCCCTGTTTAGTACAATACAAAAAGTACCTTCGTCTTTCTTCTTCTTTTGCTCTTTGTGAAAAGCCTGCCCATCCTTCACGGTCCAGCGGAGTTTAAAGTCTGATAACCCGTGTTTCTCCAGTTTAGCATGCAGCTGTAGAGAAACAGATAAAGTGAAATCTGTGAATATCACATCACTACCTTATAACCTTTATCACACATCTCCCTTTGCTCTCCATCCACTAAAGAACATAAATATGTTACTCAGAGATTTCTTACTTTCTTAAAATGTTTAAATTGTGTTTTCTTTTGTGTACATTTTAAATATTTATATAAAATGCACAGGCACTTGTGCACCAGTGTTCAGAATCTAAACAAACAAAATATCAAAGTTGTAAGAAAACCCTGAAACGGTGTGTTTATTGTCTCTGATGGAAGCTGCAAATGTTAACATGGCCTGCTGCCAGTAGTAACCTAGTTTACACCCAAACCAAGGAGAGCACCATCACTTTACTGAGCTCATTTGTGGGGTTACAGGTTACTTTAGAAAACGCTCCATTCAGGACTAGCACCACCTCTGTTATGGAGCCGGTCCAGGATGCTCCTTCATGAGAGTTTAGCAAACGTTCCTGGGGAAGTTGACGCTGCAAAAAAGATTGTTACCAGAGGTAGTGTTAGGTTAAGCAGCTTCCAGATGACTGTACCTGCTCTAACATCTGCTGCTGGAGGGCGGGATCAGTCAGGTCGGCCTCAGACTGGAACTTCAACTTGAACGTTTGTTGCTTACGTGTATAAACCTTTTGACAGATGAAATAGTTAGTCATGTGACAGTCAACGTCCCACCACGTTCCTGTGGTTGTGTTGACAGCAGCACAGGATTTCACCAGCTGCCCCTTCACGTTTGGTTGGTTCTCGTTCCAGTCAGTGAAGGTGGTGGGGGTCTGGTCGGACCAGTAAGCCCAGGTCTTTCTGTGGAGACCGATCCAGGTGTACTCTGTCAGCAGTGAGGAGATGCCATTATTCTCAGACTGGTTCCTCACACTGGCGAGGTCTGTGTAGTTGGACCTACAGTATGTCCTAGCATCATGCCAAGTCCTCTTGGTGTTCACTAAAATGTAATGGGAAGGACCTTTCTCTGAAAGACAACAGAAGAAATGAAGGACAACAGGTTGGACTGTGGGTTGGCATTTTGCCATTAAGGTAAAGAAAGTTACATTTACAGTTCAGTCACCTTTGAAGTCTCTGCATTAAAAATATATATTATTAATATACATATACTATTGTAAAACACATTTTGCTGATGTTTTTCTACTGTCAAACTCAACACAAAGATGAAATAAATACGGTGTTTATAATTTTAGGTAATCATGTTCAATACAAGCTGGCAGGAGAGAGAAGTGAGGAGTGACAGAGAAAGGGACAGGCGGTGAACACAGAGGGTGAGAGAGAGAACAGTGTGATTATACTTTTACATTTGAATTAAACGTTGTTAAAATACATTTTCAGATGTTTTATGATGAATTCAGCCTCTTCTGTGTTTTCAGATTGTAGCGTTGATCATTAAATTTTCTTGTTAGCCAATTTCGGCACTCCAAACACCTTACAATGCACCTTTTGTTTTGCTGGGGAGGGGCACGCCCCTGAATACCCAGAGTGAACTCAGTTTTTAGTGAACTCAGTTTTTAGTGAACTCAGTTTTTGGATGTAAGTATTTCCAAAACTTGACATGAGACCATAAGTCCGGCGAAGGTACCGAGTTTATTGTAACAACAATGAAGAACATTTACAGTCATGTTTTCAAAAGTGATATAAATATGCAAATGCTACATTGTAGATATTGTCAGTTGTTAGTGATTGATAGTTATTGAAGCATCTGTTTTTAGTGTTGCAATGTTGTCAGCACTTTGATGTCATTAATCTTAGTATTTTACTGACTAAGATCACATGAGCTGGATACTGGTCAGAGTTTAAAAACAATATGTCCAACTGACTGCAAGCTATTAATCTAACTTTTCTCTTTGCTTGGGTCCCTGAAGAATATTGTCTTAGAAAGCAACTTGCAACTGAACTCATTAAACATCTTTCTTACCATAATAGCAGACAGCTGGACGTTTCTCCAAACACACCCTGTCAATCCAGCGCCCATATCTTCTCATCGCAGTGCAGGCCTCGTTGTAGTTCTTATTGTTAGGGTCATTTGTTCCCCAGTTACTATACTCATTACTGAAGTCTGCATTCCCCAGTGCCCACTTCCATCCTTCCCTGTTATCATAAAGCCCTATCCACGCGTTGTTTCCAACGCCCTGCACTACACTGAGCATCCTGTCGTTGTCGCTTTGATTTTCTCCGGTGGCGAGGTCAGTGAACTTCTCTCTGCAGTAACTCTGAGCGTCGGTCCAGGTCTTCAACATCTCTACATAGTGGTACTCTCTGATGACGCTTGTAGACCGAGCAGACAGCGCTGATGGACAAAGGACTGTTTTTACTTTACACTCATTTATTCTTTCACCATGCAACAAAAAACGCCATTGTTAATGTATAAAACGATCACTTTTACATGGAGACCGTCAGAAAAAGAATGTGATTCAATTCTGTAAAAATGTTGATACAACCGTTTGAGCTGATGTTACATTGGCATGCATTATACTGTGACGTGTTCATGTTCCTTCATCAACCTACTCTAAATATGTGTGACTGACTGCTTCACAGACATTTCTCTGACCTGAGAGAGTGAGCACAAACAGCAGCGTCGTCTTCATCCTGCATCCTTGTTTTTTTCACTAAAAGTAAAAATGCTGGAGATTCCTTCAAATGTACATAAACAAAGTCAAAATTAGGCAATTTTTAAACATTGTTAATTCCTAACTAATGGCACTTATGGTACTCTTTTTGTTTGTTGTGCTTTTAAATTCCCAATAAAAATCAAATCCATTCAAATGGGATTAATGATGAGGGACATTTGGGAAATGTGAGGTTAGTGAGGTAAGCCTATCAAACTCAAAGAAGAAGATAGAAAACATCAAAGAAAGGAAGAAGATCATCAAGCCTACCTCAGAAAGTTCCAGCTCTTGCTCCTCCACTGTGTTTCAGCACATCTCAAACCTTCAGGTAGTATTCACTTACTCTTATTCACTTTCTCTCCTCCCTCTCCAAGGTAATTATGCAAAGTAATGCCATTGATTTGATCCTCACTTTGAATTAAACGATTAAGAAACATACAAATCAAGGTGGTGAAATTGAGCTTGTGACCTTAAACTCAGTCACGAGCCAACAGGCATGAAAGCAACTTGTATTCGTATAAAGAGTAGTTATATGATCACGTCAGTTTAGAGAATGTCTATCAAACCAGCACCTGCATATCTTGATGAACTGGAGAGGCTGGAGCCTTTCCCAGCATGCACTGGTGGAGGAACACAGACAGATACCTGAACAATTCATGACAGAGCTTTCTGTTGATTGAGGAGTTCATACATTCACTTTGAGAATTGATAGAAACCTTCATTATGAACATTATTATTCATGTGTTTTTAAAGTAGCAAATGTTCCTCAAACTAGCATCTGTTTGAGCCTTTGGTACCATAGTTTAACATTTACCATCTGGCAAAGTTGACTGGGAAATATATTTGGTTGCTATCAGTGGTTAAGGAAATACTAAAGTAATTATGTAAAACCCAAACTCTTCATCCCACTTGTCATCCATTAGCAGAGCTTGAACTCTAATTTCCATGCACTATCAGCTGGTCAAATGAAGCATCCGACCTACGGCTCCAGAGTCATTCACATCGTTAAAGGGACTCATTATACAAATGTTCAGGTTCATTATTTACATTTTGTTGATCTACTAGAACACACCTGCATGCTGTAATATTTTAAAAACACTTTATTCTTCTCATCCTGTCTGCCAGTCTGCTTTGATTGGTCATGTAAGAAATTTGAGCGTAAACCTGTCTGTTATTTAGTAATAATAACAGTGTTTCATAATTCATAATTAAGAATTCATATTTAGGCATAATCATAAGTGTTTTGGAAATGCATAATTAAGATAAGCATAAAGTGTTGTAAGATTAGTAGCTAAAAGTAAAATTAAGGACATGAAGCTTGTGCCTAAGTTGCAGAAGCTTAGTTTTATACTGGAGGATTATCATAGAAGGGTTTAAGCAATAACTGACAGACATTGAATGTGTTAAGACAGCAGGGACAGACAGACATGAACACAGGCGAATACACTCCTGGAAGTTAGCCAATGGGAATTGGGATAGACTGAAGGGGAGGTGTTTCGAACGGATATGAGGGTGGGGATAGAAAGTGTTTTTCTGCCTCTTTTTAGCGTGTGGTTCCCGGGGACGGCTGTGTCCTGGGACCAGAGGTAGTTTTTTCCAAAGTGGGGTAATATTGCAATATTTCATGTAAACAATGTACTTCAGTGTATAATCGTATGTGCACCGTTGGGATTAAATTCCTTTTAATTGTAAATCAGTCTTGGTGGAGTTATTATAGCAGCGTGTCTACTGTAACAACAGCTGGACCATGTGCTCTGGCCTCCTCTCTGTGGGGTTTTAATTCAGCCCCCACAGTCACTATTTCTGTCAAACAACGTTGTCTAAACAGCTCTACTAGTGGCAGCCGGGCCTCAGCGTGTCTGAGGGTTAGACTTTTTTAAATGATGATTTATTCAATGACACTATGAAAAAACTAGCAAAAGAACTCGTCAGTTGTGGCTTAAACAATGATTAAAGGAAATGATCAACTGTCCTTAATATTGACGGTGCTTCCTCCACAGATACAAAGTCAATCTCCAATTTTGTCACAGCATTTTATGAAAGTTATATGAATCCAAATGTAATGCAAACAATTTACGTTATCTGGAAAAAACGTCTATCCACGTATATCCAGTGGTGTGTAGTAACGAAGTAGAAATACTTCGTTACTGTACTTAAGTAGTTTTTTGGGTATCTGTACTTTACTTTACTACTTATATTTCTGTTGGCTTTTACTTTTACTTCACTACATTTTGCAAAGAAAACTGATACTTTTACTCCGATACATTTCCCCTGAAACCTTCGTTACTCGCTACAAAATCAAATCTATCTTTAGAAACAAAATGAATCATGAGAGCAGCGTCGGGGACTGTGGTGGAACACAGACTGCAAGCAGCAGGTTTGGTGAATCAGTGGTCCTAGCAGCAAGTTAAATCATTGGTTAGTCACGTTAATGCGCAATTGCAAACAAGTGCTCTCAAAGCTGCGGTGTTTTGATGCCCAGGATGCTACATGCTATAAGCTAGCGGGCGACTACCTGAGTATAATTCACTCTACGATGACTGATTTCATGATGGAAGCAGAAATGGAAGCACCTGCTACTCCCGCAACAAACGACGGTGGTGACGAAGACCAACACCCGTGGATCGCTAGCGAGTTAGTGAGCTGAGGAAGTGTTGACAGTTGTGCAGCACTAGTTGGCTAACGTTAGCTATAGCTAGCCACCACACCATAGGATTGACGGGAGCCGAGAGAGCGCAGCGTTAGCGTTAGCATTAGCGTTAGCATTAGGGAAATCCTTCGCAGCTGTGTGCAAGCTGTCTGTGATGCTGAACACACCTCTACCTGCCTCAGAGGCCTGTGAAAGGCTAGTCAGCATCGCAGGACGAGTCTTCAGCCCAAGAAGAGCGAGACGGAATTCTCGCAATTTTGAAAACCAACTTCTTTTGAAGATGAACAGGACATTTTTCAGTTTCAAGTAATGACTGGGTTACTTTCGGTGCTGCTTTAGTATTGATCATGTTTTGATATTTGAGTCATGTTGTGGATGATCAGATGGAGTTATGATGGCAGCAGTCGCCCAATTGCAGATTCAGCTTGAGCAAAACCTTTGTGTTCAAATCAGCCCACAGGAGTTTACAAGGCAGCGTCTTTTCTCTCAACACCGACCTGATGCATCAAGTGGATATGTTTTGCTGAACACAATATTATGCATTGGCCTCTACATCCTCTCGTCTAATGAGCATACTTATAAACGCACTGTTACAACTCCTTCATAGTGTCATATTGCTTTTTGGAGAATTATGATGATACGTTCGAAGTAGATGCAAAAGTATACTTATGTACAATATATTATGTTGAACATTGTTGCTCCTGGATGGATCACAGCCAACCCAATTATGTTTAACACAGCTCCATGTCCTTGGTCATGGTGCCACAGCACTTAAAAGAATAAACTTCATCATTCTCACAATTCTGACCCTTTGCTTTTTTATGAACAGCATTTACTTGTACTTTTACTTTCAATGAACAGGTTATGATGTTCATTTAATGTTCAGGTTATGATGTACATTTAATATCAGAAAATTACTTTTGATACTTAAGTACTTTTGTACTTAAGTACAATAAATATCAGATACTTTAAGACTTTTGCTCAAGTAGTATTCTAATAGGTGACTTTTTACTTTTACTGGAGTAGTTTTCCAGTAAGGTATCTTTACTTTTACTCAAGTATGGCTTTTGAGTACTTTATACACCACTGTGCCTTCCTTATGAGGACAAAAGGCCGTTCTGCATCACGTCACACATCACATTTTAGACTGAAGACTTGGATTGAGGTTAGAATAAGGGAGACGATTAGGCTGGTTGTGATTGTGAAGTTAATTCCCAGAAAATGCATGTCAGTCAATGTATTGTTCCGAGGAGTCATACAATCTTGAATGTGTGTGTGTGTGTGTGTGTGTGTGTGTGTGTGTGTGTGTGTGTGTGTGTGTGTGTGTGTGTGTGTGTGTGTGTGTGTGTGTGTGTGTGTGTGTGTACATTTTCCCAAAATGGCAGTATCATATGATATGGCAGGTTGTGTAATAATGTTATTATGTCACTTTAGGAAAATGGCATGGGCTTCAGCAGGCAGAGGACAGGGAAAGTGCTTGTGGAACTAGGAAGAGGGGACTGAATATGCTTGTGTAACTTGGACAGTGATGTACAGGACAGGGGACATTTTATTCATTTTTATTCAGAAATAACAGTTTCTCAACAGTTTTTGGTTTTAAACGATTCCTTTTTTTTGACACAACCTCTCCGGCCTTTGAAAACACCCTTTCACCGGGTACAGAAGATGCTGGCGTGCACAAAAACGCAAGAGCAAGTCTATATACATTTTCATACAGGAATTTTTGCCTCTCCCAGTACTCCAGAGGGTTTTCCAGCCTGCTGATATTTGGCTCGGAAAGATAGCGCTGGACCTCCACACTCTCCGAACTCTCCAAACTATCTCTCTCTCTCTAAACTCTCCAAACTATATAAACGCTATCCAAACTATCCAAACTCTCAACTGACCGCAACTCTCCACCAACAACCCACATTTTGAATGGAGCCTGAGGGGTGTCAAACCTCCCGGCAAAATCGGAACCACTTCCCGAAGCAGTCACGTGGTACAGCCGGGCAGCGAGGCTTCGGACGTCATCATTTTTGGCTCCTCCCCTAAATGAAGCAAGCCTCGATACGCGCTTCGAGGAAACGCCCCCTCCATTACTCGACACATGCTTCGAAGCGTCGGCACATCTCGTAACATCACCACTAAATAGTGACCTGCGTGATTATAAAAAACCTTCGGACTGGTCCTACATGTGATGGACACGGAGCCGGCGTGTCAGTGTCTCTGAAAGGCCTGGACAGCACTGATCAACACTGGCCTCTTAACGGCTGGGAGCAGAGAGGCAGGACACATATGCAAACACACAGAGTCAGTGAAGTGTAGCTGTCCTCAACACTCCATCATGTTTCCTCCTCTCTGCTGAGAGCTTAGACTATTTAAATGATCTGTGATGGAATGATTTAAGAAACAGAGAACGTTCATTTTGAAACTGAATCGTCTACATGTCATGTATCGCTCTCCTCTAAAGTTATTTTCTTCTTGTTTCCAGTTTTCAGTTATTATTTCCTGTTTTATTTTGCTATACTCACCTTTGTCTCTCGTTTCAGAAACTTCACTTCCTGCCCTTTTGTGGTTCCCACCTGTGTGATTGTCTGCTTGGCCCTGATTGATTTCACCTGTCCCTCGTTATCACCCTCCTTTCATTGTGTATTCAGTAGTTTCCTCCTTTTGTCTGTGCCAGTTTGTTTTATCTGTTTTACTGAGAGCATCAGCCGTAAGTTCCATTATTCACTGTCTTGGATTTGGAAACCTTTGTTTTTGGGTCTTGAACCGTGCCTTTGAGTAAATACTTTATATTCAAACTTCTCTGTGTATTGAGTCCTTTGTCTGTTGGTACCAGTGTTCTTGATATAACACAGAATCAGAGAACACGTATTTGAATAAGTCGTCATTCCAGTTATGAGCCAGAATGCAAAACATCTGTGGTTCTCTAACACAAGCCCTTACAGACATGATCAGTGTAGGAGACAGAAACAAGTACTGACAACCAACTGCAATAAACCAGAAGCAATGCCAAGTTATGTCATCGCTCACAACAACAAAGTTTAAAAGAGGAAATTATGAACAGCATGACACTAATGTCACCTTCTCAATATAAACCCAAAGGTAAAAGTAACTCAACACCGTTGAGCTTCAACATTTCTTTGACCTTTTTCTCCAGATTTGTTTTACGCAGCTTAACGTTTCAGCTCCTTCAATCAGTGAGAAGGGATGAAGTGAGAAAATATATTAAAATGACTTCCAATGAGTTTAATGAAAGTATTTTTGCCTGATTGAAATATTCTGATCATTAATTCTCTTCTTCAGGTGAGGATTGACCTTTCTCACATGTTGTCACGAGGACTTTTCAACAAATAAGCAACATTCATGTGATGACACGTCTACTAGAAAATATTTTTCTTGTTTTGAATTTAAAAAGAATGACATTTTTTAAAGTTTCGGAACTGCGCATAACTGCTGGATCACAATGGGTTAGATAGGGTCTATTTCTTGAGTAGAAAGTAGTTCCAATAAAACTCTGTAAAGTGAAGTCTGTGTAATTTACAGAGTAAGGGCTTTAGTTCTGATATGGGAAGTTGCTTTCAAGTATTTAAAAATCTTTTAGCAGCATGAACATAATCCATTCATGTCCACTATATTTGATTGTCCTCATAAGTGTCAGTATGCACGGCTGAGAATATAATTATTGTTATCTGAATGAACAGTTTAAGTGCTTGTGTCTTTGTAGTTCTCTCTGTGAGAGGATTTACTTCTGTTAAATATTTTCATATGCTGAGATGTAAACTCCAACTTGTGGATTAAACGTTGATGTTCATATATAAGAGGAGTGAGTGTAGCAAGAACACCTGCTTTGATGAATAATCAGATTAGGAGCTGAGAGAAGGAGGATGGTGATACTGAGATGTATGAAAGGAGGTCATCTGCAAAGAAGCTGATTTTATGATGCGTGTCTGAGATGTTGTTGCATTTCTTGATGGAAACCAGAGACTAAATTTAAAATGTAATAAGTCATGGAGATATAAGATTTACATCTACTGGTTCATTATACAAACACTTGTACCAATTAATATGTAAACTTATAACAGATATGAGAGGTGAAGTGTGAAGTCGTTTCTTTGATTCTAATGAGGTTTGTGTGTGTGTGTGTGTGTGTGTGTGTTCAGTGAAGTGTATCAGTCTCTGCAGTAGCTTCCAGCTGCAGCAGTCAGTTCAGTTTCTGTTCATTCTGACTGAGGGAGGTTTTTGTACGACGCTTTTTCACTGTGTGAACACATACTGACTGCTGATAACATGAAAACTCTGACAGTAGTAAACTGCTGCATCTTCAGTCTGGACTCCACTGATGGTCAGAGTGAAGTCAGAGTTTGATCCACTGCCTGTAAAACGACCTGGAATCCCTGATTGTCGAAAGCTAGCAGAGGAAATTAGCAGTTTAGGAGTTTCTCCATCTCTCTGTTGGTACCAGGCTAAGCGGTGATATGGGTGATCATAATGAACATCCTGACTGGTCCTACATGTGATGGACACGGAGCCTCCCACAGCAGAGCTCACTGCTCCAGGCTGAGTCACTGTGACCTGGCCTCTGGACTCTGAGGACACAGAGACAAACACATAAAGCAGCGTCACGGTTTAGTCGGCTTCATTTCAGAGGGACGGATGTTGATAGAGGAGAGGACTTTGATTCTCTGGACTTTACCTGTGAAGCAGCAGCAGAGGAGAGTCCAGATGAGGACGCAGATCAAAGTCATGTTTGTGATGAGGAGGATTTCTGTGTCTTCTGCTGTGATGAAGGACAGCTGTCAGTCATCCAGTGTTCAACTCTCAGGACTATAAACTCTCCCAGAGCACTGGAGCATGGTGCTGCTGATGCAAAGTGGCTCTCTATGGAAATGCTCTGACTGACTCCAACAGGGACTTGGATTACTGTGATGATGCTGTTCATCAATGGATCAATCACTTCATCAGAGTATTGATCAGGAATGTGTCAGTGCTCATTTATAAGAGTCTTTGCTTTGAGTTTGATGGAAACATTTTCTTCTGGAATATTTTGTAAAATCTCCCTAATTCACTACAACACACATCAACATCACTGTGGGACGCATTCAAACACAAATATTGTTTTAATTCATCACGGTAAAAATAAACATGAGTTCATGATAATTATTTACATTTGTCAGGATTTGTTGGAGAGTTTTTCTTCAGGAATATCTTGATCAATCATCAATTGATTTTGGTGAAAGTCAAGTTAATATTGCTCATAGATGTCTGACATTTCTAAAATAAATAGTGAAACACATATGTATCGTTTCTGAACCAGTTTTTAGCAATTTAACCATTTATTAAATGCAATGTGTAAACTGTGAACGTGTTTGTTGAGTTTGTTAGTGTCAGAGTCAGAGAGCGTGTCTCTCTACAGTCACAGGTTTTTGTACGGCGGCTCAATGACTTTGTATCACTGTGGTACACGTTCGGTGGAGGAACCAGACTGAATGTTGGAAGTAAGTCAAATGTTTGAATATATTATTATATCAGAAGTCATCGGTCTTTGTATTCTTTTATATTCAACAATGTAGAAACAAATAGTTATCTTTTCATTTTCATGGACGACTTTTTCGACATTTATGTTGCACGAAGAAACAAAGTTCACAGCAACAGAAATTTAAAAAACTAATTGTTCGGAAAGTAAAACTTTAAACTGGGGAATAAATCATAACTTACAACTTTAATGGTGAAGTTAGATCTTGAGTGTTTGTAGGTGTAGTTCAGTGTGTCAGAGTCAGAGAGCGTGTCTCTCTACAGTCACAGGTTTTTGTACGGCGGCTCAATGACTTTGTATCACTGTGGTTGACTTTTGGTGGAGGAACCAGACTGAATGTTGGAAGTAAGTTTCTGCACAATAATACTAAAGTAATTATTCTAAAGTAATGTTTTAAATGTAGTTTGTGGATGTTTGAGGCAGAAGAATACATCTTGTTTTAATCGTACACTTTTAGGATTCATGTGTTTATTTCTGCTCCTTTATCATGGAGACTAACTCAGAGCAGCTTTACTAAACATGTATTTACTCATTCCTCTCCTACTGGAACTTAAACAGATGGAAATGTTAAACAGATAAAACTTCTACAAATGTTTCAAAAGTTTTTCTTTAATTTTGACCTCAATTAAAACTATTTTTAAAGAAATTCAGTATCAGAATGATTCAAACTGAATTTAACTAATTGAAGATGAATATAGATTTATGAAAATGTGCAAAGCTTCTTCATTGTGTCAAATATTGTTTCAACATTTTTAAATCTTTGAAGAGTTTTTATTGATGACTGACATCCACATGAAGAACGTTTGATTGTAGTCACTTCGTTTTCTGTACTTGTAAATGTTTCCACTAAATATTTATTCATAATGTTTAGTTAATGTTTCTGATGATGAAGCTTTAATATTTGTCCACATGTTGATGTTTTATCTGCAGTGTAGTTTGATATATTTCAGCTCATCCTGTATGATGACTCTCTCTGTGCTGATATGCATGAGAGGCTTCTTAAAGGGAAGTGAAACAATGTGTGAGTGAGTGACTGGTGGAGCAGAAAGAACATCTGACAGAAACTCCTTAAAGGAGGAAATCAACTCTCTCACAGTCAAGGTGTCCACGTGTCTGGTGTTTGATTGACAGCTGTGTGGTCCCTGTCCTCTAAGCTGATTGGTGTCTCCTAGGTGATGTCCGTCCCACCCTGACGGTGCTGCCCCCCTCCAGTGAGGAGCTGCAGCAGGGGAAGGCCACGCTCATGTGCCTGGCCAACAAGGGCTTCCCCTCAGACTGGAGTCTGGCCTGGAAGGTGGACGGCAGCAGCAGCAGCAGCAGCTGGGAGGAGAGCAGGAGCCCCGGGGTGCTGGAGAAGGACGGCCACTACAGCTGGAGCAGCACCCTGAGGCTCCCTGCAGACCAGTGGAGGAAGGTGGGCTCTGTGACCTGTGAGGCCACCCAGGGCTCCCAGACTCCGCTCTCAGAGACACTGAGGAGAGACCAGTGTTCCCAGTCCTGACCTGACTCACTGGGACTCTGCTGCTGGTTTCACTCTGTAACTCTTTATGTCTCTTCATCTCTTTCTTTCACTCACTCGCTGTCTCAGTTCATGTTGCATTGATCAAGTGTTGTTGTTGCTTGTTGTAATTCAGGTTGATTTAACACAATAAATAACTTTTCATCAAATTACTTTTTTCATTTATGTTTATTGTGAAAGAAACAGATGTTGCTGACTTAATAGTTCCATAAAAACTAGAAAGATTCAGTCTTAAGATTCTAAAATTGCCTGTCAATGTATTGAGAAAGAAACTTCAAGTTAATATAATGTGATGTTAGAGGTTATTTTATATTTTGAAAACAGAAAATTATCAGAAAATGTATAATTTGAGTTTAATGTGACCCAGAAATGATAGAAGTAAATTCCTCCTTTAATCCAGATTCCGTAAATCTTTTGTGACCTCATAATCTGCTCAATTACACAAATTAAGTAAATTAGCCTTTTTATAACAAAGTGATTGTTTAAATATGTTCGAAAATCAGATATACTGTGTGTAGCTCGTAAATGAAGTGTGTCACTGGTAGAAACCTTCATGTGGAAATGTTTTTAAAACTGTCCAGAAAGTATTATGAATCAAAATATAAGATATCTTAAGTGTTTCGCTATGTACATAAGATCATCAAAACACACACAATGTGTTTAGGTTCGTTGGAAAATTAACTGTTTGACTTGAAAATACATCAAATAAACTTAAGATTACATTTGAATTACTCGAAAAATAACATTTCAAACACATCTATGTAAATATTTTATTTCAGAGCCAAATATCTATTGTTTATGTTACCTGTATTAACTTGTGTACTTTTCCACTCACCTACAATACATGTAGTTTGATCAGAATTTAAATATATTGGTCAATAACCTATTTCAACAAGAATAACATTACTATTTACTACAGTATAAATAGTATTTCCTGACATTATTCTGTTATATCGTCTTCATTGTTGGTGAAACGTAAAGTGTCTTTATTTCTATGCAGCTGTTGAGTGAGATCAGTTCCTCTTCAGCTGAGGAGGTTTTTGTACGACGGTGTATCACTGTGTGAACGGGAAGCTGCTACTCTGCTGACAGTAATAATCTCCTGCATCTTCAGTCTGAACTCCACTGATGGTCAAAGTGTAGTCAGATCCAGATCCACTTCCACTGAAACGAGCTGAAACTCCAGACTGACGACCTGTAGTCTGATAAATCAAGAGTTTAGGAGACTCTCCTGATTTCTGAAGGTACCAGTGAAGCCAGCCACTAACACTTGTACTGGTTTTACATGTGATGGAGACAGTCTGTCCTGGAACAACAGACTGAGGTCCAGACTGAGTCAGGATGATTTCTCCTGATGAATCTGGAAAACATGAAAAAGAGCAGAAGGGTTATTGAGACAAATCCAGTTTGGAGAAAGATGATCAACATCCAAACAGAAGAGTCTCATTTCTTTAACATGGAGAACAGATGGAAGAAGGTCAATGCTGCTTGTTCCACTGTTTCTCCATCACAGCAGAACATGATGGTGGTGAACCAAAGTGTTCAGAAGAGAGTCTCACCCTGAACAAGGAGCCCCAGGGTGGTCAGCAGTAGAGTCAGTGACATCATCATGGTGCTGCCGGCGTGTCAGTGTCTCTGAAAGGCCTGGACAGCACTGATCAACACTGGCCTCTTAACGGCTGGGAGCAGAGAGGCAGGACACATATGCAAACACACAGAGTCAGTGAAGTGTAGCTGTCCTCAACACTCATCATGTTTCCTCCTCTCTGGCTATTTAAATCATGACATAGTGGAGGGAAAATCTCTTGGGATCCAGTTTCCATTAAGCAGTTTGAAGGCTGATGTAAATTATAGTATGGAAGAAATTTGAGTCTCACTACAGATGATCATTTTTAATTCCTACCAAGATTGATATATTTCTTTTTTCTGTCGAGTACAGAATGTACGAGTGATGTAGAAGGACCCAGATCCACCACGGGTCTCATGTCAAATTCAGGTTTTTGTCTTATTTCAACCTGATGTTAAGAGAATCAGTCTGAGTTGATAATATCAGCTGTAATAACAAAAAGTTAATTGATTCTAAAGACAGTTTTGTAGATGTTTATCAAGTCAGGTGAACAGAAAGGTGCTTCCTGCTTTCTAAATGATCTGTAATGTATTTGACAATAATACAATGCTTGACTTTTAACTGCTTCATCTCAGTTTGATGAAATGTGGTTTCCAAACAATGCAAAATATTTCCTGCACATTTAAAAAGCGGAGATTTGCCAAAAAACCTGCTGTATCATGTGATCAGATGAATAAAAAGGATAGAAAGTCAGATGAAGAGTTAGTAGCAGGTAATAGGATGTCATCAGCATACAGGCTGATCTTCTGATGGTGTGAGTGAACAGATACCTGAGATGTTAAAGGACTTCACTGAGGAAGAAACACGTGTTTTAATGCTAAATACTGAGAGTGGTGGAGAGACAAGTCGTCCATAACTAGTTCATCTTCAGAACTATATTTGTATTATAGATGTATTGACATTGAGTAATCTGTAGAGACCAGAAAACCAACGATATAGAGTGTGTTTGTGTCTCTGTGCTTTTGCAGGTCTTGTGGGGACATAAACCTGATTACACAGTCACATTGTGGGTACTTGCCTTCCTTATGAGGACAAAAGGCCGTTCTGCATCACGTCACACATCACATTTTAGACTGAAGACTTGGATTGAGGTTAGAATAAGGGAGACGATTAGGCTGGTTGTGATTATGAAGTTAATTCCCAGAAAATGAATGTAAGTCAATGTATTGTTCAGAGAAGTCATAAAATCTTGAATGTGTGTGTGTGTGTGTGTGTGTGTGTGTGTGTGTGTGTGTGTGTGTGTGTGTGTGTGTGTGTGTGTGTGTGTGTGTGTGTGTGTGTGTGTGAGTGTCTTCAGTGAAGTGTATCAGTCTCTGCAGTAGCTTCCAGCTGCAGCAGTCAGTTCAGTTTCTGTTCATTCTGACTGAGGGAGGTTTTTGTACGACGCTTTTTCACTGTGTGAACACCCACTGACTGCTGATGTGATGAGCACTCTGACAGTAGTAAACTGCTGCATCTTCAGTCTGGACTCCACTGATGGTCAGAGTGAAGTCTGAGTTTGATCCACTGCCTGTAAAACGACCTGGAATCCCTGATTGTCGAGTGGTAGCATAATAGATCAGCAGTTTATGAGTTTCTCCATCTCTCTGTTGGTACCAGGCTAAAAAGTTAGAGCTATAAACATCCTGACTGGTCCTACATGTGATGGACACGGAGCCTCCCACAGCAGAGCTCACTGCTCCAGGCTGAGTCACTGTGACCTGGCCTCTGGACTCTGAGGACACAGAGACAAACACATAAAGCAGCGTCACGGTTTAGTCGGCTTCATTTCAGAGGGACGGATGTTGATAGAGGAGAGGACTTTGATTCTCTGGACTTTACCTGTGAAGCAGCAGCAGAGGAGAGTCCAGATGAGGACGCAGATCAAAGTCATGTTTGTGATGAGGAGGATTTCTGTGTCTTCTGCTGTGATGAAGGACAGCTGTCAGTCATCCAGTGTTCAACTCTCAGGACTATAAACTCTCCCAGAGCACTGGAGCATGGTGCTGCTGATGCAAAGTGGCTCTCTATGGAAATGCTCTGACTGACTCCAACAGGGACTTGGATTACTGTGATGATGCTGTTCATCAATGGATCAATCACTTCATCAGAGTATTGATCAGGAATGTGTCAGTGCTCATTTATAAGAGTCTTTGCTTTGAGTTTGATGGAAACATTTTCTTCTGGAATCTTTTGTAAAATCTCCCGAATTCACTACAACACACATCAACATCACTGTGGGACGCATTCAAACACAAATATTGTTTTAATTCATCACGGTAAAAATAAACATGAGTTTATGATAATTATTTACATTTGTCAGGATTTGTTGGAGAGTTTTTCTTCAGGAATATCTTGATCAATCATGAATTGATTTTGGTGAAAGTCAAGTTAATATTGCTCATAGATGTCTGACATTTCTAAAATAAATAGTTAAACACATATGTATCATTTCTGAACCAGTTTTTAGTAATTTAACCATTTATTAAATGCAATGTGTAAACTGTGAACGTGTTTGTTGAGTTTGTTAGTGTCAGAGTCAGAGAGCGTGTCTCTCTACAGTCACAGGTTTTTGTACGGCGGCTCAATGACTTTGTATCACTGTGGTACACGTTCGGTGGAGGAACCAGACTGGAATTTGGAAGTAAGTCAAATGTTTGAATATATTATTGTTTCAGAAGTCATCGGTCTTTGTATTCTTTTATATTCAACAATGTAGAAACAAATAGTTGTCTTTTCATTTTCATGGACGACTTTTTCGACATTTATGTTGCACGAAGAAACAAAGTTCACAGCAACAGAAATTAAAAAACGAATTGTTCGGAAAGTAAAACTATAAACTGGGGAATAAATCATAACTTACAACTTTAATGGTGAAGTTGCATCTTGAGTGTTTGTAGGTTTAGTTCAGTGTGTCAGAGTCAGAGAGCGTGTCGCTCTACAGTCACAGGTTTTTGTACGGCGGCTCAATGACTTTGTATCACTGTGGTTGACTTTTGGTGGAGGAACCAGACTGAATGTTGGAAGTAAGTTTCTGCACAATAATACTAAAGTAATTATTCTAAAGTAATGTTTTAAATGTAGTTTGTGGATGTTTGAGGCAGATGAATACATCTTGTTTTAATCGTACACTTTTAGGATTCATGTGTTTATTTCTGCTCCTTTATCATGGAGACTAACTCAGAGCAGCTTTACTAAACATGTATTTACTCATTCCTCTCCTACTGGAACTTAAACAGATGGAAATGTTAAAAAGATAAAACTTCTACAAATGTTTGAAAAGTTTTTCTTTCATTTCGACCTCAATTAAAACTGTTTTTAAAGAAATTCAGAATCAGAATGATTCAAATAGAGTTGAACTCATTGAAGATGAAGATATTTGAAAATGTGCAAAACTTCTTCATTGTGTCAAATATTGTTTCAACATTTTTAAATCTTTGAAGAGTTTTTATTGATGACTGACATCCACATGAAGAACGTTTGATTGTAGTCACTTCATTTTCTGTACTTGTAAATGTTTCCACTAAATATTTATTGATAATGTTTAGTTCATGTTTCTGATGATGAAGCTTTAATATTTGTCCACATGTTGATGTTTTCTCTGCAGTGTAGTTTGATATATTTCAGCTCATCCTGTATGATGACTCTCTCTGTGCTGATATGCATGAGAGGCTTCTTAAAGGGAAGTGAAACAATGTGTGAGTGAGTGACTGGTGGAGCAGAAAGAACATCTGACAGAAACTCCTTAAAGGAGGAAATCAACTCTCTCACAGTCAAGGTGTCCACGTGTCTGGTGTTTGATTGACAGCTGTGTGGTCCCTGTCCTCTAAGCTGATTGGTGTCTCCTAGGTGATGTCCGTCCCACCCTGACGGTGCTGCCCCCCTCCAGTGAGGAGCTGCAGCAGGGGAAGGCCACGCTCATGTGCCTGGCCAACAAGGGCTTCCCCTCAGACTGGAGTCTGGCCTGGAAGGTGGACGGCAGCAGCAGCAGCAGCAGCAGCAGCAGCAGCAGCTGGGAGGAGAGCAGGAGCCCCGGGGTGCTGGAGAAGGACGGCCACTACAGCTGGAGCAGCACCCTGAGGCTCCCTGCAGACCAGTGGAGGAAGGTGGGCTCTGTGACCTGTGAGGCCACCCAGGGCTCCCAGACTCCGCTCTCAGAGACACTGAGGAGAGACCAGTGTTCCCAGTCCTGACCTGACTCACTGGGACTCTGCTGCTGGTTTCACTCTGATGCTGATCTCAGTCTGCACTCTGTAACTCTTTATGTCTGTTTCTCTCTTTCTTTCTGTCACTCACTGTTTCAGTGTTTGTTGCATTGATAAAGTTTTGTTGCTGTAATTTAGGTTGATTTGAAACAATAAAGAACTTTTCAGGAAGATAATTGTTTTCATGTATATTTTTATGAAAGAAACAGATGTTGCTGTTTTATGAGTTCAATAAAATCTAAAGATTGATTCTTAAGATTCTAAAATGACCTGCCAATTCCTTAAGAAAACAGCTGCAAGTTAATATAATGCCATTTTCAATGTTGTTTTATATCTTGAACAGCAAAAATAGGTTTAGTTCCTGATTTTGATTATTTTACCACATTAAAGAACTTTTCATCAAATGAGTTGTTTTCATGCATGTTGTTGAAAAATAAACAGATGTTGCTGTTTTTTATAGTTCTATTTATTTTGTCAATATTTAACACACCTGAGTCTCTTGTTTAAAATAGCTTGGACATTTCTACAGAAATAATGTAATAATACTACAGTATACTATTGTGTTTAATATTGTTTTCATATTTAAAAAAACTAATTTGACAAACAATACTTTGAGGTTATTGTGAACCTGACATGATATAATTAAATCCATTCTTTATTCTAGATTCCTTAAATATTTCATGACTTGAATCTGCTTCATCACTCTGAATGGAATTGTATTTTTTGTATCAAAGCTGAATCTGAAATAGTTTAAGGAAAATGAGATATCCCCTCAATTGATGAAGAACTTAAATCTATGTGTGACTCTCACTTGGCAGCTAATCAAATCAAAGAGGCATTATTTTCAATGAAGAAAGACTGATCCCGGCTAATAATGGTCTTTCTTCAGAATTGTAAATGCACCGTGGGAAATTATTCAGAATCCATAAATCTGAATGTACAAAGATTGCATCAGTCGGGGAGAGATGGGAACTATGACCAAACAAATCATAATATGTGTTATCCCCAAACCCAATAAAGACCCTTTATTAACACAACAATGGCAAAACTCTTTTACAGATTATACGAGTTTGGCCTGAATACATGCAAAGTGATTAGAGAAAGGGCTGGATCCCATTATTATTGATAACAGGATTCATGAATAATCTACATATTAGTTGTAACACAAGGATCGTTTTAGATTTGTTGGATTATACAGATGCAGTTTAAGTCTAAGACTCTTATTTAGTTTATTTAAAAGGCCTTTGACACAATCTAACAAACATTTATTTTACAGTCCCTGAAAACATTTGGCTTTGGCAATAACTTTGTTCCCACTGTCAGTATGTTTCATAAAGATATGAACAGCTCGGCTATAATTAATGTAAGTACCTCAAAAGATTCCAGGTCAGTGTTTGTTCATGTTCCCTATTTATTTAAGACTTCACAAAAGGTATAAACACAAAACACATAATGACTTTTTTACAAGAATTTGAACTGATTATTAACTGTGATGCCGCTCATTTACAGAATCACACATTTCAGAGCCAGAAAAAGATAAACATCAAGTTCAAAATGTAGACATTTCAAAAGACACAACAAGCGCTCATGAGACATATATGGGAATAGTTTATTAGGAGTATTAGGAATACAAATTAAATACGGCAAAAACAAAACATGTTTATATTTTTCAAACTAGTATCAAACCTCCCTGCATGCTCTAAAGTCACAAGCAGAAATCTTCTTTCTTTCACAGCAAACATTTAAATAAAGTTATATTTGCAACGGACTACAAGTGATGCAACAAACAGATGAATGATATATGAGGTTCTGTAGATACACAGCATGCAACCAAACATATTAATCCACAAAAGCCATTTTCATCACTGATGGTGTAGAAAATATTTAGTGAAACTGAAATATGAACTGAGAGATCGTGTTGCAGTTAAAACCACGATGTCCGCTGCACAACGAGCACTCAGCCACACGACCCTGAAGAAAAGCACAAATACAAATCATAAAAGGATTAGTTGGAAAATTTGGGCAAAACAATTATTGTCTTTCATGTGAAAAGTCAGACAGGAAGATCAATTTCACTCGTACAGCTATCATACACTTAGCCTAGCTTAGCACAAAGACTGGATCCAGAGGTAAACAGCTGGGCTGGTTCTTTCCACAAATCTGTCTTGCAGCACCTCTAAACCTCACGATCATATCTTGTTTGTGCAACTTGCCAGGTTCATGCTAGCTGTGTCCCCCTGTATTAGGTCTCTGTGCTAAGCTAAGCACCTGCTGCTAATATTAACTGAACAGATATGACAGTGTTATCGATCTTCTCATCTGACTTTCAGCAAGGAAACTAATTTGCTTGTTTCCCAAAATGTCCAACGAATGCTTCAGATATGCAATTAAAGCAACAACCCACAAAATAATGATCTCCCCTGTTTAGTACAATACAAAAAGTACCTTCGTCTTTCTTCTTCTTTTGCTCTTTGTGAAAAGCCTGCCCATCCGTCACAGTCCAGCGGAGTTTAAAGTCTGATAACCCATGTTTCTCCAGTTTAGCATGCAGCTGTAGAGAAACAGATAAAGTGAAATCTGTGAATATCACATCATTACCTTATAACCTTTATCACACATCTCCCTTTGCTCTCCATCCACTAAAGAACATAAATATGTTACTCGGAGATTTCTTACTTTCTTGAAATGTTTAAATTGTGTTTTCTTTTGTGTACATTTTAAATCTTTATATAAAATGCACAGGCACTTGTGCACCAGTGTTCAGAATCTAAACAAACAAAATATCAAAGTTGTAAGAAAACCCTGAAACGGTGTGTTTATTGTCTCTGATGGAAGCTGCAAATGTTAACATGGCCTGCTGCCAGTAGTAACCTAGTTTACACCCAAACCAAGGAGAGCACCATCACTTTACTGAGCTCATTTGTGGGGTTACAGGTTACTTTAGAAAACGCTCCATTCAGGACTAGCACCACCTCTGTTATGGAGCCGGTCCAGGATGCTCCTTCATGAGAGTTTAGCAAACGTTCCTGGGGAAGTTGACGCTGCAAAAAAGATTGTTTCCAGAGGTAGTGTTAGGTTAAGCAGCTTCCAGATGACTGTACCTGCTCTAACATCTGCTGCTGGAGGGCGGGATCAGTCAGGTCGGCCTCAGACTGGAACTTCAACTTGAACGTTTGTTGCTTACGTGTATAAACCTTTTGACAGATGAAATAGTTAGTCATGTGACAGTCAACGTCCCACCACGTTCCTGTGGTTGTGTTGACAGCAGCACAGGATTTCACCAGCTGCCCATATATGTTTGGCTGGTTCTCGTTCCAGTTAGAGAAGGTGGTGGGGGTCTGGTCGGACCAGTAAGCCCAGGTCTTTCTGTGGAGACCGATCCAGGTGTACTCTGTCAGCAGTGAGGAGATGCCATTATTCTCAGACCGGGTCCTCACACTGGCGAGGTCTGTGTACATGGACCTACAGTACGTCCTAGCATCATGCCAATTCATCTTGGTGTTCACTAAAATGTAATGGGAAGGACCTTTCTCTGAAAGAAAACAGAAGAAATGAAGGACAACAGGTTGGACTGTGTGTTGGCATTTTGCCATTAAGGTAAAGAAAGTTACATTTACAGTTCAGTCACCTTTGAAGTCTCTGCAGTATTAAAAATATATATTATTAATTGTTGGAATGCTGTGAAGCATTCCAACAATTGTCCACCCTTTCAAAATAAAAGCCTCATGGATTAACTGTATTTAAACGTAAAGCTCAAAATTAGGCTTTTTTGTTGAAATAATGAATGCTCTTACTAATACTGCGACAACTACTACTACTACTAATATTTCGAGTATTACTACTACTACTACTACTTCAACTTTTGCTGTTGCTACTATTACTACTACTGCTATCACTGCTATCAAATTGTATTACTACCACTACTGCTACCACTACCACTATTATTACTTATACTACAACTGCTACTACTGCTATTCCTGCTACTACCAGTACTAATACTACTACATCTATTAGTACGATTGCTACTAGTACTACTACTACTGCTACTTCAAAAACTGACTTTACTATTACTACTACTACTACTACTACTTATTCTACTACTACTACTACTGTTATATTAAATACTACGACCACTATTACAGCTATTACTACGACTACTGATACTACTACTTCCACTACTTCTTCTTCTAATTACTAATACTTCTACTACTACTGCTACTACAAATATCACTACTGCTACAACTTGTACTTATTCTAATGCTACTAAGACTTATACTGCTAATAATACTTCTACTACAACTACAACTTCTAGTACTACTACAACAAATATCACTGCCGATGGAATTCTTTTAAGCTACAGAAACAGTTCAAATATCAAAATGTTCAGCTCTTTCAGGAGAGGGGTGATATAACTTCATATTTGTAATCTTTAAACTTTTTGAATTATTAAGCTTTTTGCAATTGTTTTTGAATTGGATATCTATTTTCAGCAATGTTTTTGCAATTAATTTCAGTTTTCAGCATTCCAACGCATTTTCAGCAGGAAATACTTTTTCTAGTATACATATGCTATTGTAAAACACATTTTGCTGATGTTTTTCTACTGTCCAAAACTCAACACAAAGATGAAATAAATACGGTGTTTATAATTTTAGGTAATCATGTTCAATACAAGCTGGCAGGAGAGAGAAGTGAGGAGTGACAGAGAAAGGGACAGGCGGTGAACACAGAGGGTGAGAGAGAGAACAGTGTGATTATACTTTTACATTTGAATTAAACGTTGTTAAAATACATTTTCAGATGTTTTATGATGAATTCAGCCTCTTCTGTGTTTTCAGATTGTAGCGTTGATCATTCAATTTTCTTGTTAGCCAATTTCGGCACTCCAAACACCTTACAATGCACCTTTTGTTTTGCTGGGGAGGGGCACGCCCCTGAATACCCAGAGTGAACTCAGTTTTTGGCAGTGGCGGCTGGTCAAGAGAGGGCCGTGGAGCATGGCCCCACCATGAGCCACATGGAAAAAAAAAATTATAATAATCATAAATTATACAAATTGTCAATATTTGTGTTTTTTAACTGTGGAATGTACCCAGTAATGTGTGTAAAATATGATATCTGCGCAAAATATCTGCTTTTCCTGCTCGTGCTCTCTGTCTGTGTGCACGACACTCTGAGAGCGCGCAGCGAGGGGGGCTTGATCGTTTTGGCCCTAAAGAGACGGGTCTATGAAGCCGTTTAGCCAATTGCTGATTCAAGATATAAATGAGTGACATACAATTGAGCCAATCAGCGCCTCAAATAGATTCAGCTGTGGGCCAGAACGATCAAGCCCCGGAGCTGCGCGTTCTCGTCAGGAGAAGTCTCTACAGGCGAGCTCTCCTCCTCCAAGACCCGTTTGAGAGGAGAACTTTGAGGAGATTCTGCAGCCAAAGAGCTGATATCAGATCAGCCTGACCTCACAACCAGACAGCAGACTACATGCGAAGCTTCACTACTTCGTACAAGTCAGTCAATCAACTTCCTTTCTTCCTAAAAGTACGCTGATTACTTGGACATACCATACGTATCCACAGGTTATCCACAACTTAATCCACGTAGATCGTTCCATTGAACACGTTTCATAACACATTTCCTAACACGGTGGAAACTGTGCGGCTCCATCCTGCCTCAGATATTCTCACCACTGTCAGTAACTGTCAGTGTCCTTAAAGTGACAGTTGTCTGTCACTGACATGTATTTCTTACTCTAACAAATTATAACGACATCCTTGTAACATTCACAGTAGAAACAGAAGTGATTACAGTTAAACATGTAAATACAAGTGAATATTTAACATCACATTGAATTTGGCTCCTACAGATGTTAAATGAACAGTGAAAACTCATCATAGCTGAATTTAACATCAGTATTCATAATTACACTTCATGTTTACTTCTCCTGATCTTTACCTCCTATAACAAGGTCCATAGGACATCTCAATAAATAAACATGTTATATTATATTGTATTATATTTTATAAGTGTTATTTACTGCTTTTTTTCATGTTGGAATAAATGTTAAATATTTAACTGCCAAGTAATAATGCGTGTTTGATACTAAAATTGTTTTGCATGAAATCATACTGGGATGTTTGCTGAAATTGATATGATGGCCCTACCTAGAACATGTTCCACCAGCCGCCACTGCTTTTTGGATGTAAGTATTTCCAAAACTTGACATAAGACCATAAGTCCGGCGAAGGTACCGAGTTCATTGAAACAACAATGAAGAACATTTACAGCAATGTTTTCAAAAGTGATATAAATATGCAAATGCTACATTGTAGATATTGTCAGTTGTTGGTGATTGATAGTTATTGAAGCATCTGTTTTTAGTGTTGCAATGTTGTCAGCATTTTGATGTTATTAATCTCAGTATTTTACTGACTAAGATCACATGAGATGGAAACTGGTCAGAGTTTAAAACCAATATGTCCAACTGACTGCAAGCTATTAATCTAACTTTTCTCTTTGCTTGGGTCCCTGAAGAATATTGTCTCTTCTTTGTGTTACGACTGTTAGAAAGCAACTTGAAGCTGAACTCATTAAACATCTTTCTTACCATAATAGCAGACAGCTCGACGTTTCTCCAAACACACCCTGTCAATCCAGAGCCCATTTGTTCTCATCGCAGTGCAGGCCTCGTTGTAGTTCTTATTGTTAGGGTAATGTATTTCCCAGTTACTGTACTCATTACTGAAGTCTGCATTCCCCAGTGCCCACTTCCACCCTTCCCTGTTATCATAAAGCCCTATCCACGCGTTGTTTCCAACGCCCTGCACTACACTGAGCATCCTGTCGTTGTCGCTTTGATTTTCTCCGGTGGCGAGGTCAGTGAACTTCTCTCTGCAGTAACTCTGAGCGTCGGTCCAGGTCTTCAACATCTCTACATAGTGGTACTCTCTGATGACGCTTGTAGACCGAGCAGACAGCGCTGATGGACAAAGGACTTTTTTTACTTTACACTCATTTATTCTTCAACCATGCAACAAAAAACGCCATTGTTAATGTATAAAACGATCACTTTTACATGGAGACCGTCAGAAAAAGAATGTGATTCAATTCTGTAAAAATGTTGATACAACCGTTTGAGCTGATGTTACATTGGCATGCATTATACTGTAACGTGTTCATGTTCCTTCATCAACCTACTCTAAATATGTGTGACTGACTGCTTCACAGACATTTCTCTGACCTGAGAGAGTGAGCACAAACAGCAGCGTCGTCTTCATCCTGCATCCTTGTTTTTTTCACTAAAAGTAAAAATGCTGGAGATTCCTTCGAATGTACATAAACAAAGTCAAAATTAGGCAATTTTTAAACTGTGTTAATTCCTAACTTATGGCACTTATGGTACTCTTTTTGTTTGTTGTGCTTTTAAATTCCAAATAAAAATCAAATCCATTCAAATGGGATGAATGATGAGGGACATTTGGGAAATGCAAGTTTTAAATCGAGGAATGAGCTTAATTATTGGCATATTAGGTGAAACTTAAATGACCTCAAACTTGACAACTAGATCACTCAGAGTACATATAACAGGTCTAACAGTTGTTTTGTGAGGTAAGCCTATCAAACTCAAAGAAGAAGATAGAAAACATCAAAGAAAGGAAGAAGATCATCAAGCCTACCTCAGAAAGTTCCAGCTCTTGTTCCTCCACTGTGTTTCAGCACATCTCAAACCTTCAGGTAGTATTCACTTACTTTTATTCACTTTCTCTCCTCCCTCTCTGAGGTAATATGCAAAGTAATGCCATTGATTTGATCCTGACTTTGAATTAAACGATTAAGAAACATACAAATCAAGGTAGTGAAATTGAGCTTGTGACCTTAAACTCGGTCACGAGCCAACAGGCATGAAAGCAACTTGTATTCGTATGAAGAGTAGTTATATGATAACGTCAGTTTAGAGAATGTCTATCAAACCAGCACCTGCATATCTTGATGAACTGGAGAGGCTGGAGCCTTTCCCAGCATGCACTGGTGGAGGAACACAGACAGATACCTGAACAATTCATGACAGAGCTTTCTGTTGATTGAGGAGTTCATACATTCACT
Source organism: Lycodopsis pacificus (assembly GCA_028022725.1). Classification (NCBI taxonomy): domain Eukaryota; kingdom Metazoa; phylum Chordata; class Actinopteri; order Perciformes; family Zoarcidae; genus Lycodopsis; species Lycodopsis pacificus. The sequence goes on along the minus strand of CM051706.1, from coordinate 2,026,201 downwards.
TTGAGAATTGATAGAAACCTTCATCATGAACATTATTATTCATGTGTTTTTAAAGTAGCAAATGTTCCTCAAACTAGCATCTGTTTGAGCCTTTGGTACCATAGTTTAACATTTACCATCTGGCAAAGTTGACTGGGAAATATATTTGGTTGCTATCAGTGGTTAAGGAAATACTAAAGTAATTATGTAAAACCCAAACTCTTCATCCCACTTGTCATCCACTAGCAGAGCTTGAACTCTAATTTCCATGCACTATCAGCTGGTCAAATGAAGCATCCGACCTACGGCTCCAGAGTCATTCACATCGTTAAAGGGACTCATTATACAAATGTTCAGGTTCATTATTTACATTTTGTTGATCTACTAGAACACACCTGCATGCTGTAATATTTAAAAAACACTTTATTCTTCTCATCCTGTCTGCCAGTCTGCTTTGATTGGTCACTATTTGTGTCAAACAACGTTGTCTAAACAGCTCTACTAGTGGCAGCCGGGCCTCAGCGTGTCTGAGGGTTAGACTTTTTTAAATGATGATTTATTCAATGACACTATGAAAAAACTAGCAAAAGAACTCGTCAGTTGTGGCTTAAACAATGATTAAAGGAAATGATCAACTGTCCTTAATATTGACGGTGCTTCCTCCACAGATACAAAGTAATCTCCAATTTTGTCACAGCATTTTATGAAAGTTATATGAATCCAAATGTAATGCAAACAATTTAAGTTATCTGGAAAAAACGTCTATCCACGTATATCCAGTGGTGTACGTGGTGTAAGTAGAAATACTTCGTTACTGTACTTAAGTAGTTTTTTTGGGTATCTGTACTTTACTTTACTACTTATATTTCTGTTGACTTTTACTTTTACTTCACTACATTTTGCAAAGAAAACTGATACTTCTACTCCGATACATTTCCCCTGAAACCTTCGTTACTCGCGACAAAATCAAATCTATCTTTAGAAACAAAATGAATCATGAGAGCAGCGTCGGGGACTGTGGTGGAACACAGACTGCAAGCAGCAGGTTTGGTGAATCAGTGGTCCTAGCAGCAAGTTAAATCATTGGTTAGTCACGTTAATGCGCAATTGCAAACAAGTGCTCTCAAAGCTGCGGTGTTTTGATGCCCAGGATGCTACATGCTATAAGCTAGCGGGCGACTACCTGAGTATAATTCCACTCTGCGATGACTGATTTCATGATGGAAGCAGAAATGGAAGCACCTGCTACTCCCGCAACAAACGACGGTGGTGACGAAGACCAACACCCGTGGATCGCTAGCGAGTTAGTGAGCTGAGGAAGTGTTGACAGTTGTGCAGCACTAGTTGGCTAACGTTAGCTATAGCTAGCCACCACACCATAGGATTGACGGGAGCCGAGAGAGCGCAGCGTTAGCGTTAGCATTAGCGTTAGCATTAGGGAAATCCTTCGCAGCTGTGTGCAAGCTGTCTGTGATGCTGAACTCACCTCTACCTGCCTCAGCGGCCTGTGAAAGGATATTTAGCATCGCAGGACGAGTCTTCAGCCCAAGAAGAGCGAGACGGAATTCTCGCAATTTTGAAAACCAACTTCTTTTGAAGATGAACAGGACATGTTTCAGTTTCAAGTAATGACTGGGTTACTTTCGGTGCTGCTTTAGTATTGATCATGTTTTGATATTTGAGTCATGTTGTGGATGATCAGATGGAGTTATGATGGCAGCAGTCGCCCAATTGCAGATTCAGCTTGAGCAAAACCTTTGTGTTCAAATCAGCCCACAGGAGTTTACAAGGCAGCGTCTTTTCTCTAAACACTGACCTGATGCATCAAGTGGATATGTTTTGCTGAACATAATATCATGCATTTGTCCTCTACATCCTCTAGTCTAATGAGCAGACTTATAAACGCACTGTTACAACTCCTTCATAGTGTCATATTGCTTTTTGGAGAATTATGATGATACGTTCGAAGTAGATGCAAAAGTATACTTATGTACAACATATTATGTTGAACATTGTTGCTCCTGGATGGATCACAGCCAACCCAATTATGTTCAACACAGCTCCATGTCCTTGGTCATGGTGCCACAGCACTTAAAAGAATAAACTTCATCATTCTCACAATTCTGACCCTTTGCTTTTTTATGAACAGCATTTACTTGTACTTTTACTTTCAATGAACAGGTTATGATGTTCATTTAATGTTCAGGTTATGATGTACATTTAATATCAGAAAATTACTTTTGATACTTAAGTACAATAAATATCAGATACCTTAAGACTTTTACTGAAGTAGTATTCTAATAGGTGACTTTTTACTTTTACTGGAGTAGTTTTCCAGTAAGGTATCTTTACTTTTACTCAAGTATGGCTTTTGAGTACTTTATACACCACTGTGCCTTCCTTATGAGGACAAAAGGCCGTTCTGCATCACGTCACACATCACATTTTAGACTGAAGACTTGGATTGAGGTTAGAATAAGGGAGACGATTAGGCTGGTTGTGATTTTGAAGTTAATTCCCAGAAAATGAATGTAAGTCAATGTATTGTTCCGAGGAGTCATACAATCTTGAGTGTGTGTGTGTGTGTGTGTGTGTGTGTGTGTGTGTGTGTGTGTGTGTGTGTGTGTGTGTGTGTGTGTGTTCAGTGAAGTGTATCAGTCTCTGCAGTAGCTTCCAGCTGCAGCAGTCAGTTCAGTTTCTGTTCATTCTGACTGAGGGAGGTTTTTGTACGACGCTTTTTCACTGTGTGAACACCCACTGACTGCTGATAACATGAAAACTCTGACAGTAGTAAACTGCTGCATCTTCAGTCTGGACTCCACTGATGGTCAGAGTGAAGTCAGAGTTTGATCCACTGCCTGTAAAACGACCTGGAATCCCTGATTGTCGAGTGCTAGCATGATAGATGAGTAGTTTAGGAGTTTCTCCATCTCTGTGTTGGTACCAGGCTAAGCAGTTAGAGCCATGAACATCCTGACTGGTCCTACATGTGATGGACACGGAGCCTCCCACAGCAGAGCTCACTGCTCCAGGCTGAGTCACTGTGACCTGGCCTCTGGACTCTGAGGACACAGAGACAAACACATAAAGCAGCGTCACGGTTTAGTCGGCTTCATTTCAGAGGGACGGATGTTGATAGAGGAGAGGACTTTGATTCTCTGGACTTTACCTGTGAAGCAGCAGCAGAGGAGAGTCCAGATGAGGACGCAGATCAAAGTCATGTTTGTGATGAGGAGGATTTCTGTGTCTTCTGCTGTGATGAAGGACAGCTGTCAGTCATCCAGTGTTCAACTCTCAGGACTATAAACTCTCCCAGAGCACTGGAGCATGGTGCTGCTGATGCAAAGTGGCTCTCTATGGAAATGCTCTGACTGACTCCAACAGGGACTTGGATTACTGTGATGATGCTGTTCATCAATGGATCAATCACTTCATCAGAGTATTGATCAGGAATGTGTCAGTGCTCATTTATAAGAGTCTTTGCTTTGAGTTTGATGGAAACATTTTCTTCTGGAATCTTTTGTAAAATCTCCCTAATTCACTACAACACACATCAACATCACTGTGGGACGCATTCAAACACAAATATTGTTTTAATTCATCACGGTAAAAATAAACATGAGTTTATGATAATTATTTACATTTGTCAGGATTTGTTGGAGAGTTTTTCTTCAGGAATATCTTGATCAATCATCAATTGATTTTGGTGAAAGTCAAGTTAATATTGCTCATAGATGTCTGACATTTCTAAAATAAATAGTTCAACACATATGTATCATTTCTGAACCAGTTTTAGTAATGTAACCATTTATTAAATGCAATGTGTAAACTGTGAACGTGTTTGTTGAGTTTGTTAGTGTCAGAGTCAGAGAGCGTGTCTCTCTACAGTCACAGGTTTTTGTACGGCGGCTCAATGACTTTGTATCACTGTGGTTCACGTTCGGTGGAGGAACCAGACTGAATGTTGGAAGTAAGTCAAATGTTTGAATATATTATTATTTCAGAAGTCATTGGTCTTTGTATTCTTTTATATTCAACAATGTAGAAACAAATAGTTGTCTTTTCATTTTCATGGTCGACTTTTTCGACATTTATGTTGCACGAAGAAACAAAGTTCACAGCAACAGAAATTAAAAAACGAATTGTTCGGAAAGTAAAACTTTAAACTGGGGAATAAATCATAACTTACAACTTTAATGGTGAAGTTAGATCTTGAGTGTTTGTAGGTTTAGTTCAGTGTGTCAGAGTCAGAGAGCGTGTCTCTCTGCAGTCACAGGTTTTTGTACGGCGGCTCAATGACTTTGTATCACTGTGGTTGACTTTTGGTGGAGGAACCAGACTGAATGTTGGAAGTAAGTTTCTGCACAATAATACTAAAGTAATTATTCTAAAGTAATGTTTTAAATGTAGTTTGTGGATGTTTGAGGCAGAAGAATACATCTTGTTTTAATCGTACACTTTTAGGATTCATGTGTTTATTTCTGCTCCTTTATCATGGAGACTAACTCAGAGCAGCTTTACTAAACATGTATTTACTCATTCCTCTCCTACTGGAACTTAAACAGATGGAAATGTTAAACAGATAAAACTTCTACAAATGTTTCAAAAGTTTTTCTTTAATTTTGACCTCAATTAAAACTATTTTTAAAGAAATTCAGTATCAGAATGATTCAAACTGAATTTAACTAATTGAAGATGAATATAGATTTATGAAAATGTGCAAAGCTTCTTCATTGTGTCAAATATTGTTTCAACATTTTTAAATCTTTGAAGAGTTTTTATTGATGACTGACATCCACATGAAGAACGTTTGATTGTAGTCACTTCGTTTTCTGTACTTGTAAATGTTTCCACTAAATATTTATTCATAATGTTTAGTTAATGTTTCTGATGATGAAGCTTTAATATTTGTCCACATGTTGATGTTTTATCTGCAGTGTAGTTTGATATATTTCAGCTCATCCTGTATGATGACTCTCTCTGTGCTGATATGCATGAGAGGCTTCTTAAAGGGAAGTGAAACAATGTGTGAGTGAGTGACTGGTGGAGCAGAAAGAACATCTGACAGAAACTCCTTAAAGGAGGAAATCAACTCTCTCACAGTCAAGGTGTCCACGTGTCTGGTGTTTGATTGACAGCTGTGTGGTCCCTGTCCTCTAAGCTGATTGGTGTCTCCTAGGTGATGTCCGTCCCACCCTGACGGTGCTGCCCCCCTCCAGTGAGGAGCTGCAGCAGGGGAAGGCCACGCTCATGTGCCTGGCCAACAAGGGCTTCCCCTCAGACTGGAGTCTGGCCTGGAAGGTGGACGGCAGCAGCAGCAGCAGCATCAGCAGCAGCAGCAGCTGGGAGGAGAGCAGGAGCCCCGGGGTGCTGGAGAAGGACGGCCACTACAGCTGGAGCAGCACCCTGAGGCTCCCTGCAGACCAGTGGAGGAAGGTGGGCTCTGTGACCTGTGAGGCCACCCAGGGCTGCCAGACTCCGCTCTCAGAGACACTGAGGAGAGACCAGTGTTCCCAGTCCTGACCTGACTCACTGGGACTCTGCTGCTGGTTTCACTCTGTAACTCTTTATGTCTCTTCATCTCTTTCTTTCATTCACTCGCTGTCTCAGTTCATGTTGCATTGATCAAGTGTTGTTGTTGCTTGTTGTAATTCAGGTTGATTTAACACAATAAATAACTTTTCATCAAATTACTTTTTTTCATTTATGTTTATTGTGAAAGAAACAGATGTTGCTGATTTAATAGTTCCATAAAAACTAGAAAGATTCAGTCTTAAGATTCTAAAATTGCCTGTCAATGTATTGAGAAAGAAACTTCAAGTTAATATAATGTGATGTTAGAGGTTATTTTATATTTTGAAAACAGAAAATTATCAGAAAATGTATAATTTGCGTTTAATGTGACCCAGAAATGATAGAAGTAAATTCCTCCTTTAATCCAGATTCCGTAAATCTTTTGTGACCTCATAATCTGCTCAATTACACAAATTAAGTAAATTAGCCTTTTTATAAGAAAGTGATTGTTTAAATATGTTCGAAAATCAGATATACTGTGTGTAGCTCGTAAATGAAGTGTGTCACTGGTAGAAACCTTCATGTGGAAATGTTTTTAAAAGTGTCCAGAAAGTATTATGAATCAAAATATAAGATATCTTAAGTGTTTCGCTCTGTACATAAGATCATCAAAACACACACAATGTGTTTAGGTTCGTTGGAAAATTAACTGTTTGACTTGAAAATACATCAAATAAACTTAAGATTACATTTGAATTACTCGAAAAATAACATTTCAAACACATCTATGTAAATATTGTATTTCAGAGCCAAATATCTATTGTTTATGTTACCTGTATTAACTTGTGTACTTTTCCACTCACCTACAATACATGTAGTTTGATCAGAATTTAAATATATTGGTCAATAACCTATTTCAACAAGAATAACATTACTATTTACTGCAGTATAAATAGTATTTCCTGACGTTATTCTGTAATATTATCTTCATTGTTGGTGAAACGTAAAGTGTCTGTATTTCTATGCAGCTGTTGAGTGAGATCAGTTCCTCTTCAGCTGAGGAGGTTTTTGTACGACGGTGTATCACTGTGTGAACGGGCGGCTGTAACCCTGCTGACAATAGTAATCTCCTGCATCTTCAGTCTGAACTCCACTGATGGTCAAAGTGTAGTCAGATCCAGATCCACTTCCACTGAAACGAGCTGAAACTCCAGACTGACGACCTGTAGTCTGATAAATCAAGAGTTTAGGAGACTCTCCTGATTTCTGAAGGTACCAGTGAAGCCAGCCACTAACACTTGTACTGGTTTTACATGTGATGGAGACAGTCTGTCCTGGAACAACAGACTGAGGTCCAGACTGAGTCAGGATGATTTCTCCTGATGAATCTGGAAAACATGAAAAAGAGCAGAAGGGTTATTGAGACAAATCCAGTTTGGAGAAAGATGATCAACATCCAAACAGAAGAGTCTCATTTCTTTAACATGGAGAACAGATGGAAGAAGGTCAATGCTGCTTGTTCCACTGTTTCTCCATCACAGCAGAACATGATGGTGGTGAACCAAAGTGTTCAGAAGAGAGTCTCACCCTGAACAAGGAGCCCCAGGGTGGTCAGCAGTAGAGTCAGTGACATCATCATGGTGCTGCCGGCGTGTCAGTGTCTCTGAAAGGCCTGGACAGCACTGATCAACACTGGCCTCTTAACGGCTGGGAGCAGAGAGGCAGGACACATATGCAAACACACAGAGTCAGTGAAGTGTAGCTGTCCTCAACACTCCATCATGTTTCCTCCTCTCTGGCTATTTAAATCATGAGATAGTGGAGGGAAAATATCTTGAGAAACAGTTTCCATCAAGCAGTCTGAAGGCTGATGTAAATTATAGTATGGAAGAAATTTGAGTCTCACTACAGATGATCATTTTAAATTCCTACCAAGATTGATATATTTCTTTTTTCTATCGAGTACAGAATGTACGAGTGATGTAGAAGGACCCAGATCCACCACGGGTCTCATGTCAAATTCAGGTTTTTGTCTTATTTTAACCTGATGTTAAGAGAATCAGTCTGAGTTGATAATATCAGCTGTAATAACAAAAAGTAAATTGATTCTAAAGACAGTTTTGTAGATGTTTATCAGGTCAGGTGAACAGAAAGGTGCTTCCTGCTTTATAAATGATCTGTAATGTCTTTGACATAAATACAATGCTTGACTTTTAACTACTTTATCTCAGTTTGATGAAATGTGGTTTTCAAACAATACAAAATATTTCCTGCACGTTTAAAAAGCGGAGAGTCGCCAAAAAACCTGCTGTATCATGTGATCAGATGAATAAAAAGGATAGAAAGTCAAATGAAGAGTTAGTAACAGGTAATAGGATGTCATCAGCATACAGGCTGATCTTCTGATGGTATGAGTGAACAGATACCTGAGATGTTAAAGGACTTCACTGAGGAAGAAACACGTGTTTTAATGCTAAATACTGAGAGTGGTGGAGAGACAAGTCGTCCATAACTAGTTCATCTTCATAACTATATTTGTATTATAGATGTATTGACATTGAGTAATCTGTAGAGACCAGATAACCAACGATATAGAGTGTGTTTGTGTCTCTGTGCTTTTGCAGGTCTTGTGGGGACATAAACCTGATTACACAGTCACATTGTGGGTACTTGCCTTCCTTATGAGGACAAAAGGCCGTTCTGCATCACGTCACACATCACATTTTAGGCTGAAGACTTGGATTGAGGTTAGAATAAGGGAGACGATTAGGCTGGTTGTGATTATGAAGTTAATTCCCAGAAAATGAATGTAAGTCAATGTATTGTTCAGAGAAGTCATGAAATCATGAATGTGTGTGTGTGTGTGTGTGTGTGTGTGTGTGTGTGTGTGTGTGTGTGTGTGTGTGTGTGTGTGTGTGTGTGTGTGTGTTCAGTGAAGTGTATCAGTCTCTGCAGTAGCTTCCAGCTGCAGCAGTCAGTTCAGTTTCTGTTCATTCTGACTGAGGGAGGTTTTTGTACGACGCTTTTTCACTGTGTGAACACATGCTGACTGCTGATAACATGAAAACTCTGACAGTAGTAAACTGCTGCATCTTCAGTCTGGACTCCACTGATGGTCAGAGTGAAGTCAGAGTTTGATCCACTGCCTGTAAAACGACCTGGAATCCCTGATTGTCGAGAAGTTGCTCTATAGATCAGCAGTTTAGGAGTTTCTCCATCTCTCTGTTGGTACCAGGCTAAACGGTTAGAGTTATAAACATTCTGACTGGTCCTACATGTGATGGACACGGAGCCTCCCACAGCAGAGCTCACTGCTCCAGGCTGAGTCACTGTGACCTGGCCTCTGGACTCTGAGGACACAGAGACAAACACATAAAGCAGCGTCACGGTTTAGTCGGCTTCATTTCAGAGGGACGGATGTTGATAGAGGAGAGGACTTTGATTCTCTGGACTTTACCTGTGAAGCAGCAGCAGAGGAGAGTCCAGATGAGGACGCAGATCAAAGTCATGTTTGTGATGAGGAGGATTTCTGTGTCTTCTGCTGTGATGAAGGACAGCTGTCAGTCATCCAGTGTTCAACTCTCAGGACTATAAACTCTCCCAGAGCACTGGAGCATGGTGCTGCTGATGCAAAGTGGCTCTCTATGGAAATGCTCTGACTGACTCCAACAGGGACTTGGATTCCTGTGATGATGCTGTTCATCAATGGATCAATCACTTCATCAGAGTATTGATCAGGAATGTGTCAGTGCTCATTTATAAGAGTCTTTGCTTTGAGTTTGATGGAAACTTTTTCTTCTGGAATCTTTTGTAAAATCTCCCTAATTCACTACAACACACATCAACATCACTGTGGGACGCATTTAAACACAAATATTGTTTTAATTCATCACGGTAAAAATAAACATGAGTTTATGATAATTATTTACATTTGTCAGGATTTGTCGGAGAGTTTTTCTTCAGGAATATCTTGATCAATCATAAATTGATTTTGGTGAAAGTCAAGTTAATATTGCTCAAAGATGTCTGACATTTCTAAAATAAATAGTTAAATACATATGTATCATTTCTGAACCAGTTTTTAGTAATTTAACCATTTATTAAATGCAATGTGTAAACTGTGAACGTGTTTGTTGAGTTTGTTAGTGTCAGAGTCAGAGAGCGTGTCTCTCTACAGTCACAGGTTTTTGTACGGCGGCTCAATGACTTTGTATCACTGTGGTTCACGTTCGGTGGAGGAACCAGACTGAACGTTAACTGTAAGTACAATTAACTCCTTTAATAACTTAATTATACATGTATTATGTTTGAATGTCATAGTTGTAGAGCTTACTGTAATATTTTCTCTGATATTTAAAATGTAATATATTTGTGGAACAATTCTTGAAGTCTTCAGTGTCGATAGCTCGATGAAAATCCACTCCGATGAATTATCTTGTTGCACAAAACTTTTAACTTTAAGTTGATTCATTATCATAATTTCACTGTAGCTACTCTGCATTACTTTTGATGAAGACAATATTTTTAAAAGGTAAAGTTTTGATATTACGGCTAAAGAATGAATTGTAATCATTTATTGTTTGTTCAGTGTTTAATGTGGTTATGATTCCATTTTTCTACCAGACTGATGAATTTAAAGCTAATAAACATGTCGTAAGAGTTTGAAAAAGTATTTCAGCAGTTAACAATATTAGTTATGCGTCATTACTGTAGCAGACTGTTCAGTGATGATTCTACATGAAGAGAACAAACATGTCGTATGAGGTTTTGTATTAAAACAAAAAATACTTAAGATACTTAACACAATTAAAGCCTCACAATCTTCATTTTGACTGTACTATTTGAACTATGAAACTCAGAAAGTTTCATAAAAGAAGGTCAGTTTATATGTTTTATCTTCAGTACTGAAACCTGTCTGTTGTCATGGTTCAGCAGTGATGCCTGTCTGTTGTCATGGTTATTGAGCTCAGAGAGGGAAGTGAAACGTTTGAGATCAGTTTGATCCAATCTGAGGAAGACCAACAGAACTATAGCCTCATATGAACCTCATGAATCTCTCTCTGCAGTGGGTCGAGTCGTCCCCACCCTGACGGTGCTGCCCCCCTCCAGTGAGGAGCTGCAGCAGGGGAAGGCCACGCTCATGTGCCTGGCCAACAAGGGCTTCCCCTCAGACTGGAGTCTGGCCTGGAAGGTGGACGGCAGCAGCAGCAGCAGCAGCAGCTGGGAGGAGAGCAGGAGCCCCGGGGTGCTGGAGAAGGACGGCCACTACAGCTGGAGCAGCACCCTGAGGCTCCCTGCAGACCAGTGGAGGAAGGTGGGCTCTGTGACCTGTGAGGCCACCCAGGGCTCCCAGACTCCGCTCTCAGAGACACTGAGGAGAGACCAGTGTTCCCAGTCCTGACCTGACTCACTGGGACTCTGCTGCTGGTTTCACTCTGATGCTGATCTCAGTCTGCACTCTGTAACTCTCTCTGGTTCTCTTTCTCTCATCTCATGTTTAAACATTCACTTCTTCTTGCTTGTGTTGATGGTTTCCACATTTAAAAACAATAAAGATTCATCATGTGTACTATAAATGTGACGTGTCTTTTGACTTTCTTTCTTCGATATGTATTATACATTCCAAGCATTAGTCAGATTTAATGCACAAAAGTCGCAAAAAACAATCAGTCAATTAATTCCAGGTTATTTTTTTTAATGGTTTTAAGTTTGTAGATATTCCTTCAATGTTACAGTTTTATCTATATTTCTTAACTTTCTTAATAATAAACATGGTTGGAACATTTAAATGGTGAATCACAAAGCTCTCTGTTATCACTTATGATTACCCTTGAAGAAGATAGATAAGATATGTTCAAGTGTTGTCAAATTGTAGAGATCATTTTCAGAATTAGATATAAAAAGCAGGGTATCATCTGCATAAGGTTATATATCATGAATGTAATTTGAGATTTTCCACATAATACTATTTAAATGAGACAGTTAAACAAAACAAAAAGACTAAACACTAAAGAGGTTATAATAATGTCTCTGTCTCTTCCTCTCTGTCTTAAATTAACATATGGTAATTTTTCACTTCCTGTATTAAAACTGATATTATTTTGAAATACAAAAGGCCTTTCGATCAAATCAGCTGTGCATATGTTTATTATACAAGCATTAATATGTGGTTGGCCAGCATTACAACAGTGGATCTATTCAATCCAAAGAGACTGAGTTTGTTCTAGCTTCATATTTCTAGGATATCAAGATTCGAGGTGATGGATTTATAAAGAAATACTGCTCAGTGAACTACTCTGTGCTGTACAGGGTTTTAGTGTATTGGTTCTCAATATCATCAAAAAAACTACAAGACACTACAATTTTTGAGAAAAGTAAAATGTATAAATAGTTCTATAAAATCTATTACAGTGCTAAAATAAAAAAATATTTAAGAACATCATCATTGTTTTTCCATTTTGAGTTTGAAGTTTCTGACATTTTCCAAAGCAAACAAAGCATTAATAAAATATTCGTAACTATATATATTGATTATTTTTTATAATGTCACTTGGATTATAATGTTGTAGGAGCTGAAGTTACACAGTTTTTTGTTCTTACTTTGAGCAAATGTATATTTACTCACAAATAGAACATTTATTGAAATGTTTTTATGCTGAAAGTGTTTTTTGGTCTCACATAAAAATGTATATATGTGTACAGTATATGTTCATCAAACGTCTAGTGTTTAACTTCATGTGCAGCTGTTGAGTGAGATCAGTTCCTCTTCAGCTGAGGAGGTTTTTGTACGACGGTGTATCACTGTGTGAACGGCCAGCTGTAACAGTGCTGACAGTAATAATCTCCTGCATCTTCAGTCTGAACTCCACTGATGGTCAAAGTGAAGTCAGTCCCAGACTGAACTCCACTGAAACGATTTGAAACTCCAGTATGACGAGCTGTAGCGCGATAAATCAAGAGTTTGGGAGATTCTCCAGGTTTCTGAAGGTACCAGTTAAGGCAGGTACCAGCAGTTGAACTGGCTTTACATGTGATGGAGACAGTCTGTCCTGGAACAACAGACTGAGGTCCAGACTGAGTCAGGATGATTTCTCCTGATGAATCTGGAAAACATGAAAAAGAGCAGAAGGGTTATTGAGACAAATCCAGTTTGGAGAAAGATGATCAACATCCAAACAGAAGAGTCTCATTTCTTTAACATGGAGAACAGATGGAAGAAGGTCAATGCTGCTTGTTCCACTGTTTCTCCATCACAGCAGAACATGATGGTGGTGAACCAAAGTGTTCAGAAGAGAGTCTCACCCTGAACAAGGAGCCCCAGGGTGGTCAGCAGTAGAGTCAGTGACATCATCATGGTGCTGCCGGCGTGTCAGTGTCTCTGAAAGGCCTGGACAGCACTGATCAACACTGGCCTCTTAACGGCTGGGAGCAGAGAGGCAGGACACATATGCAAACACACAGAGTCAGTGAAGTGTAGCTGTCCTCAACATTCCATCATGTTTCCTCCTCTCTGCTGAGAGCTTAGACTATTTAAATGATCTGTGATGGAATGATTTAAGAAACAGAGAACGTTCATTTTGAAACTGAATAGTCTACATGTCATGTATCGCTCTCCTCTAAAGTTATTTTCTTCTTGTTTCCAGTTTTCAGTTATTATTCCCTGTTTTATTTTGCTATACTCACCTTTGTCTCTCGTTTCACAAACTTCACTTCCTGCCCTTTTGTGGTTCCCACCTGTGTGATTGTCTGCTTGGCCCTGATTGATTTCACCTGTCCCTCGTTATCACCCTCCTTTCATTGTGTATTTAGTAGTTTCCTCCTTTTGTCTGTGCAAGTTTGTTTTATCTGTTTTACTGAGCGTATCAGCCGTAAGTTCCATTATTCACTGTCTTGAATTTGGAAACCTTTGTTTTTGGGTCTTGAACCGTGCCTTTGAGTAAATACTTTATATTCAAACTTCTCCGTGTATTGAGTCCTTTGTCTGTTGGTACCAGTGTTCTTGATATAACACAGAATCAGAGAACACTTATTTGAATAAGTCGTCATTCCAGTTATGAGCCAGAATGCAAAACATCTGTGGTTCTCTAACACAAGCCCTTCCAGACATGATCAGTGTAGGAGACAGAAACAAGTACTGACAACCAACTGCAATAAACCAGAAGCAATGCCAAGTTATGTCATCGCTCACAACAACAAAGTTTAAAAGAGGAAATTATGAACAGCATGACACTAATGTCACCTTCTCAATATAAACCCAAAGGTAAAAGTAACTCAACACCGTTGAGCTTCAACATTTCTTTGACCTTTTTCTCCAGATTTGTTTTACGCAGCTTAACGTTTCAGCTCCTTCAAGCAGTGAGAAGGGATGAAGTGAGAAAATATATTAAAATGACTTCCAATGAGTTTAATGAAAGTATTTTTGCCTGATTGAAATATTCTGATCATTAATTCTCTTCTTCAGGTGAGGGTTGACCTTTCTCACATGTTGTCGCGAGGACTTTTCAACAAATAAGCAACATTCATGTGATGACACATCTACGAGAAAATATTTTCCTTGTTTTGAATTTAAAAAAGAATGATATTTTTTAAAGTTTCGGAACTGTGCATAACTGCTGGATCACAATGGGTTAGATTGGGTCTATTTCTTCAATAGAAAGTAGTTCCAATAAAACTCTGTAAAGTGAATTCTGTGTAATTTACAGAGTAAGGGCTTTAGTTCTGATATGGGAAGTTGCTTTCAAGTATTTAAAAATCTTTTAGCAGCATGAACATAATCCATTCATGTCCACGATATTTGATTGTCCTCATAAATGTCAGTATGCACGGCTGAGAATATAATTATTGTGTTCTGAATGAACAGTTTAAGTGCTTGTGTCTTTGTATTTCTCTCTGTGAGAGGATTTACTTGTGTTACATATTATTTTCATATGCTGAGATGTAAACTCCAACTTGTGGATTAAACGTTGATGTTCATATATAAGAGGAGTGAGTGTAGCAAGAACACCTGCTTTGATGAATAATCAGATTAGGAACTGAGAGAAGGAGGATGGTGATACTGAGATGTATGAAAGGAGGTCATCTGCAAAGAAGCTGATTTTATGATGCGTGTCTGAGATGTTGTTGCATTTCTTGATGGAGGAAACCAGAGGTTCAATTTAAAATGTAATAAGTCATGGAGATATAAGATTTACATCTATTGGTTCATTATACAAACACTTGTACCAATTAATATGTAAACTTACAACAGATATGAGAGGTGAAGTGTGAAGTCTTTTCTTTGATTCTAATGAGGTGTGTGTGTGTGTGTGTGTGTGTGTGTGTGTGTGTGTGTGTGTGTGTGTGTGTGTGTGTGTGTGTGTGTGTGTGTGTGTGTGTGTTCAGTGAAGTGTATCAGTCTCTGCAGTAGCTTCCAGCTGCAGCAGTCAGTTCAGTTTCTGTTCATTCTGACTGAGGGAGGTTTTTGTACGACGCTTTTTCACTGTGTGAACACATACTGACTGTTGATGTAGTGAAAACTCTGACAGTAGTAAACTGCTGCATCTTCAGTCTGGACTCCACTGATGGTCAGAGTGAAGTCAGAGTTTGATCCACTGCCTGTAAAACGACCTGGAATCCCTGATTGTAGAGTGCTAGCATAATAGATGAGTAGTTTAGGAGTTTCTCCATCTCTCTGTTGGTACCAGGCTAAATAATAAGTGCCATGAACATCCTGACTGGTCCTACATGTGATGGACACGGAGCCTCCCACAGCAGAGCTCACTGCTCCAGGCTGAGTCACTGTGACCTGGCCTCTGGACTCTGAGGACACAGAGACAAACACATAAAGCAGCGTCACGGTTTAGTCGGCTTCATTTCAGAGGGACGGATGTTGATAGAGGAGAGGACTTTGATTCTCTGGACTTTACCTGTGAAGCAGCAGCAGAGGAGAGTCCAGATGAGGACGCAGATCAAAGTCATGTTTGTGATGAGGAGGATTTCTGTGTCTTCTGCTGTGATGAAGGACAGCTGTCAGTCATCCAGTGTTCAACTCTCAGGACTATAAACTCTCCCAGAGCACTGGAGCATGGTGCTGCTGATGCAAAGTGGCTCTCTATGGAAATGCTCTGACTGACTCCAACAGGGACTTGGATTACTGTGATGATGCTGTTCATCAATGGATCAATCACTTCATCAGAGTATTGATCAGGAATGTGTCAGTGCTCATTTATAAGAGTCTTTGCTTTGAGTTTGATGGAAACATTTTCTTCTGGAATCTTTTGTAAAATCTCCCAAATTCACTACAACACACATCAACATCACTGTGGGACGCATTCAAACACAAATATTGTTTTAATTCATCACGGTAAAAATAAACATGAGTTCATGATAATTATTTACATTTGTCAGGATTTGTTGCAGAGTTTTTCTTCAGGAATATCTTGATCAATCATCAATTGATTTTGGTGAAAGTCAAGTTAATATTGCTCATAGATGTCTGACATTTCTAAAATAAATAGTTCAACACATATGTATCATTTCTGAACCAGTTTTTAGTAATTTAACCATTTATTAAATGCAATGTATAAACTGTGAACGTGTTTGTTGAGTTTGTTAGTGTCAGAGTCAGAGAGCGTGTCTCTCTACAGTCACAGGTTTTTGTACGGCGGCTCAATGACTTTGTATCACTGTGGTACACGTTCGGTGGAGGAACCAGACTGCATGTTGGAAGTAAGTCAAATGTTTGAATATATTATTATTTCAGAAGTTATTGGTCTTTGTATTCTTTCATATTCAACAATGTAGAAACAAATAGTTGTCTTTTCATTTTCATGGACGACTTTTTCGACATTTATGTTGCACGAAGAAACAAAGTTCACAGCAACAGAAATTTAAAAACTAAATGTTCGGAAAGTAAAACTTTAAACTGGGGAATAAATCATAACTTACAACTTTAATGGTGAAGTTAGATCTTGAGTGTTTGTAGGTGTAGTTCAGTGTGTCAGAGTCAGAGAGCGTGTCTCTCTACAGTCACAGGTTTTTGTACGGCGGCTCAATGACTTTGTATCACTGTGGTTGACTTTTGGTGGAGGAACCAGACTGAATGTTGGAAGTAAGTTTCTGCACAATAATACTAAAGTAATTATTCTAAAGTAATGTTTTAAATGTAGTTTGGGGATGTTTGAGGCAGATGAATACATCTTGTTTTAATCGTACACTTTTAGGATTCATGTGTTTATTTCTGCTCCTTTATCATGGAGACTAACTCAGAGCAGCTTTACTAAACATGTATTTACTCATTCCTCTCCTACTGGAACTTAAACAGATGGAAATGTTAAAAAGATAAAACTTCTACAAATGTTTGAAACGTTTTTCTTTCATTTCGACCTCAATTAAAACAGTTTTTAAACAAATTCAGAATCAGAATGATTCAAATAGAGTTGAACTAATTGAAGATAAAGATATTTGAAAATGTACAAAACTTCTTCATTGTGTCAAATATTGTTTCCAAATGTTTAAATCTTTGAAGAGTTTTTATTGATGACTGACATCCACATGAAGAACGTTTGATTGTAGTCATTTCATTTTCTGTACTTGTAAATGTTTCCACTAAATATTTATTAATAATGTTTAGTTAATGTTTCTGATGATAAAGCTTTAATATTTGTCCACATGTTGATGTTTTATCTGCAGTGTAGTTTGATATATTTCAGCTCATCCTGTATGATGACTCTCTCTGTGCTGATATGCATGAGAGGCTTCTTAAAGGGAAGTGAAACAATGTGTGAGTGAGTGACTGGTGGAGCAGAAAGAACATCTGACAGAAACTCCTTAAAGGAGGAAATCAACTCTCTCACAGTCAAGGTGTCCACGTGTCTGGTGTTTGATTGACAGCTGTGTGGTCCCTGTCCTCTAAGCTGATTGGTGTCTCCTAGGTGATGTCCGTCCCACCCTGACGGTGCTGCCCCCCACCAGTGAGGAGCTGCAGCAGGGGAAGGCCACGCTCATGTGCCTGGCCAACAAGGGCTTCCCCTCAGACTGGAGTCTGGCCTGGAAGGTGGACGGCAGCAGCAGCAGCAGCAGCAGCTGGGAGGAGAGCAGGAGCCCCGGGGTGCTGGAGAAGGACGGCCACTACAGCTGGAGCAGCACCCTGAGGCTCCCTGCAGACCAGTGGAGGAAGGTGGGCTCTGTGACCTGTGAGGCCACCCAGGGCTCCCAGACTCCGCTCTCAGAGACACTGAGGAGAGACCAGTGTTCCCAGTCCTGACCTGACTCACTGGGACTCTGCTGCTGGTTTCACTCTGATGCTGATCTCAGTCTGCACTCTGTAACTCTCTCTGGTTCTCTTTCTCTCATCTCATGTTTAAACATTCACTTCTTCTTGCTTGTGTTGATGGTTTCCACATTTAAAAACAATAAAGATTCATCATGTGTATTGTAAAAGTGACGTGTCTTTTGACTTTCTTTCTTTGATATGTATTATACATTACAAGCATGAGTCAGATTTAATGCACAAAAGTCGCAAAAAACAATCAGTCAATTAATTCCAGGTTATTTTTTTTAATGGTTTTAAGTTTGTAGATATTCCTTCAATGTTACAGTTTTATCTATATTTCTTAACTTTCTTAATAATAAACATGGTTGGAACATTAAATGGTGAATCACAAAGCTCTCTGTTATCACTTATGATTACCCTTGAAGAAGATAGATAAGATGTTCAAGTGTTGTCAAATTGTAGAGATCATTTTCAGAATTAGATATAAAAAGCAGGGTATCATCTGCATAAGGTTATATATCATGAATGTAATTTGAGATTTTCCACACAATACTATTTAAATGAGACAGTGAAACAAAACAAAAAGACTTAACACTAAAGAGGTTATAATAATGTCTCTGTCTCTTCCTCTCTGTCTTAAATTAACATATGGTAATTTTTCACTTCCTGTATTAAAACTGATATTATTATGAAATACAAAAGGACTTTCGATTAAATATGCTGTGCATATGTTTATTATAAAAGCATTAATATGTGGTTGTCCAGCATTACAACAGTGGATCTATTCAATCCAAAGAGACTGAGTTTGTTCTAGCTTCATATTTCTAGGATATCAAGATTCGAGGTGATGGATTTATAAAGAAATACTGCTCAGTGAACTACTCTGTGCTGTACAGGGTTTTAGTATATTGGTTCTCAATATCATCAAAAAAACTACAAGACACTACAATTTTTGAGATAAGTAAAATGTATAAATAGTTCTATAAAATCTATTACAGTGCTAAAATAAAAAAATATTTAAGAACATCATCATTGTTTTTCCATTTTGAGTTTGAAGTTTCTGACATTTTCCAAAGCAAACAAAGCATTAATAAAATATTCGTAACTATATATATTGATTATTTTTTATAATGTCACTTGGATTATAATGTTGTAGGAGCTGAAGTTACAGTTTTTTGTTCTTACTTTGAGCAAATGTATATTTACTCACAAATACAACATTTATTTAAATGTTTTTATGCTGAAAGTGTTTTTTGGTCTCACATAAAAATGTATGTATGTGTACAGTATATGTTCATCAAACATCTAGTGTTTAACTTCATGTGCAGCTGTTGAGTGAGATCAGTTCCTCTTCAGCTGAGGAGGTTTTTGTACGACGGTGTATCACTGTGTGAACGGGAAGCTGCTACTCTGCTGACAATAATAATCTCCTGCATCTTCAGTCTGAACTCCACTGATGGTCAAAGTGAAGTCAGTCCCAGATCCACTTCCACTGAAACGATTTGAAACTCCAGTATGACGAGCTGTAGCGCGATAAATCAAAAGTTTGGGAGATTCTCCAGATTTCTGAAGGTACCAGTGAAGCCAGCTACTAACACTTGTACTGGATTTACATGTGATGGAGACAGTCTGTCCTGGAACAACAGACTGAGGTCCAGACTGAGTCAGGATGATTTCTCCTGATGAATCTGGAAAACATGAAAAAGAGCAGAAGGGTTATTGAGACAAATCCAGTTTGGAGAAAGATGATCAACATCCAAACAGAAGAGTCTCATTTCTTTAACATGGAGAACAGATGGAAGAAGGTCAATGCTGCTTGTTCCACTGTTTCTCCATCACAGCAGAACATGATGGTGGTGAACCAAAGTGTTCAGAAGAGAGTCTCACCCTGAACAAGGAGCCCCAGGGTGGTCAGCAGTAGAGTCAGTGACATCATCATGGTGCTGCCGGCGTGTCAGTGTCTCTGAAAGGCCTGGACAGCACTGATCAACACTGGCCTCTTAACGGCTGGGAGCAGAGAGGCAGGACACATATGCAAACACACAGAGTCAGTGAAGTGTAGCTGTCCTCAACACTCATCATGTTTCCTCCTCTCTGGCTATTTAAATCATGATATAGTGGAGGGAAAACATCTTGAGAACCAGTTTCCATCAAGCAGTTTGAAGGCTGATGTAAATTATTACATAGTATCATTTCCAATATCGCACCAAGATTTCTATATTTTTTCTCCATTGAGTACAGAACGTACGAGTAATGTAGAATGACCCAAATCCACCAAAGGTCAAATATACAATTTAGTTTTTTGTCTTAATGGATCCACTGTCAAGAGAATCAGTCTGAGTTGATAATATCAGCTGTAATAACAAAAAGTAAATTGATTCCAAAGATAGTTTTGTAGATGTTTATCAAGTCAGGTGAACAGAAAGGTGCTTCCTGCTTTATAAATGATCTGTCATTTCTTTGACATTAATACAATGCTTGACTTTTAACTACTTTATCTCAGTTTGATGAAATGTGGTTTGCAAACAATTCAAAATATTTCCTGCACATTTAAAAAGCGGAGAGTCGCCAAAAAAATCTGCTGTATCTTGTGATCAGATGAATAAAAAGGATAGAAAGTCAAATGAAGAGTTAGTAGCAGATAATAGGATGTCATCAGCATACAGGCTGATCTTCTGATGGTGTGAGTGAACAGATACCTGAGATGTTAAAGGACTTCACTGAGGAAGAAACACGTGTTTTAATGCTAAATACTGAGAGTGGTGGAGAGACAAGTCGTCCATAACGAATTCATCTCTATAACTGTTTTTGTATTATATACTGTATTTATCAACATTGATCCAAAGTAACAATGAGTGGTCTGTATAGACCAGATAACCAACTACTGGAGTGTGTGTATCTCTGTGCTTTTGCAGGCCTTGTGGGGACATAAATCTGATGACACAGTCACATTGTGGGTACTTGCCTTCTTTATGAGGACGAAAGACCGTTCTGCATGACGTCACACATCACATTTTAGGCTGAAGACTTGGATTGAGGTTAGAATAAGGGAGACGATTAGGCTGGTTGTGATTATGGTTAAGGTAAATCCCAGAAAATGAATGTAAGTCAATGCATTGTTCCGAAAAGTTATGAAATCATGAATGTTTGTGTATGTGTGTCTTCATATGTAAACTCCAACTTGTGGATTAAACGTTGATGTTCATATATAAGAGGAGTGAGTGTAGCAAGAACACCTGCTTTGATTTATAATCAGATTAGGAGCTGAGAGAAGGAGGATGGTGATACTGAGATGTATGAAAGGAGGTCATCTGCAAAGAAGCTGATTTTATGATGTGTGACTGAGATGAGAAATCTGAGATGTTCTTGCATTTCTTGATGGAGGAAACCAGAGGTTCAATTTAAAATGTAATAAATCATGGAGATATAAGATTTACATCTACTGGTTCATTATACAAACACTTGTACCAATTAATATGTAAACTTACAAGAGAAACAGGAGGTGAAGTGTGAAGTCTTTTTCTTTGATTCTAATGAGATGTGTGTGTGTGTGTGTGTGTGTGTGTGTGTGTGTCTCTGCGTGTGTGTGTGTGTGTGTTCAGTGAAGTGTATCAGTCTCTGCAGTAGCTTCCAGCTGCAGCAGTCAGTTCAGTTTCTGTTCATTCTGACTGAGGGAGGTTTTTGTACGACGCTTTTTCACTGTGTGAACACCCACTGACTGCTGATGTGATGAGCACTCTGACAGTAGTAAACTGCTGCATCTTCAGTCTGGACTCCACTGATGGTCAGAGTGAAGTCAGAGTTTGATCCACTGCCTGTAAAACGACCTGGAATCCCTGATTGTCGAGAAGTTGCTCTATAGATCAGCAGTTTAGGAGTTTCTCCATCTCTCTGTTGGTACCAGGCTAAAAAGTCAGAGTTATAAACATTCTGACTGGTCCTACATGTGATGGACACGGAGCCTCCCACAGCAGAGCTCACTGCTCCAGGCTGAGTCACTGTGACCTGGCCTCTGGACTCTGAGGACACAGAGACAAACACATAAAGCAGCGTCACGGTTTAGTCGGCTTCATTTCAGAGGGACGGATGTTGATAGAGGAGAGGACTTTGATTCTCTGGACTTTACCTGTGAAGCAGCAGCAGAGGAGAGTCCAGATGAGGACGCAGATCAAAGTCATGTTTGTGATGAGGAGGATTTCTGTGTCTTCTGCTGTGATGAAGGACAGCTGTCAGTCATCCAGTGTTCAACTCTCAGGACTATAAACTCTCCCAGAGCACTGGAGCATGGTGCTGCTGATGCAAAGTGGCTCTCTATGGAAATGCTCTGACTGACTCCAACAGGGACTTGGATTACTGTGATGATGCTGTTCATCAATGGATCAATCACTTCATCAGAGTATTGATCAGGAATGTGTCAGTGCTCATTTATAAGAGTCTTTGCTTTGAGTTTGATGGAAACATTTTCTTCTGGAATGTTTTGTAAAATCTCCCAAATTCACTACAACACACATCAACATCACTGTGGGACGCATTCAAACACAAATATTGTTTTAATTCATCACGGTAAAAATAAACATGAGTTTATGATAATTATTTACATTTGTCAGGATTTGTTGGAGAGTTTTTCTTCAGGAATATCTTGATCAATCATCAATTGATTTTGGTGAAAGTCAAGTTAATATTGCTCATAGATGTCTAACATTTCTAAAATAAATAGTTAAACACATATGTATCATTTCTGAACCAGTTTTTAGTAATTTAACCATTTATTAAATGCAATGTGTAAACTGTGAACGTGTTTGTTGAGTTTGTTAGTGTCAGAGTCAGAGAGCGTGTCTCTCTACAGTCACAGGTTTTTGTACGGCGGCTCAATGACTTTGTATCACTGTGGTACACGTTCGGTGGAGGAACCAGACTGAATGTTGGAAGTAAGTCAAATGTTTGAATATATTATTATTTCAGAAGTTATCGGTCTTTGTATTCTTTTATATTCAACAATGTAGAAACAAATAGTTATCTTTTCATTTTCATGGTCGACTTTTTCGACATTTATGTTGCACGAAGAAACAAAGTTCACAGCAACAGAAATTTAAAAACGAATTGTTCGGAAAGTAAAACTTTAAACTGGGGAATAAATCATAACTTACAACTTTAATGGTGAAGTTAGATCTTGAGTGTTTGTAGGTGTAGTTCAGTGTGTCAGAGTCAGAGAGCGTGTCTCTCTACAGTCACAGGTTTTTGTACGGCGGCTCAATGACTTTGTATCACTGTGGTTGACTTTTGGTGGAGGAACCAGACTGAATGTTGGAAGTAAGTTTCTGCACAATAATACTAAAGTAATTATTCTAAAGTAATGTTTTAAATGTAGTTTGTGGATGTTTGAGGCAGATGAATACATCTTGTTTTAATCGTACACTTTTAGGATTCATGTGTTTATTTCTGCTCCTTTATCATGGAGACTAACTCAGAGCAGCTTTACTAAACATGTATTTACTCATTCCTCTCCTACTGGAACTTAAACAGATGGAAATGTTAAACAGATAAAACTTCTACAAATGTTTGAAAAGTTTTTCTTTCATTTCGACCTCAATTAAAACTGTTTTTAAACAAATTCAGAATCAGAATGATTCAAATAGAGTTGAACTAATTGAAGATGAAGATATTTGAAAATGTGCAAAACTTCTTCATTGTGTCAAATATTGTTTCAACATTTTTAAATCTTTGAAGAGTTTTTATTGATGACTGACATCCACATGAAGAACGTTTGATTGTAGTCACTTCATTTTCTGTACTTGTAAATGTTTCCACTAAATATTTATTCATAGTGTTTAGTTAATGTTTCTGATGATAAAGTTTTAATATTTGTCCACATGTTGATGTTTTATCTGCAGTGTAGTTTGATATATTTCAGCTCATCCTGTATGATGACTCTCTCTGTGCTGATATGCATGAGAGGCTTCTTAAAGGGAAGTGAAACAATGTGTGAGTGAGTGACTGGTGGAGCAGAAAGAACATCTGACAGAAACTCCTTAAAGGAGGAAATCAACTCTCTCACAGTCAAGGTGTCCACGTGTCTGGTGTTTGATTGACAGCTGTGTGGTCCCTGTCCTCTAAGCTGATTGGTGTCTCCTAGGTGATGTCCGTCCCACCCTGACGGTGCTGCCCCCCAAACCAATAAAGATTATCATAATACTTAAAATCCGCTGTGTCCATATATTACACAGATAACTGCTGCTGTCTTCATTGGAATCTGGAGATTCGAAGCATTTTATAACTTCTTATATTTTGTGACACAAAGTATCAAAACACAGTCGGAAGTAAAACAATTCTCATCTGCAGTGTCGGTACAGTGCTGCTCTCTTGTGGAAATGTTATGGTACTACACTAGATATAGAAAGATGGACGGACGGACAGACAGACAGACAGACAGACAGACAGACAGACAGACAGACAGACAGACAGACAGTAAAAAAAAACATTCCTCGTGTCTTTTGCTTGCAAATAACTTTATATTTTCATGTCATTTACATTTATTTACATGAATCAATATATAAAACATGTTTCCTCTCATCTCTCTCTCTCTCTCTCTCTCCCTCTCCCTCCCTCTCTCTCTCTCTCTCTCTCTCTCTCCCTCTCTCTCTCCCTCCCTCTCTCTCTCTCTCTCTCTCGTTGCAGGACATCTCTGTGGGTGAAGTTACTGACTGTCATTCATGTGAACACTAAATGTTTAATCGTGACAACAATAACTCTCAATCTTCACCAAACCTCGACCATCGAGGAGCAGCTGTAACCTGTAACCCTGTCTCCTAGAAACCACGTCGACGCAGCACATTATTATTTACAGTGAACAGTAAGACGGCACACAGACAATTTTGTGTCAATTTAAAGGAACATTGTTGATGCTGAATTTATCTGCAAAACGTTTCACTGAAAATTTCCGTCCTTGCTTTACGAAATAAAACCCGTAACTACTAAAGGCTGATCACTTTAAATCATCTTTAGGTTTTATTTATTCAGAGTTTCACACTCAAAATCTGATTTATTTGTATTCAAAGTGAGCCCCGATCCACCTGAAACCAGTGAGAAGAGCAAAGAGCAAAGAGAAACATCGGTCATGTGAAATCATTCAAACCTTTCGTGTGTTTCCATGAAAGGAACCTTCACTCATGAGCTGGTGTTCAGGCCTTTGAGGGAAACTTCTCGGTCTTGGTTTCATGGAGGAGAAGTCTCCAAAAAGAAAGTCTCAGTTGTGAATATTTATGTGTTTTCTCTGCATATCATCGCATTGTTTCGGACAGTTTGTTGGACAAAAAAAAAGACATTTGACAACATCAAATTGGAGATTATACTATAGTCTGATACTTTATCAACCAAACAATTATTTAAAGCAATAATCTACATATTAATCGATTATAAAAACAGAAAACCTAATTCTCTAGGAGACAGGGTTGCCTGAGGATATATCTGCATATATATCAATATCTATACGACAATATCGTCTCGATATCGAGGTATATATTTGGTGGAAAAATATCGTGATATTTATATATTTTTTTCTCCATATCGCCCAGCCCGGATCTGAAGGATCTGTCTGCTCCTCTTCTATCTATCTCCTCCTCCCTCTCTTTCCTCCCTCCCTCTCCTCCCTCCTTCCCTCTCCTCCCTCCTTCTCCTCCTCCCCCCTCCATCACTGCTCTCCCTCCTGCGCTCCGTCTTTGTTGATGACGTTTTTGAAGAGCGTGAGCAGCGGCCTCTGGCTGCGCTCGTCCCAGCTCTTCATGAAGCCGCCGTAGCGTTTGCTGGCCGGCGGGCCGCTCCAGCGGAAGTGCTTCATCTTGTAGGTGCTGTCTTTCTTCTCGTGGAAGTCACCGGGGAGCTGCTCCTGCTCCTCCTCCTCCTCCTCTGTGACCTCCTGCGCCTTCTGCTCGTCCTCCATCATCATCATCTTGCCGGTTAGCTCCCGCCTCCTCATCTCTCCGGGGAACAGCTCGGCCGACTCTTCCTCCACGCCGTTGGAGGCGTAGACTTTGACCGGGCGGCGCTTGCGCCCAACGGGCTTCCCCCAGCGGAAGTGCTCCATGGAGTAGGAGCGCTTGGCCTGAGGAGAGGAGGGGAAGGAGAAGGAGGAGGAGGGAGATAAAAAAGAGAGGGGAGGCGGAGACTCGGGGTCTGATGGAGGAGCAGGAGGAGGAGGGGGTTGGAGGTGGGCTGCACCCGGGATGACGGGCACCTCGGCGGTGAGGTCGGAGCGACAATGCTTGATGCACTCCTGCAGGAGGAGAGGACAGAGAGGATGTGTGCAGATGTTTGTAACCAACAGAGGACAGAGAGGATGTGTGCAGATGTTTGTAACCAACAGAGGACAGAGAGGATGTGTGCAGATGTTTGTAACCAACAGAGGACAGAGAGGATGTGTGTGTGTGTGTGTGTGTGTGTGTGTGTGTGTGTGTGTGTGTGTGTGTGTGTGTGTGTGTGTGTGTGTGTGTGTGCGTGTGCGTGTGTGTGTGTGTTACCATCATGCTCGTCTCAGAGTTGACGTCCTGACAGCTCGGATGTTCCCAGCACTGACTGGCGTCTCCTCTGGCCACGCCCACCACCACCACAGCCACCAATAGCCACGCAAGACACATTTCTCTGCAACGCGTACATCGATACATTGTTATCTTTTTCTCTGTCTGTGATCAGCTGCAGTCATTTCAAAATAAAAGCTTCTCATCTGTGACACATCCAATCAACTTAATTTGTTTGGCTTTAATCTAAAGCCCTGATAATTGTTTTAAAAGTAAATATTATGAATGCAAATTAATTAATCATCTAAAATTGAACACAAAAATAATCTACTGATCTACAATTACTATGAATATCCATGAGAACAAAACATTTTAACAATCACAATATTTTACTGTGTTGAATGTATAGGCCCACAGCTAAAACATATTTACAGCACAGCACACTAAATAAAGTTATATATTTACATATATATATATATATATATATATATATATATATATATATATATATATATATATATATATATATTTAATATTCTTCTTCACTGTCATATTTTTATTACTGTTTACTGTTTAGTTTATTTATACTACTTGATTTTTTTATCTTCATTTTATTACTTGTGCGCAATGCTGCTGTAATCCTGTAATTTCCCCACTGAGGGACTAATAAAGGATTATTTTATCTTATCTTATCTTATCTTATCTTATATTTCAAAATAAGAAACAGTGTGGATTAAATATCAAACATTAAAATCCTAAAAAAAGATAAAAACACATTGACTAAAAAAGGAAAATCCAAGAAAATGTCACTTTGAAAAGAAAGTAATAAAATACCAGTATATTAAAAAAGATACAATAATGAATCTGCAGCTGACACAGTAAATGAACTAGAACCCTGGTTCTACTGCAGCCTGGAGAGGACATAATTATGGATTTCAGTTGTTTTCTTGTAATCGTGAACATATTTTTGCTGCTCAAACATTTCTCTACGCTGGGTTGACGAGATTAAAATTTCATACCCAAGAAAACTGTTTTAATTTTCCCCTCAGGTTTCAGATGACGTGTTGACGTGTTATTCAATATTTTCTTTTCAATCACTGGAATTGTTCTTTTATGATCACATGATAATAGCAGAACATTGCTACTTTAATGAACTTGTTCATTTAAATTGCATAATGCACATCATGTTATGTTGTGTATGTTTAGTATTATAATACAATGATGCGCAAAACTGTTTCTTATGACCACAAAAAAACATCCAGATAGTATTATTATATTTCATCGTTCAAAAATGAATAATTTCACATCATCACCACAGAAACATGTTTGGAATTGCATTATGCAATTTAAATGAACAAGTTCATTAAAGTAGTAATTGAACGTATTTTATATTTCATGTTCTTCTTTTCATCATATCTTTAAAACTCTTTATTTATTATATTACGTTTGCCTTTTATAAAGCACTTTGTATTCACTGTTTTGATGTGATATTGCTTGTTATCAATATTATTATTATGATTATGTTTTTGTTTTGCTTTTTCTTTATTTTACATCTGTCCTCCTTTTAGTTTAAAAGTTTTTTCACCAGTAGAATGTAGAAAACAGCTTTTTAATATAATTTGAATGAAGAAAAAGATCATAATATCCAGCCACTCACCTCGCTGTCTCTCTCTCGCTGCTGTTCAGTTCGTTCAGCCGTTGGACTGAGATTTCTGTTGTTCTCCACTTTAGTCCTTCCAACTGACCAGGCGACTTTATATCCTGTCAGCCAAGGACACACACACACACACACACACACTCACGATGATGACGTCATTACCTGAAATCTCCGAATCATTTTTCTCATTCATGGTTGCAAACACACACTGCTGCATGAAAATAGACAATCGATGAAACATCATCCCCCTCTTCCACGCACACCCACGTCACACACACACGCACACACACACACACACACACACCATCATCATCATCATCATCATCATCATCGTCACCATCATCGTCGCCATCATCACGCTCCAATGAAAACTTCCCAACTCAAAAAGCTGGACTTTCAAGGAAACGACGCAGCTCATTGTGAAGAAAACCGAAAAACTGTTGGAAAGTTCTTATAAACCTGATTTATTCTTATATTCCTCCGGTTATATTCAATAAAATGTGGTATAGTGATTGAAATATCTCAACATTTATTGAGCAGACTGCTGGGAGAGTTTGTACAGACATTCATGTTCCCCAGAGGATGAACCCCACTGACTTTGGTGATCCTCTGATTTTTCTTTCAGCGCCACCGTGAGGTTTATTATCTCAACCATTGGACAGATTACCACATTTGGTACTGATTCATCTTCCCTCCAGGGTGACTTGTAATAAGCGTTGTTTAGCGCTATCATCTGGTCTACATTTAAATTTGTCCAAAACTTTTGTTTTTGACCAAATATCTGCAAAAGTAGCTGCATTCCCAGAAGCCTCAGCTGTACAACTGTACTGTGGTAATTAGTCAGTGTTAGCATGCTAACACGCTAAGATAGCGTCTGAATATCTCCCTCGGTTGTGTTTATATTTGCCCATTCTGCCTCCTCAGGCCCTTTCACTGCTCTTCTCTACCTGTCCACCAGATGTCCTCACACTTATCCACCTGTCCCAGTCACGTGACTCCCACATCTGGCCCCTCCCTCCTGATTTTCCCTCCATCACCTGACCTGCTCACCTGTTCTCCATTTCCCTCATCAGTCCTGCAGTATTTACACCATCATCGAGTGTTTGAGGCTCTCTCAGAGACATTTTGAGTCCTTTATCAACCCTTTCTGTAGGTCCGCATTACTGCAGACTTTGTCCACGCGAATTAACCGCAAATCATAGCAATGTGATGTTAGAGCCTGGGTTTCCAGTGAAGCCGGAGACTTAAGAAAAAGCCTCCTGGAACTGAAAGTGCACCTGTACCTGGACTGTGAACCCTTTGTCCTTCAGTGTTTCTGTTTGGATTCACAACGTTGACCGCGTGTTTACTGCGGCCGTCGTGGAGCGTCGTAGTTTGACGCGCTGGGCTACCGGGGATGACGACGTTGCTCGCTCACGTATCCGGCGACCTTTGTCAACGAGCTGTCGGCTGCCTCTGCTCTCAGTAGATGTGACGTATCTTCGGATTGTAGTCCAGAACAGCATGCAGCAGGAAATCCGGATATACAGCGCTGCAGGAACGCGTCCGAAAGCCCAGCAGTGAGTCAGCATTTTTGCACTCAATGGGTTTTTTGAATACGTGTTTGGTTAGATGCATGAAATAAGGTCTGTGGCTAACACAAGCAGATATAAAATACGTCGGTAAATAGCCCTCTCGTAAATGTTGAAGCTTTTACGTGTCTTGAAAAAAGCGGTCGCTAAATGAGACGACTAGTCCGCCTTCACACCCTTGTTGTGTTCACTCACGACCGCGGTGTTAAGTTTATAGCCTAACGTCAGCTTTTTACTTCTGCCGACTCCGTTTACGCTTCACAAATCAAGAAGGTGTTGTTGATTTGTGAAGATTATCTAAAGTCCAATGGAAGAATCACATTGGCGTTTTGTCGGGGGAACCAGTGATGTTAACTTCCTGGTTAGCCAACACAAAAATCTGCCAACC